>CM038116.1:24225218-24241516 GCA_001642375.2 Mentha longifolia | reverse complement strand
GGTGGTCGAAGTCCAAAGTTTCTCTCAGTCGGTTCGTATGATTTTTATCCCTAGGCATCAATCTTTTTCCATGTTTGTTCCCTCACATCTCCTGCGTTATTCATCGGTTTTGCATGATTCTTAAGTGTTGTAACACTTATGAGATATAGAAGAATCGGGGGTGCTCGAAGTCCGAAGTTCTCTCAGTCGGTTCGTATGATTTTTCCCTAGGCATCGTTTTCCTTGTTTTGTCCCCCTCAAATCTCCTGCGTTACTCATCGGTTTTGCATGATTCTTGAGTCGTTGTAACACTTATGAGATATAGAAGAATAGGCAGTGGTCGAAGTCCAAAGTTCTCTCAGTCGGTTCGTACGATTTTTTCCCTAGACATCTTTTTCCATGTTTTGTTCCCCTCACATCTCCTGCGTTATTCATCGGTTTTGGATGATTCTTAAGTTGTTGTAACACTTATGAGATATAGAAGAATAGACAGTGGTCGAAGTCCAAAGTTCTCTCAGTCGGTTCGTACGATTTTTCCCTAGGCATCATTTTCCTTGTTTCGTCCCCCTCACATCTCCTTCATTACTCATTGGTTTCGCAAGATTCTTGAGTCGTTGTAACACTTATGAGATATAGAAGAATAGGGGGTGGTCGAAGTTCGAAGTTCTCTCAGTCGGTTTGTATGAGTTTTTCCCTAGGCATCTTTTTCCTTGTTTTGTCCTCCTCACTTCTCCTGCGTTACTCATTTGTTTCGCAAGATTCTTGAGTCGTTGTAACACTTATGAGATATAGAAGAATAGGGGGTGGTCGAAGTTCGAAGTTCTCTCAGTCGGTTTGTATGAGTTTTTCCCTAGACATCTTTTTCCTTGTTTTGTTCCTCCTCACATCTCCTGCGTTATCATCGGTTTTGCATGATCGTTAGTTGTTGTAACACTTATGAGATATAGAAGAATAGACAGTGGTCGAAGTCCAAAGTTCTCTCAGTCGGTTCGTACGATTTTTCCCTAGACATCTTTTCCTTGTTTTGTCCCCTCACATCTCGTTCATTACTCATTGGTTTTGCAAGATTCTGAGTCGTTGTAACACTTATGAGATATAGAAGAATAGGGGTGGTCGAAGTCGAAGTTCTCTCAGTCGGTTCGTATGATTTTTCCCTAGGCATCTTTTTCCTTGTTTTGTCCCCCTCACTCTCCTCATGCGTTACTCATTTGTTTCGCAAGATTCTTGAGTCGTTGTAACACTTATGAGATATAGAAGAATAGGGGGGGTCGAAGTTCGAAGTTCTCTCAGTCGGTTTGTATGAGTTTTTCCCTAGGCATCTTTTCCTTGTTTTGTCCTCCTCACTTCTCCTGCGTTACTCATTTGTTTCGCAAGATTCTTGAGTCGTTGTAACACTTATGAGATATAGAAGAATAGGCAGTGGTCGAAGTCCAAAGTTCTCTCAGTCGGTTCGTACGATTTTTTCCCTAGGCATCTTTTTCCATGTTTGTTCCCCTCCAAATCTCCTGCGTTATTCATCGTTTTGCATGATTCTTAGTTGTTGTAACACTTATGAGATATAGAAGAATAGGCAGTGGTCGAAGTCCAAAGTTCTCTCAGTCGGTTCGTACGATTTTTTCCCTAGCATCATTTTCCTTGTTTCGTCCCCTCACATCTCCTTCATTACTCATTGGTTTTCGCAAGATTCTTGAGTCGTTGTAACACTTATGAGATATAGAAGAATAGGGGGTGGTCGAAGTTCGAAGTTCTCTCAGTCGGTTTGTATGAGTTTTTCCCTAGGCATCTTTTTCCTTGTTTTGTCCTCCTCACTTCTCCTGCTTACTCATTTGTTTCGCAAGATTCTTGAGTCGTTGTAACACTTATGAGATATAGAAGAATAGGGGGTGGTCGAAGTTCGAAGTTCTCTCAGTCGGTTTGTATGATTTTTTCCCTAGGCATCTTTTTCCTTGTTTTGTCCTCCTCACATCTCCTGCGTTACTCATTGTTTTGCAAGATTCTTGAGTCGTTGTAACACTTATGAGATATAGAAGAATAGGGGGTGGTCGAAGTTCGAAGTTCTCTCAGTCGGTTTGTATGAGTTTTTCCCTAGGCATCTTTTTCCTTGTTTTGTCCCCCTCAATCTCCTGCGTTACTCATTGGTTTTGCAATGATTCTTGAGTCGTTGTAACACTTATGAGATATAGAAGAATAGGGGTGGTCGAAGTTCGAAGTTCTCTCAGTCGGTTTGTATGATTTTTTCCCTAGGCATCTTTTTCCTTGTTTTGTCCCCTCACATCTCCTGCGTTATTCATCGGTTTTGCATGATTCTTGAGTCGTTGTAACACTTATGAGATATAGAAGAATAGGGGGTGCTCGAAGTCCGAAGTTCTCTCAGTCGGTTCGTATGATTTTTTCCCTAGGCATCTTTTCCTTGTTTTGTCCCCCTCACATCTCCTGCGTTACTCATCGTTTTTGCATGATTCTTGAGTCGTTGTAACACTTATGAGATATAGAAGAATAGGCAGTGGTCGAAGTCCAAAGTTCTCTCAGTCGGTTCGTACGATTTTTCCCTAGGCATCTTTTTCCTGTTTTGTTCCCCTCACATCTCCTGCGTTATTCATCGGTTTGCATGATTCTTAAGTTGTTGTAACACTTATGAGATATAGAAGAATAGCAGTGGTCGAAGTCCAAAGTTCTCTCAGTCGGTTCGTACGATTTTTTCCCTAGACATCTTTTTCCTTGTTTGTCCCCCTCACATCTCTCATTACTCATTGGTTTTCGCATGATTCTTGAGTCGTTGTAACACTTATGAGATATAGAAGAATAGGGGTGGTCGAAGTTCGAAGTTCTCTCAGTCGGTTTGTATGAGTTTTTCCCTAGGCATCTTTTTCCTTGTTTTGTCCCCTCACATCTCCTGCGTTACTCATTGGTTTTGCAAGATTCTTGAGTCGTTGTAACACTTATGAGATATAGAAGAATAGGCAGTGGTCGAAGTCCAAAGTTCTCTCAGTCGGTTCGTACGATTTTTTCCCTAGACATCTTTTTCCATGTTTTGTTCCCTCACATCTCCTGCGTTATTCATCGGTTTTGCATGATTCTTAAGTTGTTGTAACACTTATGAGATATAGAAGAATAGGCAGTGGTCGAGTCCAAAGTTCTCTCAGTCGGTTCGTACGATTTTTTCCCTAAGCATCATTTTCCTTGTTTCGTCCCCCTCACATCTCCTTCATTACTCATTGGTTTCGCAAGATTCTTGAGTCGTTGTAACACTTATGAGATATAGAAGAATAGGGGGTGGTCGAAGTTCGAAGTTCTCTCAGTCGGTTTGTCTAGAGTTTTTCCCTAGGCATCTTTTTCCTTGTTTTGTCCTCCTCACTTCTCCTGCGTTACTCATTTGTTTCGCAAGATTCTTGAGTCGTTGTAACACTTATGAGATATAGAAGAATAGGGGGTGGTCAAGTCCAAGTTCTCTCAGTCGGTTCGTACGATTTTTTCCCTAGACATCTTGTTTCCCTTTTTTGTCCCCTCACATCTCCATCGTTACTTCATCGGTTTTGCATGATTCTTCAGTCGGTTGTAACACTTATGAGATATAGAATAATCGGGGGTGCTCGAAGTCCGAAGTTCTCTCAGTCGTTCGTATGATTTTTCCCTAGGCATCATTTTCCTTGTTTTGTCCCCTCAAATCTCCTGCGTTCTCATCGGTTTTGCATGATTCTTGAGGTCGTTGTAACACTTATGAGATATAGAAGAATGCAGTGGTCGAAGTCCAAGTTCTCTCATTCGGTTCGTACGATTTTTTCCCTCGACATCTTTTTCCATGTTTTGTTCCCCTCACAATCTCCTGCGTTATTCAGTCGGTTTTGGATGATTCTTAAGTTGTTGTAACACTTATGAGATATAGAAGAATTGACAGTGGTCGAAGTCCAAGTTCTCTCAGTCGGTTCGTACGATTTTTTCCCTAGACATCTTTTTCCTTTTTGTCCCCCTCACTCTCCTGCGTTACTCATCGGTTTTGCATGATTCTTGTCGTTGTAACACTTATGAGATATAGAAGAATAGGGGGTGTCGAAGTCCGAAGTTCTCTCAGTCGGTTCGTATGATTTTTCCCTAGGCATCTTTTTCCTTGTTTTGTCCCCTCAATCTCCTGCGTTACTCATCGGTTTTGCATGATTCTTGAGTCGTTGTAACACTTATGAGATATAGAAGAATAGGTGGTCGAAGTCCAAGTTCTCTCAGTCGGTTCGTACGATTTTTTCCCTAGGCATCTTTTTCCTTGTTTGTCCCCTCACATCTCCTGCGTTACTCATTTTTGCATGATTCTTAGTCGTTGTAACACTTATGAGATATAGAAGAATAGGTGGTCGAAGTCGAAGTTCTCTCAGTCGGTTCGTATGATTTTTTCCCTAGGCATCTTTTTCCTTGTTTTGTCCCCTCACATCTCCTGCGTTACTCATCGGTTTCGCAGATTCTTGAGTCGTTGTAACACTTATGAGATATAGAAGAATAGGGGGTGGTCGAAGTTCGAAGTTCTCTCAGTCGGTTTGTATGAGTTTTTCCCTAGGCATCTTTTTCCTTGTTTTGTCCTCCTCACTTCTCCTGCGTTACTCATTTGTTTCGCAAGATTCTTGAGTCGTTGTAACACTTATGAGATATAGAAGAATAGGGGGTGGTCGAAGTTCGAAGTTCTCTCAGTCGGTTTGTATGAGTTTTTCCCTAGGCATCTTTTTCCTTGTTTTGTCCTCCTCACTTCTCCTGCGTTACTCATTTGTTTCGCAAGATTCTTAGTCGTTGTAACACTTATGAGATATAGAAGAATAGGGGGTGGTCGAAGTTCGAAGTTCTCTCAGTCGGTTTGTATGAGTTTTTCCCTAGGCATCTTTTTCCTTGTTTTGTCCTCCTCACATCTCATGCGTTACTCATTTGTTTTGCATGATTCTTGAGTCGTTGTAACACTTATGAGATATAGAAGAATAGGGGGTGGTCGAAGTCCGAAGTTCTCTCAGTCGGTTCGTATGATTTTTTCCCTAGGCATCTTTTCCTGTGTTTGTCCCCCTCAATCTCCTGCGTTACTCATCGGTTTTGCATGATTCTTGAGTCGTTGTAACACTTATGAGATATAGAAGAATCGGGGTGCTCGAAGTCCGAAGTTCTCTCAGTCGGTTCGTATGATTTTTCCCTAGGCATCTTTTCCTTGTTTTGTCCCCCTCAAATCTCCTGCGTTACTCATCGTTTTGCATGATTCTTGAGTCGTTGTAACACTTATGAGATATAGAAGAATAGGCAGTGGTCGAAGTCCAAAGTTCTCTCAGTCGGTTCGTACGATTTTTTCCCTAGACATCTTTTTCCTGTTTTGTCCCCTCACATCTCCTGCGTTATCATCGGTTTTGGATGATTCTTAGTTGTTGTAACACTTATGAGATATAGAAGAATAGCAGTGGTCGAAGTCCAAGTTCTCTCAGTCGGTTCGTACGATTTTTCCCTAGGCATCATTTTCCTTGTTTCGTCCCCCTCACATCTCCTTCATTACTCATTGGTTTCGCAAGATTCTTGAGTCGTTGTAACACTTATGAGATATAGAAGAATAGGGGGTGGTCGAAGTTCGAAGTTCTCTCAGTCGGTTTGTATGAGTTTTTCCCTAGGCATCTTTTTCCTTGTTTTGTCCTCCTCACTTCTCCTGCGTTACTCATTTGTTTCGCAAGATTCTTGAGTCGTTGTAACACTTATGAGATATAGAAGAATAGGGGGTGGTCGAAGTTCGAAGTTCTCTCAGTCGGTTTGTATGAGTTTTTCCCTAGGCATCTTTTTCCTTGTTTTGTCCTCCTCACTTCTCCTGCGTTACTCATTTGTTTCGCAAGATTCTTGAGTCGTTGTAACACTTATGAGATATAGAAGAATAGGGGGTGGTCGAAGTTCGAAGTTCTCTCAGTCGGTTTGTATGAGTTTTTCCCTAGGCATCTTTTTCCTTGTTTTGTCCCCTCACTCTCCTGCGTTACTCATCGGTTTTGCATGATTCTTGAGTCGTTGTAACACTTATGAGATATAGAAGAATAGGGCAGTGGTCGAAGTCCAAAGTTCTCTCAGTCGGTTCGTACGATTTTTTCCCTAGGACATCTTTTTCCTTGTTTTGTCCCCTCACATCTCCTGCGTTACTCATCGGTTTTGCATGATTCTTAAGTCGTTGTAACACTTATGAGATATAGAAGAATCGGGGGTGCTCGAAGTCCGAAGTTCTCTCAGTCGGTTCGTATGAGTTTTTCCCTAGGCATCGTTTTCCTTGTTTTGTCCCCCTCAAATCTCCTGCGTTACTCATCGGTTTTGCATGATTCTTGAGTCGTTGTAACACTTATGAGATATAGAAGAATAGGCAGTGGTCGAAGTCCAAAGTTCTCTCAGTCGGTTCGTACGATTTTTTCCCTAGACATCTTTTCCATGTTTTGTTCCCCTCACATCTCCTGCGTTATTCATCGGTTTGGATGATTCTTAAGTTGTTGTAACACTTATGAGATATAGAAGAATAGGCAGTGGTCGAAGTCCAAAGTTCTCTCAGTCGGTTCGTACGATTTTTTCCCTAGGCATCATTTTCCTTGTTTCGTCCCCCTCACATCTCCTTCATTACTCATTGGTTTCGCAAGATTCTTGAGTCGTTGTAACACTTATGAGATATAGAAGAATAGGGGGTGGTCGAAGTTCGAAGTTCTCTCAGTCGGTTTGTATGAGTTTTTCCCTAGGCATCTTTTTCCTTGTTTTGTCCTCCTCACTTCTCCTGCGTTACTCATTTGTTTCGCAAGATTCTTGAGTCGTTGTAACACTTATGAGATATAGAAGAATAGGGGGTGGTCGAAGTTCGAAGTTCTCTCAGTCGGTTTGTATGAGTTTTTCCCTAGGCATCTTTTTCCTTGTTTTGTCCTCCTCACTTCTCCTGCGTTACTCATTTGTTTCGCAAGATTCTTGAGTCGTTGTAACACTTATGAGATATAGAAGAATAGGGGGTGGTCGAAGTTCGAAGTTCTCTCAGTCGGTTTGTATTTTTTCCCTAGGCATCTTTTTCCTTGTTTTGTCCCCTCACTCTCCTGCGTTACTCATCGTTTTGCAGATTCTTGAGTCGTTGTAACACTTATGAGATATAGAAGAATAGGGGGTGGTCGAAGTCCAAGTTCTCTCAGTCGGTTCGTACGATTTTTCCCTAGATCTTTTCCTTTTTGTCCCCTCACATCTCCTGCGTTACTCATCGGTTTGCATGATTCTTAGTGTTGTAACACTTATGAGATATAGAAGAATAGGGGGTGCTCGAAGTCCGAAGTTCTCTCAGTCGGTTCGTATGATTTTTCCCTAGGCATCTTTTCCTTGTTTTGTCCCCTCAAATCTCCTGCGTTACTCATCGGTTTTGCATGATTCTTGAGTCGTTGTAACACTTATGAGATATAGAAGAATAGGCAGTGGTCGAAGTCCAAAGTTCTCTCAGTCGGTTCGTACGATTTTTTCCCTAGACATCTTTTTCCATTGTTTTGTCCCCTCACATCTCCTGCGTTATTCATCGGTTTTGGATGATTCTTAAGTTGTTGTAACACTTATGAGATATAGAAGAATAGACAGTGGTCGAAGTCCAAAGTTCTCTCAGTCGGTTCGTACGATTTTTTCCCTAGGCATCATTTTCCTTGTTTCGTCCCCTCACATCTCCTTCATTACTCATTGGTTTCGCAAGATTCTTGAGTCGTTGTAACACTTATGAGATATAGAAGAATAGGGGGTGGTCGAAGTTCGAAGTTCTCTCAGTCGGTTTGTATGAGTTTTTCCCTAGGCATCTTTTTCCTTGTTTTGTCCTCCTCACTTCTCCTGCGTTACTCATTTGTTTCGCAAGATTCTTGAGTCGTTGTAACACTTATGAGATATAGAAGAATAGGGGGTGGTCGAAGTTCGAAGTTCTCTCAGTCGGTTTGTATGAGTTTTTCCCTAGGCATCTTTTTCCTTGTTTTGTCCTCCTCACTTCTCCTGCGTTACTCATTGTTTTGCATGATTCTTGAGTCGTTGTAACACTTATGAGATATAGAAGAATAGGCAGTGGTCGAAGTCCGAAGTTCTCTCAGTCGGTTCGTACGATTTTTCCCTAGGCATCATTTTCCTTGTTTTGTCCCCTCACATCTCCTGCGTTACTCATTGGTTTTGCATGATTCTTGAGTCGTTGTAACACTTATGAGATATAGAAGAATAGGGGGTGGTCGAAGTTCGAAGTTCTCTCAGTCGGTTTGTATGAGTTTTTCCCTAGGCAATCTTTTTCCTTGTTTTGTCCTCCTCACATCTCCTGCGTTACTCATTGTTTCGCATGATTCTTGAGTCGTTGTAACACTTATGAGATATAGAAGAATAGGGGTGGTCGAAGTTCGAAGTTCTCTCAGTCGGTTTGTATGATTTTTTCCCTAGCATCTTTTCCTTGTTTTGTCCCCTCACATCTCCTGCGTTACTCATCGGTTTTGCATGATTCTTGAGTCGTTGTAACACTTATGAGATATAGAAGAATAGGCGGTGGTCGAAGTCCGAAGTTCTCTCAGTCGGTTCGTATGATTTTTTCCCTAGGCATCTTTTTCCTTGTTTTGTCCCCTCACATCTCCTGCGTTACTCATTGGTTTTGCATGATTCTTGAGTCGTTGTAACACTTATGAGATATAGAAGAATAGGGGGTGCTCGAAGTCCGAAGTTCTCTCAGTCGGTTCGTATGATTTTTCCCTAGGCATCGTTTTCCTTGTTTTGTCCCCTCAATCTCCTGCGTTACTCATCGGTTTTGCATGATTCTTGAGTCGTTGTAACACTTATGAGATATAGAAGAATAGGCAGTGGTCGAAGTCCAAAGTTCTCTCAGTCGGTTCGTACGATTTTTTCCCTAGACATCTTTTTCCATGTTTTGTTCCCCTCACATCTCCTGCGTTATTCATCGGTTTTGGATGATTCTTAAGTTGTTGTAACACTTATGAGATATAGAAGAATAGGCAGTGGTCGAAGTCCAAAGTTCTCTCAGTCGGTTCGTACGATTTTTTCCCTAGGCATCATTTTCCTTGTTTCGTCCCCTCACATCTCCTTCGTTACTCATTGGTTCGCAAGATTCTTGAGTCGTTGTAACACTTATGAGATATAGAAGAATAGGGGGTGGTCGAAGTTCGAAGTTCTCTCAGTCGGTTTGTATGAGTTTTTCCCTAGGCATCTTTTTCCTTGTTTTGTCCTCCTCACTTCTCCTGCGTTACTCATTTGTTTCGCAAGATTCTTGAGTCGTTGTAACACTTATGAGATATAGAAGAATAGGGGGTGGTCGAAGTTCGAAGTTCTCTCAGTCGGTTTGTATGAGTTTTTCCCTAGGCATCTTTTTCCTTGTTTTGTCCTCCTCACTTCTCCTGCGTTACTCATTTGTTTTCGCAAGATTCTTGAGTCGTTGTAACACTTATGAGATATAGAAGAATAGGGGTGGTCGAAGTCCGAAGTTCTCTCAGTCGGTTCGTATGATTTTTCCCTAGGCATCTTTTCCTTGTTTTGTCCCCTCACATCTCCTGCGTTACTCATCGGTTTTGCATGATTCTTTAGTCGTTGTAACACTTATGAGATATAGAAGAATCGGGGGTGCTCGAAGTCCGAAGTTCTCTCAGTCGGTTCGTATGATTTTTCCCTAGGCATCGTTTTCCTTGTTTTGTCCCCCTCAAATCTCCTGCGTTACTCATCGGTTTTGCATGATTCTTGAGTCGTTGTAACACTTATGAGATATAGAAGAATAGGCAGTGGTCGAAGTCCAAAGTTCTCTCAGTCGGTTCGTACGATTTTTTCCCTAGACATCTTTTTCCATGTTTTGTTCCCCTCACATCTCCTGCGTTATTCATCGGTTTTGGATGATTCTTAGTTGTTGTAACACTTATGAGATATAGAAGAATAGGCAGTGGTCGAAGTCCAAAGTTCTCTCTGTCGGTTCGTACGATTTTTTCCCTAGGCATCATTTTCCTTGTTTCGTCCCCCTCACATCTCCTTCATTACTCATTGGTTTCGCAAGATTCTTGAGTCGTTGTAACACTTATGAGATATAGAAGAATAGGGGGTGGTCGAAGTTCGAAGTTCTCTCAGTCGGTTTGTATGAGTTTTTCCCTAGGCATCTTTTTCCTTGTTTTGTCCTCCTCACTTCTCCTGCGTTACTCATTTGTTTCGCAAGATTCTTGAGTCGTTGTAACACTTATGAGATATAGAAGAATAGGGGGTGGTCGAAGTTCGAAGTTCTCTCAGTCGGTTTGTATGAGTTTTTCCTAGGCATCTTTTTCCTTGTTTTGTCCTCCTCACTTCTCCTGCGTTACTCATTTGTTTCGCAAGATTCTTGAGTCGTTGTAACACTTATGAGATATAGAAGAATAGGGGGTGGTCGAAGTTCGAAGTTCTCTCAGTCGGTTTGTATGAGTTTTTTCCCTAGGCATCTTTTTCCTTGTTTTGTCCCCTCACTCTCCTGCGTTACTCATTTGTTTTGCATGATTCTTGAGTCGTTGTAACACTTATGAGATATAGAAGAATAGGGCAGTGGTCGAAGTCCGAAGTTCTCTCAGTCGGTTCGTATGATTTTTTCCCTAGACATCTTTTTCCTTATTTTGTCCCCTCACATCTCCTTCGTTACTCATCGGTTTTGCATGATTCTTCAGTCGTTGTAACACTTATGAGATATAGAAGAATCGGGGGTGCTCGAAGTCCGAAGTTCTCTCAGTCGGTTCGTATGATTTTTCCCTAGGCATCGTTTTCCTTGTTTTGTCCCCCTCAAATCTCCTGCGTTACTCATCGGTTTTGCATGATTCTTGAGTCGTTGTAACACTTATGAGATATAGAAGAATAGGCAGTGGTCGAAGTCCAAAGTTCTCTCAGTCGGTTCGTACGATTTTTTCCCTAGACATCTTTTTCCATGTTTTGTTCCCCTCACATCTCCTGCGTTATTCATCGGTTTTGGATGATTCTTAAGTTGTTGTAACACTTATGAGATATAGAAGAATAGGCAGTGGTCGAAGTCCAAAGTTCTCTCAGTCGGTTCGTACGATTTTTTCCTAGGCATCATTTTCCTTGTTTCGTCCCCTCACATCTCCTTCATTACTCATTGGTTTCGCAAGATTCTTGAGTCGTTGTAACACTTATGATATAGAAAGATAGGGGGTTGGTCGAAGTTCGAAGTTCTCTCAGTCGGTTTGTATGAGTTTTTTCCCTAGGCATCTTTTCCTTGTTTTGTCCTCCTCACTTCTCTGCGTTACTCATTTGTTTCGCAAGATTCTTGAGTCGTTGTAACACTTATGAGATATAGAAGAATAGGGGGTGGTCGAAGTACAAAGTTCTCTCAGTCGGTTTGTATGAGTTTTCCCTAGACATCTTTTTCTTTTTTTTTCCTCCTCACTCTCCTGCGTTACTCATTTGTTTTCGCAAGATTCTTGAGTCGTTGTAACACTTATGAGATATAGAAGAATAGGGGTGGTCGAAGTTCGAAGTTCTCTCAGTCGGATTGTAATGAGTTTTTCCCTAGGCATCTTTTTCTTGTTTGTCCTCCTCACTTCTCCTGCGTTACTCATTTGTTTCGCAAGATTCTTGAGTCGTTGTAACACTTATGAGATATAGAAGAAATAGGGGGTGGTCGAAGTTCGAAGTTCTCTCAGTCGGTTTGTATGAGTTTTTCCTAGGCATCTTTTTCCTTGTTTTGTCCTCCTCACTTCTCCTGCGTTACTCATTTGTTTCGCAGATTCTTGAGTCGTTGTAACACTTATGAGATATAGAAGAATAGGGGGTGGTCGAAGTTCGAAGTTCTCTCAGTCGGTTTGTATGAGTTTTTCCCTAGGCATCTTTTTCCTTGTTTTGTCCCCTCACATCTCCTGCGTTACTCATCTGTTTTGCATGATTCTTGAGTCGTTGTAACACTTATGAGATATAGAAGAATAGGGGGTGGTCGAAGTGCCGAAGTTCTCTCAGTCGGTTCGTATGATTTTTTCCCTAGGCATCTTTTTCCTTGTTTTGTCCCCTCACATCTCCTGCGTTACTCATCGTTTTTGCATGATTCTTAGTCGTTGTAACACTTATGAGATATAGAAGAATAGGGGTGGTCGAAGTCCGAAGTTCTCTCAGTCGGTTCGTATGATTTTTTCCCTAGGCATCTTTTCCTTGTTTTGTCCCCTCATCTCCTGCGTTACTCATCGGTTTTGCATGATTCTTGAGTCGTTGTAACACTTATGAGATATAGAAGAATAGGGTGGTCGAAGTCCAAGTTCTCTCAGTCGGTTCGTAGATTTTTTCCCTAGGCATCTTTTTCCTTGTTTTGTCCCCTCACATCTCCTGCGTTATCATCGGTTTTGCATGATTCTTGAGTTTGTAACACTTATGAGATATAGAAGAATAGGGGTCGAAGTCCAAAGTTCTCTCAGTCGGTTCGTACGATTTTTTCCCTAGGCATCTTTTCCTTGTTTTGTCCCCTCACATCTCCTGCGTTACTCATCGGTTTTGCATGATTCTTGAGTCGTTGTAACACTTATGAGATATAGAAGAATAGGGTGGTCGAAGTCGAAGTTCTCTCAGTCGGTTTATGATTTTTCCCTTAGGCATCTTTTCCTTGTTTTGTCCCCTCACTTCTCCTGCGTTACTCATTGGTGTTTCGCAAGATTCTTGAGTCGTTGTAACACTTATGAGATATAGAAGAATAGGGGGTGGTCGAAGTTCGAAGTTCTCTCAGTCGGTTTGTATGAGTTTTTCCCTAGGCATCTTTTCCTTGTTTTGTCCCCTCACTTCTCCTGCGTTACTCATTTGTTTCGCAAGATTCTTGAGTCGTTGTAACACTTATGAGATATAGAAGTAGGGGGTGGTCGAAGTCGAAGTTCTCTCAGTCGGTTTGTATGTTTTTCCCTAGGCATCTTTTTCCTTGTTTTGTCCCCCTCACATCTCCTGCGTTACTCATCGGTTTTGCATGATTCTTGAGTCGTTGTAACACTTATGAGATATAGAAGAATAGGGGGTGGTCGAAGTCGAAGTTCTCTCAGTCGGTTCGTATGATTTTCCCTAGGCATCTTTTCCTTGTTTTGTCCCCCTCACTCCTGCGTTACTCATCGGTTTTGCATGATTCTTGAGTCGTTGTAACACTTATGAGATAGAAGAATAGGCAGTGGTCGAAGTCCAAAGTTCTCTCAGTCGGTTCGTACGATTTTTTCCCTAGACATCTTTTTCCATGTTTTGTTCCCCTCACATCTCCTGCGTTATTCATCGGTTTTGATGATTCTTAAGTTGTTGTAACACTTATGAGATATAGAAGAATAGGCAGTGGTCGAAGTCCAAAGTTCTCTCAGTCGGTTCGTACGATTTTTTCCCTAGGCATCATTTTCCTTGTTTTCGTCCCCCTCACATCTCTTCATTACTCATTGGTTTCGCAAGATTCTTGAGTCGTTGTAACACTTATGAGATATAGAAGAATAGGGGTGGTCGAAGTTCGAAGTTCTCTCAGTCGGTTTGTATGAGTTTTTCCCTAGGCATCTTTTCCTTGTTTGTCCTCCTCACATCTCCTGCGTTACTCATTTGTTTCGCAAGATTCTTGAGTCGTTGTAACACTTATGAGATATAGAAGAATAGGGGGTGGTCGAAGTTCGAAGTTCTCTCAGTCGGTTTGTATGAGTTTTTCCCTAGGCATCTTTTTCCTTGTTTTGTCCTCCTCACTTCTCCTGCGTTACTCATTTGTTTCGCAAGATTCTTGAGTCGTTGTAACACTTATGAGATATAGAAGAATAGGGGGTGGTCGAAGTTCGAAGTTCTCTCAGTCGGTTTGTATGAGTTTTTCCCTAGGCATCTTTTCCTTGTTTTGTCCCCTCAACTTCTCCTGCGTTACTCATTGGTTTCGCAGATTCTTGAGTCGTTGTAACACTTATGAGATATAGAAGAATAGGGGGTGGTCGAAGTTCGAAGTTCTCTCAGTCGGTTCGTATGATTTTTTCCCTAGGCATCTTTTTCCTTGTTTTGTCCCCTCACATCTCCTGCGTTACTCATTGTTTCGCATGATTCTTCAGTCGTTGTAACACTTATGAGATATAGAAGAATAGGGGGTGGTCGAAGTCCGAAGTTCTCTCAGTCGGTTCGTAGATTTTTTCCCTAGGCATCTTTTTCCATGTTTTGTCCCCCTCAAATCTCCTGCGTTTTACTCATCGGTTTTGCATGATTCTTGAGTCGTTGTAACACTTATGAGATATAGAAGAATAGGCAGTGGTCGAAGTCCAAAGTTCTCTCAGTCGGTTCGTACGATTTTTTCCCTAGACATCTTTTTCCATGTTTTGTCCCCTCACATCTCCTGCGTTACTCATCGGTTTGGCATGATTCTTAAGTTGTTGTAACACTTATGAGATATAGAAGAATAGGGGTGGTCGAAGTCGAAGTTCTCTCAGTCGGTTCGTATGAGTTTTTCCCTAGGCATCTTTTTCCTTGTTTTGTCCCCTCACATCTCCTGCGTTACTCATTGGTTTCGCAAGATTCTTGAGTCGTTGTAACACTTATGAGATATAGAAGAATAGGGGTGGTCGAAGTTCGAAGTTCTCTCAGTCGGTTTGTATGAGTTTTTCCCTAGGCATCTTTTTCCTTGTTTTGTCCTCCTCACTTCTCCTGCGTTACTCATTTGTTTCGCAAGATTCTTGAGTCGTTGTAACACTTATGAGATATAGAAGATAGGGGTGTCGAATCGAAGTTCTCTCAGTCGGTTTGTCTAGTTTTTCCCTAGACATCTTTTCCTTGTTTTGTCCCCCTCACTCTCCTGCGTTACTCATTTGTTCGCAAGATTCTTGAGTCGTTGTAACACTTATGAGATATAGAAGTAGGGGGGGGAAGTCGAAGTTCTCTCAGTCGGTTCGTATGATTTTTTCCCTAGGCATCATTTTCCTTGTTTTGTCCCCCCAAATCTCCTGCGTTACTCATCGGTTTGCATGATTCTTGAGTCGTTGTAACACTTATGAGATATAGAAGAATAGGGGGTGGTCGAAGTCCAAGTTCTCTCAGTCGGTTCGTATGATTTTTCCCTAGGCATCTTTTTCCTTGTTTTGTCCCCTCACTCTCCTGCGTTACTCATCGGTTTGCATGATTCTTGTCGTTGTAACACTTATGAGATATAGAAGAATCGGGGGTGTCGAAGTCCGAAGTTCTCTCAGTCGGTTCGTACGATTTTCCCTAGGCATCGTTTTCCTTGTTGTTGTCCCCCAAATCTCCTGCGTTACTCATCGGTTTTGCATGATTCTTGAGTCGTTGTAACACTTATGAGATATAGAAGAATAGGCAGTGGTCGAAGTCCAAAGTTCTCTCAGTCGGTTCGTACGATTTTTTCCCTAGGCATCTTTTCCTTGTTTTGTCCCCCTCACTCTCCTGCATTACTCATTGGTTTCGCAAGATTCTTGAGTCGTTGTAACACTTATGAGATAGAAGAATAGGTGGTCGAAGTCGAAAGTTCTCTCAGTCGGTTTGTATGAGTTTTTTCCCTAGGCATCTTTTTCCTTGTTTTGTTCCCTCCTCATTCTCCTGCGTTACTCATTTGTTTCGCAAGATTCTTGAGTCGTTGTAACACTTAGAGATATAGAAGAATAGGGGTCGAAGTCGAAGTTCTCTCAGTCGGTTTTGTATGATTTTTCCCTAGGCATCTTTTCCTTTTTGTCCTCACATCTCCTGCGTTACTCATCGGTTTTGCATGATTCTTGAGTCGTTGTAACACTTATGAGATATAGAAGAATAGGGGTGGTCGAAGTCCGAAGTTCTCTCAGTCGGTTCGTATGATTTTTTCCCTAGGCATCATTTTCCTTGTTTTGTCCCCCTCAAATCTCCTGCGTTACTCATCGGTTTTGCATGATTCTTGAGTCGTTGTAACACTTATGAGATATAGAAGAATAGGCAGTGGTCGAAGTCCAAAGTTCTCTCAGTCGGTTCGTACGATTTTTTCCCTAGGCATCATTTTTCCTTGTTTTGTCCCCTCACATCTCCTGCAGTTACTCATCGGTTTTCGCATGATTCTTGAGTCGTTGTAACACTTATGAGATATAGAAGAATAGGTAGTGGTCGAAGTCCAAAGTTCTCTCAGTCGGTTTGTACGATTTTTTCCCTAGGCATCTTTTTCCTTGTTTTGTCCTCCTCACTCCCTCCTGCGTTACTCATTTGTTTCGCAAGATTCTTGAGTCGTTGTAACACTTAGAGATATAGAAGAATAGGGGTGGTCGAAGTTCGAAGTTCTCTCAGTCGGTTTGTATGGTTTCCCTAGCATATTTTCCTTGTTTTTCTCCTCACTTCTCCTGCGTTACTCATTGTTTCGCCACAGATTCTTGAGTTTTGTAACCACCTTATTAGATATA
>CM038116.1:24207105-24218820 GCA_001642375.2 Mentha longifolia | reverse complement strand
TCCGAAGTTCTCTTAGTCGATTCGTACGGTTTTTTCCCTAGGCTTCATTTTTCTTGTTTCGTCCCCCTTACATCTCCTACGTTTCTCATCGGTTTAGCCCGATTCTTAAGTCGTTGTAATACTATTAGATATCGAAGAATAGGGGCTGGTCGAAATCAGAAGTTCTCTCAGTCGATTTGTAAGATTTTTTCCCTAGGCATCGTTTTCCTTGTTTCGTCCCCCACATCTCCTTCGTTACTTATCGGTTTCGCCCGATTCTTGAATGTTGTAACACTTATGAGATATAGAAGAATAGGGGGTGGTCGAAGTCCGAAGTTCTCTCAGTCAATTCGTACGATTTTTTCCCTAGGCATCGTTTTTCTTGTTTCATCCCCCTACATGTCCTTCGTTACTCATCGGTTTCGCCCAAATCTTGAAACGTTGTAACATTATGAGATATAGAAGAATAGGGGGTGGTCGAAGGCCGAAATTCACTCAGTCAATTCGTACGATTTTTTCCCTAGGCATCGTTTTTCTTTTTTGTCCCCCTCACATCTCCCTCGTTACTTATCGGTTTCGCCTGATTCTGGAGTTGTTGTAATATATGAGATATAGAAGAATAGGGGGTGGTTGAAAGTCCTAAGTTCTCTCAGTCGATTTGTACGATTTTTTCCATGAGCATCGTTTTCCTTGTTTTGTCTCCCTCACATATCCTTCGTTACTTATCGGTTTCGCCCGATCTTGAATTGTTGTAACACTTATGAGATATAGAAGAATATGGGTGGTCAAAGTCCCAAGATCTCTCAGTCGAATCGTACGATTTTTTTCCTAAGCGTCGTTTTCCTTGTTTTGTCCCCCTCACATCTCCTTCGTTACTCATCGGTTTCGCCCGATTCTTGAGTTTTGTAGTAACACTTATGAAATATAGAAGAATAAGGAGTTGTCAAAGTCCGAAGTTCTCTCGGTCGGTTAGTACGATTTTTCCATAGGCATCGTTTTTGTTGTTTCATCCCCCTCACATCTCCTTCGTTACTTATCGGTTTCGCCTGATTATTGAATTGTTGTAACACTTATGAGATATAGAAGAATAGGGGGTGGTGGTCGAAGGCCGAAGTTCTCTCAGTCGCTTCGTACGATTTTTTCCCTAGGCATCGATTTTCTTGTTTCGTCCCTCTCACATCTCCTTCGTTACTTATCAGTTTCGCCCGATACTTAGTTGTTGTAACACTTATGAGATATAGAAGAATAGGGGGTGGTCGAAAGTCCGAGTTCTCCAGTCGCTTCGTACAATTTTTTCCTAGGCATCGATTTTCTTGTTTCGTCCCTTTCACATCTCGATCGTTACTTATCGGTTTGGCATGATTCTTGAATCGTTGTAATACTTATGCTATAGATAAATAGGGGGTGGTCAAAGTCTGAATTTCTCAGTCGATTCGTACGATTTTTTCCCTAGACATGTTTTTCTTGTTTTGTCCCCCTCACATCTCGATCGTTACTTATCGGTTTGGCACGATTCTTGAATCGTGTAATACTTATGAGATATAAGATAAATAGCGGGTGGTCGAAGTCCGAAGTTCTCTCAGTCGAATCGTACGATTTTTTCCCTAGATATCATTTTCTTATTTCGTCCCCCTCACATCTCCTTCGTTACTTATCGGTTTGGCATGATTCTTGAGTCATTGTAACACTTATGAGATATAGAAGAATAGGGGTGTGATCGAAGTCCGAAGTTCTCTAGTCGATTCGTACGGTTTATTCCCTAGGCTTCATTTTTCTTGTTTCGTCCCCCTTACATCTTATATGTTTCTCATCGGTTTAGCCAGATTCTTGAGTCGTTGTAATATTTATTAGATATC
Organism: Mentha longifolia; assembly: GCA_001642375.2. Taxonomy (NCBI): domain Eukaryota; kingdom Viridiplantae; phylum Streptophyta; class Magnoliopsida; order Lamiales; family Lamiaceae; genus Mentha; species Mentha longifolia. Next base: position 24,216,985 of record CM038116.1, on the reverse strand, counting down.
GAAGAATAGGGGGTGGTCGAAATCAGAAGTTCTCTCAGTCGATTTGTAAGATTTTTTTCCCTAGGCATCGTTTTCCTTTTTCGTCCCCCTCACATCTCCTTCGTTACTTAGCGGTTTCGCCCGATTCCTAATCGTTGTAATACGTATGAGATATAGAAGAATAGGGGGTGGTCAAAGTCCGAAGTTCTCTCAGTCAATTAGTACGATTTTTTCCCTAGGCATCGTTTTCTTGTTTCATCCCCCCCACATGTCCTTCGTTACTCATCGGTTTCGCCCAATTCTTGAAACGTTGTAACACTTATGAGATATAGAAGAATAGGGGGTGTCGAAGGCCGAAATTCTCTCAGTTAATTCGTACGATTTTTTCCCTAGGCATCGTTTTTTCTTGTTTTGTCCCCTCACATCTCCCCTCGTTACTTATCGGTTTCGCCTGATTCTGGAGTTGTTGTAATACTTATGAGATAGATAAATAGCGGTGGTCGAAGTCCGAAGTTCTCTCAGTCGAATCGTACGATTTTTTCCCTAGATATCATTTTTCTTATTTCGTCCCCCTCACATCTCGATTCGTTACTTATCGGTTGGCATGATTCTTGAATCGTTGTAATACTTATGCGATATAGATAAATAGGGGGTGGTCAAAGTCTGAAGTTTCTCAGTCGATTCGTATGATTTTTTTCCTAAGCCGTCGTTTTCCTGGTTTTGTCCCCCTCACATGTCCTTCGTTACTCATCGGTTTCGCCCATTCTTGAATCGTTCTAACACTTATGAGATATAGAAGAATAGGGGGTGGTCGAAGGCCGAAGTTCTCTCAGTCGATTCGTACGATTTTTTCCCTAGACATCGTGTTTTCTTGTTTTGTCCCCCTCACATCTCGATCGTTACTTATCGGTTTGGCACGATTCTTGAATCGTTGTAATACTTATGAGATATAGATAAATAGCGGGTGGTCGAAGTCCGAAGTTCTCTCAGTCGAATCGTACGATTTTTTCCCTAGATATCATTTTTCTTATTTCGTCCCCCTCACATCTCCTTCGTTACTTAACGTTTGGCATGATTCTTGAGTCATTGTAACACTTATGAAATATAGAAAATAAGGGGTGGTCAAAGTCCGAAGTTCTCTCAGTCGGTTACTACGATTTTTTCCATTGGCATCGTTTTTGTTGTTTCATCCCCCTCACATCTCCTTCGTTACTCATCGGTTTAGCCCGATTCTTGAGTCGTTGTAATACTTATTAGATATCGAAGAATAGGGGGTGGTCGAAATCAGAAGTTCTCTCAGTCGATTTGTAAGATTTTTCCCTAGGCAATCGTTTTCCTTGTTTCGTCCCCCTCACATCTCCTTCGTTACTTAGCGGTTTCGCCCGATTCCTAAATCGTTGTAATACGTATGAGATATAGAAGAATAGGGGGTGGTCAAAGTCCGAAGTTCTCTCAGTCAATTAGTACGATTTTTCCCTAGGCATCGTTTTCTTGTTTCATCCCCCCCACATGTCCTTCGTTACTCATCGGTTCGCCCAATTCTTGAAACGTTGTAACACTTATGAGATATAGAAGAATAGGGGGTGGTCGAAGGCCGAAATTCTCTCAGTCAATTCGTACGATTTTTCCTTAGGCATCGTTTTTATTGTTTTGTCCCCTCACATCTCCCTCGTTACTTATCGGTTCGTCTGATTCTGGAGTTGTTGTAATACTTATGAGATATAGAAGAATAGGGGGTGGTCGAAGGCCGAAATTCTCTCAGTCAATTCGTACGATTTTTCCCTAGGCATCGTTTTTATTGTTTTGTCCCCCTCACATCTCCCTCGTTACTTATCGGTTTCGCCTGATTCTGGAGTTGTTGTAATACTTATGAGATATAGAAGAATAGGGGGTGGTTGAAGTCCTAAGTTCTCTCAGTCGATTTGTACGATTTTTTCCATGGGCATCGTTTTCCTTGTTTTGTCTCCCTCACATATCCTTCGTTACTTATCGGTTTCGCACGATTCTTGAGTCATTGTAACACTTATGACATATAGAAGAATAGGGGGTGGTCGAAGTCCGAAGTTCTCTTAGTCGATTCGTACGGTTTTTTCCTTAGGCTTCATTTTTCTTGTTTCGTCCCCCTTACATCTCCTACGTTTCTCATCGGTTTAGCCCGATTTTTTGAGTCGTTGTAATACTTATTAGATATCGAAGAATAGGGGGTGGTCGAAATCAGAAGTTCTCTCAGTCAATTTGTAAGATTTTTTCCCTAGGCATCGTTTTCCTTGTTTCGTCCCCCTCACATCTCCTTCGTTACTCATCGGTTTCGCCCGATTCTTAAATCGTTGTAATACGTATGAGATATAGAAGAATAGGGGGGTGGTCAAAGTCCGAAGTTCTCTCAGTCAATTAGTACGATTTTTTCCCTAGGTATTGTTTTTCTTATTTCATTCCCCTCACATGTCCTTCGTTACTCATCGGTTTCGCCCAATTCTTGAAACGTTGTAACACTTATGAGATATAGAAGAATAGGGGGTGGTCGAAGGCCGAAATTCTCTCAGTCAATTCGTACGATTTTTTCCCTAGGCATCGTTTTTCTTGTTTCGTCCCTCTCACATCTCCTTCGTTACTTATCAGTTTCGCCCGATACTTGAATTGTTGTAACACTTATGAGATATAGAAGAATAGGGGGTGGTCGAAGGCCGAAGTTCTCTCAGTCGCTTCGTACGATTTTTTCCCTAGACATCGTTTTTATTGTTTTGTCCCCCTCACATCTCGATCGTTACTTATCGGTTTGGCACGATTCTTGAATCGTTGTAATACTTATGAGATATAGATAAATAGGGGGTGGTCGAAGTCCGAAGTTCTCTCAGTCGAATCGTACGATTTTTTCCCTAGATATCATTTTTCTTATTTCGTCCCCCTCTCATCTCCTTCGTTACTTATCGGTTTGGCATGATTCTTGAGTCATTGTAACACTTATGAGATATAGAAGAATAGGGGTGATCGAAGTCCGAAGTTCTCTTAGTCGATTCGTACGGTTTTTTCCCTAGGCTTCATTTTCTTGTTTCGTCCCCCTTACATCTCCTACGTTTCCCATCGGTTTAGTCCGATTCTTAAGTCGTTGTAATACTTATTAGATATCGAAGAATAGGGGGTGGTCGAAATCAGAAGTTCTCTCAGTCGATTTGTAAGATTTTTTCCCTAGGCATCGTTTTCCTTGTTTCGTCCCCCTCACATCTCCTTCGTTACTCATCGGTTTTGCCCGATTCTTAATCGTTGTAATACGTATGAGATATAGAAGAATAGGGGGTGGTCAAAGTCCGAAGTTCTCTCAGTCAATTAGTACGATTTTTTCCCTAGGCATCGTTTTTCTTGTTTCATCCCCCCTACATGTCCTTCGTTACTCATCGGTTTCGCCCAAATCTTGAAACGTTGTAACACTTATGAGATATAGAAGAATAGGGGGTGGTCGAAGGCCGAAGTTCTCTCAGTCGATTCGTACGATTTTTTCCCTAGACATCGTTTTTATTGTTTTGTCCCCCTCACATCTCGATCGTTACTTATCGGTTTGGCACGATTCTTGAATCGTTGTAATACTTATGAGATATAGATAAATAGGGGGTGGTCGAAGTCCGAAGTTCTCTCAGTCGAATCGTACGATTTTTTTCCCTAGATATCATTTTTCTTATTTCGTCCCCCTCTCATCTCCTTCGTTACTTATCGGTTTGGCATGATTCTTGAGTCATTGTAACACTTATGAGATATAGAAGAATAGGGGGTGATCGAAGTCCGAAGTTCTCTTAGTCGATTCGTACGGTTTTTTCCCTAGGCTTCATTTTTCTTGTTTCGTCCCCCTTACATCTCCTACGTTTCCATCGGTTTAGTCCGATTCTTAAGTCGTTGTAATACTTATTAGATATCGAAGAATAGGGGGTGGTCGAAATCAGAAGTTCTCTCAGTCGATTTGTAAGATTTTTTCCCTAGGCATCGTTTTCCTTGTTTCGTCCCCCTCACATCTCCTTCGTTACTCATCGGTTTTGCCCGATTCTTAAATCGTTGTAATACGTATGAGATATAGAAGAATAGGGGGTGGTCAAAGTCCGAAGTTCTCTCAGTCAATTAGTACGATTTTTTCCCTAGGCATCGTTTTTCTTGTTTCATCCCCCCTACATGTCCTTCGTTACTCATCGGTTTCGCCCAAATCTTGAAACGTTGTAACACTTATGAGATATAGAAGAATAGGGGGTGGTCGAAGGCCGAAGTTCTCTCAGTCGATTCGTACGATTTTTTCCCTAGACATCGTTTTTATTGTTTTGTCCCCCTCACATCTCGATCGTTACTTATCGGTTTGGCACGATTCTTGAATCGTTGTAATACTTATGAGATATAGATAAATAGGGGGTGGTCGAAGTCCGAAGTTCTCTCAGTCGAATCGTACGATTTTTTTCCCTAGATATCATTTTTCTTATTTCGTCCCCCTCTCATCTCCTTCGTTACTTATCGGTTTGGCATGATTCTTGAGTCATTGTAACACTTATGAGATATAGAAGAATAGGGGGTGATCGAAGTCCGAAGTTCTCTTAGTCGATTCGTACGGTTTTTTCCCTAGGCTTCATTTTCTTGTTTCGTCCCCCTTACATCTTATACGTTTCTCATCGGTTTAGCCCGATTCTTGAGTCGTTGTAATATTTATTAGATATCGAAGAATAGGGGGTGGCTCGAAATCAGAAGTTCTCTCAGTCGATTTGTAAGATTTTTTCCCTAGGCATCGTTTTCCTTGTTTGGTCCCCCTCACATCTCCTTCGTTACTTAGCGGTTTCGCCCGATTCCTAAATCGTTGTAATACGTATGAGATATAGAAGAATAGGGGGTGGTCAAAGTCCGAAGTTCTCTCAGTCAATTAGTACGATTTTTTCCCTAGGCATCGTTTTTCTTGTTTCATCCCCCCCACATGTCCTTCGTTACTCATCGGTTTCGCCCAATTCTTGAAACGTTGTAACACTTATGAGATATAGAGAATAGGGGGTGGTCGAAGGCCGAAATTCTCTCAGTCAATTCGTACGATTTTTTCCTTAGGCATCGTTTTTATTGTTTGTCCCCCTCACATCTCCCTCGTTACTTATCGGTTTCGCCTGATTCTGGAGTTGTTGTATACTTATGAGATATAGAAGAATAGGGGGTGGTTGAAGTCCTAAGTTCTCTCAGTCGATTTGTACGATTTTTTCCATGAGCATCGTTTTCCTTGTTTTGTCTCCCTCACATATCCTTCGTTACTTATCGGTTTCGCCCGATTCTTGAATTGTTGTAACACTTATGAGATATAGAAGAATATGGGTGGTCAAAGTCCCAAGATCTCTCAGTCGAATCGTACGATTTTTTTCCTAAGCGTCGTTTTCCTTGTTTTGTCCCCCTCACATCTCCTTCGTTACTCATCGGTTTCGCCCGATTCTTGAGTTGTAGTAACACTTATGAAATATAGAAGAATAAGGAGTTGTCAAAGTCCGAAGTTCTCTCGGTCGGTTAGTACGATTTTTTCCATAGGCATCGTTTTTGTTGTTTCATCCCCCTCACATCTCCTTCGTTACTTATCGGTTTCGCCTGATTATTGAATTGTTGTAACACTTATGAGATATAGAAGAATAGGGGGTGGTCGAAGGCCGAAGTTCTCTCAGTCGCTTCGTACGATTTTTTCCCTAGGCATCGATTTTCTTGTTTCGTCCCTCTCACATCTCCTTCGTTACTTATCAGTTTCGCCCGATACTTGAGTTGTTGTAACACTTATGAGATATAGAAGAATAGGGGGTGGTCGAAGTCCGAAGTTCTCTCAGTCGCTTCGTACAATTTTTTCCCTAGGCATCGATTTCTTGTTTCGTCCCTTTCACATCTCGATCGTTACTTATCGGTTTGGCATGATTCTTGAATCGTTGTAATACTTATGCTTTATAGATAAATAGGGGGTGGTCAAAGTCTGAAGTTTCTCAGTCGATTCGTATGATTTTTTTCCTAAGCGTCGTTTTCCTGGTTTTGTCCCCCTCACATGTCCTTCGTTACTCATCGGTTTCGCCCAATTCTTGAATCGTTGTAACACTTATGAGATATAGAAGAATAGGGGGTGGTCGAAGGCCGAAGTTCTCTCAGTCGATTCGTACGATTTTTCCCTAGACATCGTTTTTCTTGTTTTGTCCCCCTCACATCTCGATCGTTACTTATCGGTTTGGCACGATTCTTGAATCGTTGTAATACTTATGAGATATAGATAAATAGCGGGGTGGTCGAAGTCCGAAGTTCTCTCAGTCGAATCGTACGATTTTTTCCCTAGATATCATTTTTCTTATTTCGTCCCCCTCACATCTCCTTCGTTACTTATCGGTTTGGCATGATTCTTGAGTCATTGTAACACTTATGAGATATAGAAGAATAAGGGGGTGATCAAAGTCCGAAGTTCTCTTAGTCGATTACGTACGGTTTTTTCCCTAGGCATCATTTTCTTGTTTCGTCCCCCTTACATCTCTTACGTTTCTCATCGGTTTAGCCCGATTCTTGAGTCGTTGTAATATTATTAGATATCGAAGAATAGGGGGTGGTCGAAATCAGAAGTTCTCTCAGTCGATTTGTAAGATTTTTTCCCTAGGCATCGTTTTCCTTGTTTGGTCCCCCTCACATCTCCTTCGTTACTTAGCGGTTTCGCCCGATTCCTAAATCGTTGTAATACGTATGAGATATAGAAGAATAGGGGGTGGTCAAAGTCCGAAGTTCTCTCAGTCAATTAGTACGATTTTTTCCCTAGGCATCGTTTTTCTTGTTTCATCCCCCCCACATGTCCTTCGTTACTCATCGGTTTCGCCCAATTCTTGAAACGTTGTAACACTTATGAGATATAGAAGAATAGGGGGTGGTCGAAGGCCGAAATTCTCTCAGTCAATTCGTACGATTTTTTCCCTAGGCATCGTTTTTATTGTTTTGTCCCCCTCACATCTCCCTCGTTACTTATCGGTTCGCCTGATTCTGGAGTTGTTGTAATACTTATGAGATATAGAAGAATAGGGGGTGGTTGAAGTCCTAAGTTCTCTCAGTCGATTTGTACGATTTTTCCATGGGCATCGTTTTCCTTGTTTTGTCTCCCTCACATATCCTTCGTTACTTATCGGTTTCGCACGATTCTTGAGTCATTGTAACACTTATGACATATAGAAGAATAGGGGGTGGTCGAAGTCCGAAGTTCTCTTAGTCGATTCGTACGGTTTTTTCCTTAGGCTTCATTTTTCTTGTTTCGTCCCCCTTACATCTCCTACGTTTCTCATCGGTTTAGCCCGATTTTTGAGTCGTTGTAATACTTATTAGATATCGAAGAATAGGGGGTGGTCGAAATCAGAAGTTCTCTCAGTCGATTTGTAAGATTTTTTTCCCTAGGCATCGTTTTCCTTGTTTCGTCCCCCTCACATCTCCTTCGTTACTCATCGGTTTCGCCCGATTCTTAATCGTTGTAATACGTATGAGATATAGAAGAATAGGGGGGTGGTCAAAGTCCGAAGTTCTCTCAGTCAATTAGTACGATTTTTTCCCTAGGTATCGTTTTCTTATTTCATTCCCCTCACATGTCCTTCGTTACTCTCATCGGTTTCGCCCAATTCTTGAAACGTTGTAACACTTATGAGATATAGAAGAATAGGGGGTGGTCGAAGGCCGAAATTCTCTCAGTCAATTCGTACGATTTTTTCCCTAGGCATCGTTTTCTTGTTTCGTCCCTCTCACATCTCCTTCGTTACTTATCAGTTTCGCCCGATACTTGAATTGTTGTAACACTTATGAGATATAGAAGAAATAGGGGGTGGTCGAAGGCCGAAGTTCTCTCAGTCGCTTCGTACGATTTTTTCCCTAGACATCTTTTTTATTGTTTTGTCCCCCTCACATCTCGACGTTACTTATCGTTTGGCACGATTCTTGAAATCGTTGTAATACTTATGAGATATAGATAAATAGGGGGTGGTCGAAGTCGCGAAGTTCTCTCAGTCGAATCGTACGATTTTTTTCCCTAGATATCATTTTCTTATTTCGTCCCCCTCCCATCTCCTTCGTTACTTATCGGTTTGGCATGATTCTTGAGTCATTGTAACACTTATGAGATATAGAAGAATAGGGGGTGATCAAAGTCCGAAGTTCTCTTAGTCGATTCGTACGGTTTTTTCCCTAGCTTCATTTTTCTTGTTTCGTCCCCCTTACATCTCCTACGTTTCCATCGGTTTAGTCCGATTCTTAAGTCGTTGTAATACTTATTAGATATCGAAGAATAGGGGGTGGTCGAAATCAGAAGTTCTCTCAGTCGATTTGTAAGATTTTTCCCTAGGCATCGTTTTCCTTGTTTCGTCCCCTCACATCTCCTTCGTTACTCATCGGTTTGCCCGATTCTTAAATCGTTGTAATACGTATGAGATATAGAAGAATAGGGGGTGGTCAAAGTCCGAAGTTTCTCTCAGTCAATTAGTACGATTTTTTCCCTAGGCATCGTTTTTTGTTTCATCCCCCCTACATGTCCTTCGTTACTCATCGGTTTCGCCCAAATCTTGAAGTGTAACACTTATGAGATATAGAAGAATAGGGGGTGGTCGAAGGCCGAAGTTCTCTCAGTCGATTCGTACGATTTTTCCCTAGACATCGTTTTTATTGTTTTGTCCCCTCACATCTCGATCGTTACTTATCGGTTTGGCACGATTCTTGAATCGTTGTAATACTTATGAGATATAGATAAATAGGGGGTGGTCGAAGTCGAAGTTCTCTCAGTCGAATCGTACGATTTTTTCCCTAGATATCATTTTCTTATTTCGTCCCCTCTCATCTCCTTCGTTACTTATCGGTTTGGCATGATTCTGAGTCATTGTAACACTTATGAGATATAGAAGAATAGGGGGTGATCGAAGTCCGAAGTTCTCTAGTCGATTCGTACGGTTTTTTCCCTAGGCTTATTTTCTTGTTTCGTCCCCCTTACATCTTATACGTTTCTCATCGGTTTAGCCGATTCTGAGTCGTTGTAATTTATTAGATATCGAAGAATAGGGGGTGGTCGAAATCAGAAGTTCTCTCAGTCGATTTGTAAGATTTTTCCCTAGGCATCGTTTTCCTTGTTTCGTCCCCCTCACATCTCCTTCGTTACTTAGCGGTTTCGCCCGATTCCTAAATGTTGTAATACGTATGAGATATAGAAGAATAGGGGTGGGTCAAAGTCCGAAGTTTCTCAGTCAATTAGTACGATTTTTTCCCTAGGCATCGTTTTTCTTGTTTCATCCCCCCACATGTCCTTCGTTACTCATCGGTTTCGCCATTCTTGAAACGTTGTAACACTTATGAGATATAGAGAATAGGGGTGGTCGAAGGCCGAAATTCTCTCAGCATTCGTACGATTTTTCCCTAGCATCTTTGTGTTTTGTCCCCCTCACATCTCCCTCGTTACTTATCGGTTTCGCCTGATTCTGGAGTTGTTGTAATACTTATGAGATATAGAAGAATAGGGGGTGGTTGAAGTCTAAGTTCTCTCAGTCGATGTACGATTTTTTCCATGAGCATCGTTTCCCTTGTTTTTCTCTCACATATCCTTCGTTACTTATCGGTTTCGCCCGATTCTTGAATTGTGTAACACTTATGAGATATAGAAGAATGGGTGGTCAAAGTCCCAAAGATCTCTCAGTCGAATCGTACGATTTTTTTCCTAAGCGTCGTTTTCCTTGTTTTGTCCCCCTCACATCTCTCGTTACTCATCGGTTTCGCCCGATTCTTGAGTTGTAGTAACACTTATGAAAATAGAAGACTAAGGAGTTGTCAAAGTCCGAAGTTCTCTCGGTCGGTTAGTACGATTTTTTTCCATAGGCATCGTTTTTGTTGTTTCATCCCCCTCACATCTCCTTCGTTACTTATCGGTTTCGCC
>CM038116.1:24042280-24194878 GCA_001642375.2 Mentha longifolia | reverse complement strand
TGCTATTTTACTGTTTTCGCTTGTTAACTCATCCGACGTTTTTGGTCGGATGACTTCAACTCATTCGAACAGTAACACAACACTTTCTCTCTTTTACCATTTTACCCTTATGTATTTATACGATTTCAAATAATAATAATAATAATAATAACATTAATAAATAATAATAATAATAATAATAAATAATAATAACAATAATAGCAATAATTATAATAATAACAAGAATAATAATAATAATAATGTAATAAAATAATAATAATAATAATAATAATAATAATAATAAATAACAATAATAGTAATAATTATAATAATAACAATAATAATAATAATAAAAATAATAACTCAATAATAATAATAATAATAACAATAATAATAATAATAAAAATAATAACTCAATAATAATAATAATAATAACAATAATAGTAATAATTATAATAATAACAATAATAATAATAATAATAATAATAATAAAAATAATAACTCAATAATAATAATAATAATAATAATAATAATAATAATAACAAGAATAATAATAATAATAACAATAATAGTAATAATAATAAAAATAATAAATAATAACAATAATATTATAATAACAATAATAATAATAATAATAATAATAATACAGAGTAATAAATAATAAATAATAAAGTGTACTATTTAATCCCAACGATAAAAAGTGAAATCGGTAGGGGTATTTAATAAGGGTAATTTGGTAAATCTAAGCCTTCATCTAGAGTTATGCATATTGTACCAAACACAAATATAATGTCATCTTACTTTTAATTTTTTGCTACCAAATGAAAATATGAACCCCTCATCTTGACACTATTCACATGACTCATCTTTAGATGAGTCATCCTTCTACAACTTGAATGAATCACCAAACACTACCTAAGTAGGGACATCTCTTGATACAAACAAAAAAAAGGCAAAAAAAAAAAAAAAAAACAAAAGATTCAGATAAAACACGATGCGTACATATTAAAATTTTAATTTTTTATGATCACCATCACTTTAATACTGATCCTGGTCCTGATCTAAATTTCAGTTTAGTCACTTCTGAGTAATTGTTATATTTAGATTTTCATCGCTCCAGAATTCCCATGGATAAAAACTCAATTCGAGTTACACTTCAAAAAATAATTAATTTTATTTTTGAAGACATAATAAAATACTAAAAATCACTAAACTCAAATCAAATATATGCAATAGCATTTTGAAATTATCCAACTAGTAAAATATAAGGAGTATTAAATATTTTAATATTTTGTAGTATGTACCTTATCTCTGAAGCAATGAGTCACTCCAATCAATCAAAAATGAGGTTTTTTGTATGAAGGATGGCAATGCATACTGCCCCACATGCAAGCAAAGTGCCACTGCCACACCATATGCATATCCCTTTCTCTCTCATGAAATTTGAGGTGTAAACTTGCCACCCAGACAATTTTAATATATACTAGTACTAGTATTCAACTGTATTTATATATGTCTTTTATATGTTCACTCAATCTTGAAGCTCTCTTTCATTGTTCACTTTTTCACCATTTTCAGCTCACATGATTGGTTCAAGATTCCTTCTTCTGTTACAGTGACGGTGGAAATTATCACGTGATTTCTTAATAAATTGATTATTCTATCTTTTAAAAAATTCGAATGTTCTGTTCTTGAACTAATCTGGGACCCTGAAACTCCTATCTATTATTTGTGAAAATATATAGCTACAATTGTTGTTAGAGTGAATTTAGAGATCTGGGTTTTTGGGTTTTCTTCTTTACTTTTTCTGGTTTTGGAAAATGGGGAGTTCCGAAGAGAGAGTTGTGGCTGTGATCATGGTGGGTGGCCCAACTAAAGGTAATTTCATTTTTATCTTTCTTTGCTTGATGCTACTAGTTTAGTCTAATCATAAGTAAATGTTTGATTTCTGTTGGTGGTTCCATTATTTTAATTGATATAATGAAACATTTTTCTCTGATTTGATTATGTGCTAGTTTGTTAGGAAGAAAGTTGAGATTTTTAGACAATAATGGGAACTTTATTCTCTTTTTTTAAAAAAAATTTAATTAGTGATGATTTTGGAAATGCAGGGACCAGATTTAGGCCATTGTCACTCAATACTCCAAAGCCCCTTTTCCCATTAGCTGGGCAGCCAATGGTTAATCATCCTATATCTGCTTGTAAAAAGGTAGGTTTTCCCATACTTGATGCATTTTGCATATTGTTTATTTCATCAAATGAATGAATTCTTGATTTTGGGTTCATATATTCACTAAGTTGAGACTTGAGTGTGTGAAAAAATGAAAAGAAAGCTAGGGAAAGAACTGTGTTAGTTTCTTCATTGTTGTGAAGGTGGGAGGTTGACTATCTCCTTTGGTGTATATTGCTCTCGTTAGATACCGAATCTAGCTCAGATCTACCTAATTGGTTTCTACGAGGAACGTGAATTTGCATTGTTCGTCTCTTCGATATCTAATGAGTTCAGAGTTCCGGTTAGGTAATTTTTAGTGCTGTAGGAGATCGTCTCTTTTCCCATTTCCAAAGTTTCGATTCTGACCTTTTTTCATTGCTCCCTAACTTTCTCAGGTACTTGAAAGAGGACAAGCCTCATGGTTCAGCAGGTGGACTTTATAACTTCAGGGATCAAATCATGGAAGAGAGCCCGGTTCTTATTCTAACTCCATTCTCGTGTTATTTATTTCTGAATCGGAATAGACCTCATCAGCTAATGAGTAGATCGCAAAGACTTTTTGAATGTATGTTCTTGGCTATAATGTTAATAGAGCTGTATTCAACCTTGCAGTCTCACATTTTCTTGCTGAACTGTGATGTTTGTTGCAGTTTTCCTCTCCCAGAAATGCTTGGTAATTGTCACTGTTACCTATGTCTAATCCACATTTGATTCCTTTTTTTTTCCCCTTTTTTCTATGTATGTTAAATTTTTGGTTGATTCTGCAGTGGCCCACAAAAGCTATGGTGGGATGGGAACCATTTTGGTGATCAAGGTTGGTGTATTTTAGCAAATCTTTACCTTCTCAACTATGATTTCACTATACAACGGAGGCTTATGCAGTCCATATGTCTTTTGCAGGTTTCTGCAGAGTCAGCAAACCAGTTTGGAGAACTTGTAGCTGATCCAGTTACAAATGAATTGTTGCATTACACAGAGAAGCCTGAAACATTTGTACGTAAATAAGTTCTAAGATCGACTTTGTTTCTGGTCCCATTTTGCTAATGTATTTTATGCTTGCTCAGTCACATCTTTCTTTTCCGACTCTGTATTGAACAGGTGAGTGACCGTATCAACTGTGGTGTGTATATATTTACCCCAGACATTTTCACGGCAATTCAAGGCGTTTCCTCTCAAAGAAAAGACCGAGGTATGTGATTTCATGTGTTCTTCATTAGATTGGCTATGATCAGTAAAGCTCCTCAGTGCTAGGGAAGATGTATACATTGATAGTAGAAAAAGGTTGATTTTATTCGGTTTATTATGCTAGTTCAGTGACGTTGTAGACTCGTATTATTTTGGTTTGCTATAGTTAGAAGTCAAATGAAAATCTGATCCTATTTACTAGTAGCAGTCGACTAGGTTAACTTTAAAATGTTTTATATAAATGTTCATGTATACGAAGGGAAGTCTAAATATCTAGAATCGTAGGTTCTCTAATCTGAAGGAATACTTGAAATTGAACTGTTCCTTTATTTATTTGATTAGTCATTTTTCAAATTTGCAGCTACTCTAAGGCGCGTATCCAGCTTTGAAGCGCTTCAACCAGCAAACAGGTGCTATACAGCTATCTGAAATATTATGCTTTAACTTAAAATTATTGTGAATATTTGCATGGATAAATTCACATATTCTGTTGATGTAATTGTGCCATATCAGAGCTGTATTCTGCATGGAAAATCTCATTGTATGAACTTGCACCATTCTGTCATCTTCGTTTTTGATGAAAATTCATAAACAGGAGTCTCCCGTCAGATTTTGTAAGATTGGATCAAGACATTCTATCGCCACTTGCTGGAAAAAAGCAGTTTTATGTGTACGAAACCAAGGATTACTGGGAACAAATCAAAACTCCCGGGTGAGCTAAAGACGTAGATTTACTTCTTCCTCTTCCACAACTATTCTGCCTTTCTATCTTATCTAAATTCTTGCATGGCATAATGCGGTGCAGAATGTCCCTGAAATGCTCGGGTTTGTACCTTGCCCAGTTTAGGCTCACATCACCTAATATCTTGGCTAGTGGAGATGGCACGAAGAAGGCTTCGATTTCTGGTGATGTATATATCCATCCATCAGCAAGAGTTCACCCTACTGCTAAGGTAGTCTATTGCTAGTATTGAATTTATATAGTACTTTCTTTTATATAATTCAAAATATCCTCTATTTGTATTATATATCCGATTCCATTTCCTCTGCTGTGATATAGATTGGTCCAAATGCTTCGATCTCTGCTAATGCAAGGATAGGAGCTGGTGTAAGGCTTGTGAACTGCATCGTTCTTGATGATGTTGAAATCAAGGTACTAATAGCTCAAACTTCTTGATACTATCTGCATCCGTCAGCATTTTCACTCATTATCTATCACATCATTTACAAGGAAAACGCTGTGGTGATTCATTCGATTGTTGGATGGAAATGCTCCATCGGTAGATGGTCAAGAGTCCAGGTAAGAAATTTATTCCACAGTTGTTATTCGACATTTCTCAGCATACGGATCCTAAATTTGCTGTTACTTCAACATCTCTCTCTATCCTGTTCTTTTGGCTCCATGCATCGCGTTCATATCGTTTTTCCATTTTTTCAGGGCTCGGGAGACCACAACGCGAAGCTTGGAGTAACCATATTAGGTACTTTCAGCATTTGAATATATATATTTCATCAGACGAGCTTTTCTCCCTCGTTTTTTCCATACCTCAAACGGGTAATTCACGAACAAGTTGTTGAATCAGGTGAATCAGTGACAGTAGAAGATGAAGTTGTGGTGATCAACAGCATTGTTCTTCCAAACAAGACTATGAATGTCAGTGTTCAAGAGGAGATTATACTGTGACAATCAAACATAGCTTTCATTCAGCCACATCTTCTGCCAATACCCCATTTTCAAGTGTAGATTCATGTCATCTAAAATAAAAGTATACTGATTAAGTGACATTGTTACAGTTTCACTTCTTAGATGTTTTTAAATTTTCCAGTTCCTATTGTTTATTCATTCATCTCTGTAAATTGACCTCTCTTGTGCAAGAAATTTCATTTCAACCAAGTTGAGACACCTTATTAGGCCAAATCATGGTGCAAATTTTCAATAATTATAAGCAACTGTAAAAATTTCCAAATACCACAATATGTTAACATTAACATCTCAATATCACAACATGAGTTACAAATAGCAAGATCCATGAGTTTATTCTGGTACATCATTTTCACTCAAATGCCAATACATGTAAAAGACATACAATCTAATACATATAAGTCGGATACCTCATACCATATATATATATGAGAATACAGAAACTTCATGTTATCTCTCTCCTTAGGCCTTTAACACATTCAAGAAGCCAATCAGTTCTTCTGTGGATCAGCAAAGAAGCTGTTGATGGATGGCATTATCTCAGGTTTCTTGTTTCGAACAAATTTTCTGAGAGCATGCTTCGAACAAATTTTCTTCCCCTCCTCGAAATTCTCCAACACTCCAGCTGCCCTACCTTGCTTGTTCACTCTGTTTACAATGATAAAAGAAGGTTTTAGGTATACATAAAAGATCTGCTGCTCCGGAGAATGAACGAAAAAGAGTACTGCATTTTACATATCGAGCTCTATATGCAGAAGATTACAGAAAAACTTCCAACACATATCAAGATAAGATCTTTTATTCTTTTACTGGTGTTTACTTCACTAGTTGTGGTGTATGGACTAAAGACTATTGATGTACAGTAGATGACAATCAAGAAATTTCGAAGATTCATAAGCCTCAATCTTGATGAAAATCTAAAGAAAAATAGTCAAAGAAACCTCAGATTTATTTCCAAGCATTTAATGAAAAAAATAAATAATTTCCTCTCTAAACAGCTTCATCTCATACTTGCTCTTCCATAATCTACTTCACATATACATACACAGGTATGCCGTCTATATATGTATATATGCAGAAATATACTCTATTATTTTGTAGAGAGAGAGAGAGAGAGAGAGTATACCGGACTTCAGGGTTGATGAGGATGTTGCGAGCTAGGCTGAAGCTGCAGATGCCCACAGCAATCCCCATAGCTGCAAACAGTGGATACACCTATCCATGAAAAATACACCACATAAATTCATTTTCATTTTCATTTTCATTTCATTTCATTTCATTTTCATTTTCCACAAAAGAAAAATCAATTCAAAACATCATAAAGAAAAAAAGAAGATCTTGACAAACCTCAGGTCTGATCCAGCGGCTGCCTCCCATTTTCAAGATTGCTCTTTTTTTTTTTCTTCTTCTCGAATTTCAGTAGTAGGGAGACCAGCCAGAGGAAGAAAAAGAAATGGGCTCCAATGTGCTTCTTTATTACTTTACTTTTCAGTTTATTCAAATAATGTATTCTGTAAAAAGAATGTGTTAATTATTTCTTGCAGTATATAATACTCCTATATGCTATTATCCCATTATTAATATATAGTTTGCCACTTGGAAGCATTATTACAGAATAGATAAGGTTTCTTGGAATTGGAGAAGACGAAAGCTGATTGGTCTGTTTGGTTGGGGTAGTGGGTAAATGTAGGTCCACACTTCAACCAATGGGAAGCTGGCGCGTGTCCCTCAGTACATTGATTGAATTTTATTCGCTTTATCCTTAATCTTCTTGTTAATAGTTTAATTTAAACTTCATTGATCTTATCCATTTGTTCAATAGTCCTATTCCTATAACATTATTTATAACAATAATGCTTTTATGTTGTACTTGTAGAAAACAAAACTCAGCATCTTTTATAATTTTGTACATATGAGTTTGGAAGATGTGTTAACTCCTACATCTGTCTCATATAATTGGACACGTATTCTGTTTTAGTCCGTCTTAACAATTAGACACATTTTCTAAAATGGTAAAAAATACTTGGCTACAATTAACTCTCTCTCCTCAGAATTCATTACAACCACATATTCCTCACTCTCTTAGTTATTGAATCTACAATAAACGTCTCTAATTATATGAGACAGAGGTAGTATCTATCATAAATCTAAAGGGAAAAGAAATTAATCTAGGATTCGATTGTCAAAATTATAAATATGATATTGAAATGACATTTATTGTCATTGTTCTAAAAATCTCCGTCAAGGCCCGTTTAATCCTTGCCTAGACGCTAAATGGTATCCCGCTGTCCCGATTAATGTATAATCCGCCTAGGCTCTAAGCGACACTCTATCGGCCCGATTAAAACTTAATTTCATCATGTCTTCTTCTCCCTCCTTTTATCATGAACTAAAAAATAATTTTATGAGTAATACATGTTTACATGTTTATATAGTTTATATTATAGGACATAATGAAAACATAGTAAAAGAAATATGCATTATAACTCTAACCTGCCTACACTTTCGTCAAGACGTTAATCCCCACCCCCACCATCCTTGTCACAGCCCGAATCCAACTGTTTATTTAAAGCAGTTTCAAGTTATTTATTTAGTTTTATTTAAATGTACAACTCGTGAATTTTATGAATATTTTATTGTTGTCAAGCTCATTTTAGTCGAAGTCGCGCCCCTAGTAAAACGAAGAAGTTTAAAAGTAATTTGGGCCCTAAAAGTATCCCTAAAATGAATTTATGAAGGATTTCAAGTTAAAATCTATAATTATTTTGTACCAAATATTTAGTTGATGAGCTTTATATTAAGCTAATTTTTCTATAGTCAAGTTTTATTAAATATTGGGCTGCAATGTATCAGGCTGAATTATTTAGGATTTGAGTTATAGACTGGATGGATAATATTAGCTGGACTACGAATGAAATGTTGGGCCATTAATTAAAGTGGGATGGAGTTAGCTTAATGAAATGATTAATTTTTCGTATTTGTAATAATAATAAAATACAATAAAGCTTAGGCGAGGGTTTTGTAGGAAGAAAATATCTTCACATTTTAATCTCATCCCCAAACCAACAATGGAGTCGGCCTTCTTCATTCTTATCTTCCTTTCAGTCGGCACGTTTCTCAATTCTCTGTTCAGAACTCCATAGAAGTAAAGTCCAAGAACTCTGAAACATAACCAAAATTATTTCACGAAATTCACTCTTATCTTCTCCTCTAAACTAAAAATCGCCTTACAAGATTCCTAGAAGCAGACTCCGCCATAAGTATGGATGCTCGACCTCGTATTCAGAATAGTTTGGTGAGTTTTAAGCTTGCTTTTATCTCTAAGTTTCTATCTGCCTAGAATTCAAGATATAAATCGGTAGCGTGTATCTACAAAAAATGAAATAAGCGACCAAATCATTAAGTCCTATACAACAAAGCATCACCTATTGTTCTTCACAGCCAAAACAGTTGAAATTTGTAGCTCATGCCTTCAATTATTAGGTAAATTATTTGGGTAAGTACATTATTTGAGATGGAGGATTGAAGATAATAGAAATATAGAGGAAGAGAAATAGCGAGAGGGCTATAGCGGTGTCATGGAGGTGAGCCGCTGAATTTATGGGAGTGAGATGAGTTTACAGGGGGTTACGGGCAGCATTGTTGCTGCGGAACGCAGCGGCGGCCACGTGGCGCCGAATGGTGGTGTTTCAGCCGGAAAATTTAGGAATTTAGAAAGAGTGGAGGAATTTTTAGATGTTGTAAGTTGGGGTTTCTGTCTAGTTAGAGAAATAAGAAAAGAAGAGTGATGAATTAGAGTTAAAGAAGAGGTGGGGCTGCGGATGGTTACTATGTGTGGGAAAGGCAAGAGTTAAGACAAAGATGAGTTGAGTTTTAGTAAGAGTTGGACCCTGTTATTCACGAAAAGAAAGGGAGAGAAGATGGAGAGAAATGAGAGGTGCCAGGCGTGAATGAGGGAAAAGGTGTGTTGGGCTTGCAATTGATTAAATGCCTAGTTAATTTTTCTAAGTAAGAGCTGACCTCTTTAGTTATTTCATTAGTATGTTTTTTTTTAGTAATGGTGTGAGAATGAGTGCATCAAAAGGGTTAAGAGCATTTTTTTTAGATATGAACTTCTCGTAAGCCTTACTTTACCTAATGATGAAAATTGTCTTATAAACCTTGATTATTAGTATAATAAAGATATGAGATTACTTTTATAATTTGTTATTGATTATGAGTTTTGAGCCATCATTTGGATTTATTTATTGGTCCATAATCATATGTTAAATAAGAAATGAAATAGATATGTACACGGTTATTACTCTTAGCCCTAAACATCATATACTTCAAATTAAATTATTATTTTTTTTGATTCCCAAATATTTCTAAGAAAACCAAATAGGGTCCTAAATTTCTATAAGAGGTTAATCTAAGTTCAAGGAATTCATTTTTTAAGTCTATTTAGGCCCTCATAAAGTATTCTTTTTATTTATGTCACTAGGTGCGGCGCGACTAAGACCATTGAGTCATTTTCATTGCTCGACTACACTTTTCAAGTTGAAGGTTAAGGTGTGGTGATTTATTTAAAGTTATGCCGTTGATATTTGTTATCCATTTTAATACTTTGATGGCCGTATGTGTTGAAATTATGATGAATGTGAATTGTGAGGAGCAGGACCGTTACCCTGAAAAGTGTCCTTAAGGTGCTCTCACTTAAGTTATGATGATTGTGAGTAGCGGGACCATTACCCTGAAAAGTGTCCATAAACGTTCTCACTTAAGTTGTGCACAACGAATTATGCCGCCAGGGGCTCGCTAAATGGGCCCAGGATCTCACGATCCTTGATATGTCACCGTGCGGAATGATGTTAAGATTGAGTTTGACCATACGTGTTTACCATTTTATTAACTTGGATAACGATGCATAAAATCCCACACTGAGTGTACTTTTTGTATGCTCACTCCCCACACTTAAACAAATTTCAGGTTTTGGAGCTCGGAGCCACGTGGGAGGTCGAATGACACATCATGTTATATTAGAAATTTTAATTTCCGCATACGTACTCTGATTTCGATATTGTTATGACAAAAATTTCAAGATAATGGTGTTCAAGGATTTTCATCTCATTAATTTAAGTATAAAGTGTGATTCAAATTCTAGTCTAAATTATAGGAGTACTCTATATTCTAAATTTTGGATTCTGTACGTTAGAAAGGAAAAAAAGAAAAGAAAAAAAAAAAGAGAACTTATTTTTTTGCATTTAATATATAAATTTGAGTCATAACGTTATAACAATATTATTAGATTTAGGGTGTTACAATCCTACTAGCGTCTAACGACTTTTCGAACATTATTTATTATTTAGAACATATATTTGGATATATTTAGGAAATAATTATTCAATAACAACAATAAGAAAACAAAAATAAAAATCATTACTATGGGAATTGCTTAACCGATATATACTAGTATGACATCTCTACTAGTGGTGAAGCTAAACTTCAAATTGGAGCCCAGTCAATTTTTTTGATATTTTATTTCTTAACCTGAGTATTGTATCAAAACAATATAGATCAAGGAAAGCATCCATAATGATGAATTCTTGAATACAATACGAAAAGTATAAAGTCAGATCTAACAAAATCATAGAAGATACACAATCCAACATCAAGATGTAGCTCAAAACCATCTTTTAGCCAAGGGCATATAAAATGACAATTTTTTTTTTTTTTTTTAATAATTGTAACACAAATTTCTTATAAGCTTTTAACTTCAAACCTACACTACTAGAACTACCTTTTCATTTTCTTCAATAATCAGTTCAAACCCAGAAATATATCATATCTAGAAGAAAAATTGATATGGTACAATCAAGTCACTTGTAAACTCTTGGGATGAGTTCTTACTCCACACAATATTTTCTTCCATGTACAAATGAACATTAAAAATGAAAACAAACAAAAAAAATATCAAGCTCTGTTACAGTCTTGGTGAAAAATAAAAGTTTACACTTGATCAACTTGAAAATTCATCAATTTGATAAGTAAGGCCTGTTAAGTCATAAAATTTCACCTTCTCTTTGAACTCCTCTAGTTTAGCCTTTTCCCTGAAGCCAATTCGAACTTGAAGGTCGTACCCGTTTTCCTCTATCTGTTTAAGTATCTCGATTGATGAAATGGCTGCTGAAACACTACATTCGGCCACAGAAACACTTTGGAGTGTCGGTATATCTACAAAATCTGAAGGGATCTTATCCAATTTGTATAATCCCCTGAGAACAAGTTTCTCCAGAAGTGGAAAATGTGAGTCGTACGCGTTCCAGTCAATTATGTAACACAAATCAATTTTAAGAAACTTTAGCTTCGCGAATTCTTCCTCAATGGGGTTCCATTCGTGTCCTCTAGCTGCTTGATACTTCAACTGGAGAACTTCAAGATGGGGCAACGAGCCAACAATTGTCATGTCATCCCAATGAAGCTCACAATATTGTAGTACCAACTTCTTGAGTGAATTTGGGTTCTTGAAGTTACTTAGCAAATCATCTTGATTTGGCACTGTGTAGAAACATAGGGACAAAGATTCAAGTTTGTCGAAGTTGCAGACGTTGTAGAGACAATACTATGAACTTGCTTTACCCTCAGAGAAATCATTATAAAAGACTTGCAGTTTCTTGATCGTTGGTATTCTCTTACAGACCTCTTCACTGCATTTGAAGTCCAACACTGTCTTAATTATCTGTAGATTTTTCAGTTCAAATCCATCTTCTTTCTCACTCTGAGGTGGATCAGGAAGCCAGACTCTGTAAAACTCGAGATGTCTAAGTTGTTACAGCTCCTAAATCTCAAATGGCGCGACAACTTTGTCAATGCTTCCATTAATTATCAAAGTCTGCACATTCCAAAGGAGGGGTATTGAGGAAGGGAGCTCATAAGTCTGGATCCAACCAATTGGTGCACGAATCGATTCATATGCAAGTAACCTCAAATTGACTTGTTGAAAAGTGGGAGCTAGAGAATCACTGTAAACCTCGACCAACACTCTTAGCAATTGAGATTTGAACGGAAGCACAGCCGGGCTTCCATAAATTAGAGATCGAACAAGTGACGTAGGTCCCAAAGTGTCAAAGACTCGAGAGCTTCCATGATTTATGATGTGACGCTCCATAATAAAGTCTCTTGGAACTTCCAGCACCCTTGTAATGCAAAGAAATTTCTCTTTCTCAACAACCCTTATGCAGATATCTCTCAAAAGATCATGAATTCTACAAGTTTTAAGCTTCCCATTGGATCCTAAACTAAAGACCAAAATGAGGTTCCTATCAACAAGATCCTTTACGAAACCTCTAACAATGTCTTCCAAGTTTTGTTCGTTATTCGGTTTCACGAATTGGATGAGACGGAGGGAGTAATATTTTATTTTTCACTGAGAAGGTAAATAACACAGAATGCAAACATCCAGGAAATGAGAAGAATGAAAGATAACCACAAGCAGCTATACTATATGTTAATCAACCACAATGAGAACCACACTCCATCAATCTGAAGACCAGAGCTTGAGAGGCCCTCTACTTCCACCTTTGCCGTGAACTCCGCCACTTCCTTCTCTGTTTTGAATCTAACTCGAACTTCCAAAAAACTCTCATCAAGCCATTCTTCTTGTTCCTTGAGCATTCGAGCTGCTGAAATAGTTGCAGAAATGTTGCATTCAACCACATAAATATTTCTAAGTGTTGGTATATCTCCTATTCCAGGGGGAATCTCACTCAGCCTGTGCAATCTACAAAGAACAAGTTTCTCCAAGGAAGGGAAGTGGGAAGACTCTGAAAACCAGTGATTGAGATAGCACGAATCGATTTCCAGCATCCTCAGGGAAAGGAATTCCCCCTTAGCAGTCTCCCATTTGGGTCCTCTGATTGATTGGGATTTCAATTTGAGCACTTCCAGATTTGGCAACGAACCAATAATCGACAAGTCATCCCAGTGAAGCTCACAGTCTTGCATTATCAACTTCCTGAGTGAACTTGGGAAACGCAGTTTCTTCATCAAATCATCTCGATTTGGCATTCTATGAAAGCACCAGTATAGTGATTCAAGTCTGGTAAAATGGCCAACATTATCAATACAGTACCATGAATTTTTCTCACCTTCCCTTGAGAAATCATCATAAAGGACTCGGAGCTTCTTGATATTTGTCACTCTCTTACAGACTTCGTCATTGCATTTGAAATTCAGCGCCGTTCTCAGTGTTTGGAGATTTTTCAGAACTACGACATCAACATCATCACTTGCAGGAGGTTCTGGAAGAGAAATCTTGTTGAAACAAAGATGCCTGAGTTGTGGCATCTCCCAGATTTCAGATGGTGCAATGACTTTCTCAATCTTCTTGCCTATTTTCAGTGTCTGCAAATTCCAAAGCAGAGATATAAATGAAGGAAGCTCATAACTAGGGATCCAACCAATGGGGGCACATACAGATTCATAGGCAAGGAACCGCAAGTTAACTTGTTGAAACGTAGATTCTAGAGAATCACTATAAACCTCAACCAACACTCTCAACAATCTTGATTTAAATGATAGCAGAGCTGGACTTTCGCGTATCAAAGAGCGGGACATTAATGTTGATTCCATAGGATGAAAGAATTCGGGATATTTACTCTTCTCCATATTACTGTCATGAACTATGAATCTGCGCTCACTATTTATGCTTTCTGGAGTACTACCTTCCCTCACAAAAGAAAGAAACTTCTCGTTGTTGGCCAACCTTATGCATAAATCTCTCAAAAGATCATGCATTTTGCAATTTTTCGGTTTCCTATTTGATCCTGTAGTGGATACAAGAAGAAGGTTCCGACCAACGAGGTCCATTATGAAACCCTCACCAACGTCTTTGAATGTTCGATCTTCACGTGGTTTTAGGAATCCCTCAGCAACCCAAAGTTTGATGATGTGGGAAACACGGAACTCATGGTCCTCAGGAAATATTCCCAAGTAAAGAAAACAAGGCTTCAAACAAGCAGGCAAAGCATTATAATTAGACAACCTTAATATGTCCTGAACACCACTACCCTCATCTGAATAGCCCATTTTCTGTGCGACATGCTCCCAATGTTCTCGCGTCCGAGATGATAATTGGAGTAACCCCCCAACCACAGTAATAGATAATGGAAGTCTCCTGCAGTATCTAGCAATCTTCCGTCCAATTTCTTCCAATTCTGAAGGACAATCTTCATCCCCAAATACCTTTATACAAAATAGGTTCCAACTTTCATCCTCTTTTAAAAGATTAATCATTAAACTCAATGAGCTAATCTGAGAAGCTAAGATTGATTGCCTAGTGGTTATAATGATTCGACTTCCAATGCCATTGTCCGGGAAGAAATAACGTATCATATCCCAAGCTTCCACCAGCCACATATCATCTAGTATAATTAAGTACCTCCTACCCCATAAACATTTATGCAACTCTTGACCTAATTCGTTTTCATTGAATTGAGTTAGTTCAACTGCGGATCCTCTTATGCAAGAAACGAGTTGAAGGAGAATCCGACTCACGCTATAATCCTGAGATACACTAGCCCAAGCACAAATATCGAAATGTTCCCTAATGAGGATATTTTCATAATAATTTCTAGCTAGCGTAGTTTTACCAATGCCACCGGCACTAACAATTGGGATTATTTCCAGATCAGATCCTATCAAAAAGTTGAATTAGCACATCGTCAAATCCCACCATAATATTCCTCCCGTCTGGAGCAGCTGGGGTAGAGTACGTGGATTGTATGACCTCGTGCGACCTTTCCTCTTTAATCTTCGCAACCTCTTCCTTCACAAGAGTCATTTCTTGTATTATCTTCTGCAAATCGATGGAGAAACTGGGATCGTTTTCCGGGAATCCAGCATGAATTTGATCCACCACCTGGGATTCGATTACATCCTCTGCGCATGAGCTGCCGATGCAATTTTCCTCCCCAAATCTTCAACTTCTCTGAAAGCACCTCCGTCGCTCTCTATGAAATCAAGCAATAAATCAAGCTTCCCGCCAAGAGATTTGATCTGCTTCTCGCCAAAAGAAGTGAAGAGGCGAGGATGATTCCTGATCTGCTCCATAATATTCATGAGAGAACGACCAAAATAGCCATTTTAATAAGTAAAAAGTTTAAAACAGCCACTAATAAGTAAAAGGTATTATAATAGCCCTTTTTTGCATTTCATACCAAACTTGCCCTTGTATTAGTGTATCTAGTAATTAATAAAAAAAAAATAGGAGTAATAGAAGCGGAAGATACGGAAGTCAGTTTCTTTAAAACAAAAGAACGGCACAACATTTGCAGAATTGCAAAACGTAAAGGATGCCAGCGGCGCAATTTTTTGGAAGAGGATATACATGCATTCTCCCTCAATATTCACGAATCGTGAATCACGACCACATATCATGAGTAATGATCGTGAAACGAATCATGAGAAGATCACGATTTGATAGTCAAAACTACGAATCGTGAGTTACGACCACGAATCCTGAGTCACGAGCACGAATCATGAGTAACGATCCCGATCCGTTAATCAACACCACGAATCGTGAGTTACGACTAGTCACGAATGCATGCGAACACAACCGAACACGACTATACACACACACGAGTAGACACAAATGACTATACACACATACGAGTAGACACAAATATATATTCCATGTACGATCATGAAGGAACTTAGATGATGTTTGAGTTCCTCCTCCTCGCCGGAAAGTGCTTCAGAATACTCCTCCTCTTCCTCCATTACATCGTCTAGGGAACTTCAATTCTGTATGCCCGTTTTCTACTAAAATGTTCGAAGACTCATATTACTCCGTAAATGGCAAAGTCAGCCGCAGAATTCCACACGGCCCACCCTTTGTCGCCGCTGCTTAAGTTTGGGGTTTGTAATTTGTTATCAATGGAGAAGAAAATCAATTGTGAATATTGCGTAGGGCGTTTGGAAGAGAGAAAGATTTAATTTCTCCTTTTCTTTAGTGATGCTATTTATTAATAAGATAGCAAAAAAAAAAAATTTAATCAGGCTATTTCAAATTGATACTAATACTTTAGGATAAACGATTGTTTTATTAGATTAGAATTCTAATTACATTAGAATTTTAATTAGTTAATGATTATCGAAGGACATATTATTTAGGGATAAATAAATGAAAGGGCATATTTGGTAAAAAATGCAAAAAGAGGCTATAATAATACCTTTTACTTATTAGTGGCTATTTTAATCCTTTCACTTATTAAAATGGCTATTTTGGGGTATTAACACTAATATTCATCACAGAAACAACAGCTGCATATGCTGCCATCTCTAACTTCTGATTTCAAGGGAGAATCGGAGCAGCAAATAAGATACTACAAGATTGTCCTCCTCCTTCTTCCCCTTTTTTTTTCAATTTTTTTCCTTATCTTTTACAATGCGAGAGAAAGAAAGAGAATCAAAGAAATTGGATTGGTGTTCCTGGGGTGTGCGACTTTCAGTTTGAACTTTCAACTGAAGCATATAAGTGGACTAAATTTTTTCATATATTTCGGTTGACAGCTATTTTTGCTATTAATTTAGGACAAACACCAAGACCGTTCTTTTTCCTTTTGGGCTCTCTCTCTCTCTAAAGATTAAAAGTGGACTCGATCGCTAATCATTGATTAGTGATCAAACTGGTGCAGAATTTCCAAAATTATGAAATATCTAAAGAGAGTAGATAATAACAAGAGGAATAAAAACCGCATGAATAGAAGCAAATATTTTATCATGCACAATGGATTGGAAATGCATTGACAATCACACTCCATCAATTTGAAGACCATGGCTTGGGAGGCCTTCTACTTCCACCTTTGCAATGAACTCCGCCACTTCTTTCTTTTTTTGAATCTAACTCGAACTTCAAGGAGACGCTCATCATCCAATTCTTCTCGTTCCTTCAGCATTCGAACTGCTGAAATGGCTGCAGAAATGCTGCATTCAACCATATATATATTTCTAAGTGTTAGTACATCTCCTATTCGAGGGGGGATCTCACTCAGCCTGTGCAATCTACAAAGAACAAGTTTCTCCAAGGAAGGGAAGTGGGAAGACTCTGAAAACCAGTGATTGAGATAGCACGAATCAATTTCAAGCATCCTCAGGGAAAGGAATTCCCCCTTAGCAGTCTCCCATTTGGGTCCTCTTACTGATTGGGATTTCAATTTGAGCACTTCCAGATTTAGCAATGAACCAATAATCGTTAAGTCATCCCAGTGAAGCTCACAATTGTGCAATATCAACTTCCCGAGCAAACGAGGGAACTTTATTTAGGTTCTGCACCAAATCATTATGATTCGGCACTTTATGGAAAAAATAGTATAGTGATTCAAGTTTGCTGAAGCGGCTAACATGATCAATACAGTATGAAGAATTTTTCACACCTTCCCCTAAGAAATCATCATAAAAGATTCGGAGCTTCTTAATGTTAGGCATTCTCTTACAGACTTCTTCACTGAATTTGAAGTTCAGTACCGTTCCAAGAGTTTGTAAGTTTCGCAGAACTATATCTTTATCTTCACTAGCAGGAGGTTCAGGAAGAGAAACCCTGTAGAAATCAAGATGCCTAAGCTGTGGCATCTTCCAAATTTCAGATGGTGCAACAACTTCCTCGAATTTTTTGTCAATTATCAATGTCTGCACATTCCAAAGCAGTGATATAGATGAAGGGAGCTCGTATCTACGGATTCAATCAATCGGGGCTTGTATAGATTCACAGGCAAGGAATCACAAGTTGACTTGTTGAAAAGTAGAATCTAGCGAATCACTATATACCTCAATCATTACCCTCAACAATCTTGATTTGAATGATACCAGAGCTGGACTTTCGTATATTAGAGAGCAAGCAAGTGATCCAGAGGTTGAAAGTATTGCAAATTTCTATACCTCTGATGGACTACAATCCTGCGCTCACTGTTTATGCCTCGTAGAAGATCAACGGTCCTTACGAGACAGAGAAACTTCTCCTTTTCAACTAGCCTTATGCATAAACGTCTCACTAGATCATGAATTTGGCAAGTTTTAGGTTTCCCATTTGATCCCCTTTTGGAAACGACAACAAGGTTCCTACCAATGAGCTCATTTAAATGATCCACACCAACTTCTTCTAAGGTTCAATCTTTATCTGTTTTTAGGAATCCCTCGGCAACCCAAAGTTTGATGATTTGGGAAACACGAATCTCATGGTCTCGAGGAAATATTCCCATGTAAAGAAAACATTGTTTCAAACAAGCAGGCAAAGCATTATAAGACAAAGATAATATTTTGAGCAATTGATTATCCTCATCCGAATCAAGAATCGAGTCGATGTTTTCGGCTTCATACTCCCAATTATCTCTAGTCCTAGATGATTTTCCAAGTAACCCTCCAATCACAGTAATTGATAAGGGAAGTCCCCAGCAGTATCTAACAATCATCTTCCCAATTTCTTCGAACTCTGGAGGCAACTTTCAAGTCCAAATACTGTTTGACAAAATAGGTTCCAACTTTCCTCCTCATCAAGAAAACTAATGTTAAATCCGGAAAAGCTAAACTCAGAAGCAAAATGTGATAGCCTAGCAGTCACAACGATTCGACTTCCGTTGGCATTGTTAGGCAAGAAATTTTTTATCTTATCCCAAACTTCGACCTCCCACATATCATCTAGTATAATCAGGTATCTCCTACCAATCAAACTTTTGTATAACTGTACACCTAAATCATGATCATCAGTGAATTCAACTAGTTTGTCAGTGGATTCTCCTAGCCCTAGGCAATCAGAAACAAGTTTAAGGAGAATTTTCCTTGCGCTATATTCCTAAGATACATTAACCCAAGCACGAATATCAAAATGCTGGAAAATGACTACATGTTGATAAACAGTTGAAGCGAGCATGGTCTTACCCACGCCACCGGCGCCGACAATTGGGATTATTTCACGGCGAGATTCTCCTAAGGTGAGCCGATCCAGAAGTTGATTCTGCACCTCGCTAAATCCCAACATACTAGTAGTGTTCTTCCCAGAATTTGAAGGTGTAGATGAAGCTTCTGCCCTAGAGAAGGTCGGCTGTTGGACTTCGCACAGCCTATCCTCTCTAACCTTGATAATCTCTTCATTGATAAGGTTCATGTCTTGTATTATCTGATGCATATAGGTCGAGAAATTAGGACTATTTTCTTCAAATTCACCGTGAATTTGATCCACAATATTCAATCACATCTTCAGCTGCGTGAGCTGCTGTTGCAATTCACATCTCCAAATCTTCCGCTTGTTTGCTTGCACCTCTGTAAGAACTGTTGATTTCCACAAAATCTAGCAAGGAATCGAGGTTTTTGCCGAGAGATTCGATCTGATGATTCATGTCGAAAGAAATGGAGAGGGGAGGATGGTTCCTGATCTGCTCCATTATATTCATCAAAGAAACAACAGCGGCGTAAGCTGCTGCTGCCATCTCTACAACTTATGATTTCAATGTGAAAAGAGGGAGTTGCAATGAGAAAATACTCTTAGGACGCACGGAAGCATAGAACAAGAAGACTACTATTGGAATTTTTACTTTATTTTCAAAGTTTTCACTTGAACGATAAAAATTTAAGAGAGACACTTGCATTAGCCTGAATTTATATTGAGGTGCATTGAATATATTTATAGGGCCTTGTTTTTAGGTTAT
Source organism: Mentha longifolia (assembly GCA_001642375.2). Taxonomy (NCBI): domain Eukaryota; kingdom Viridiplantae; phylum Streptophyta; class Magnoliopsida; order Lamiales; family Lamiaceae; genus Mentha; species Mentha longifolia. Next base: position 24,175,122 of record CM038116.1, on the reverse strand, counting down.
AGGCCAAGTAGATTAATTGGGACATGTAATTTATTTTGCTTTGAAGGCTTTGGCCGCACTGTGCGGCCGGCTGATACAAGTCTTTGTCAAAAAAAATTAAATGTAGATTGCTAGAACATTTTGGATAACTTCTAATAGTAAAAAAATTAAATAAGATTTGAAAATAAAGTTTAAACGGTAAAATAATTACACTTCGTGAGTATAGTTTAAGACATCCATTGAAACTTACAACTTGGCATTTACACATTATTTTTTATCAAGAAATTATTCTATACATTTATCAAGAAATTATTCTATACATTAAAAAAAATATTTAACCTCTAATTAGGGATGTCAATCGAACCAACCTGCTCAATTTTGGGTCAATCTAATCGGGTTTCGAGTTATTCGATTTGGGTCGAATGGGGTTGATTTTTTTTAGATAAGAGATTTCGACCCGTACCCTAATACTTCAAATTTCGGACTACTCCGTCGGACCAAAAAAACTGACAATCAAGAGAGATAATTTACAAAATTGATATAAAGCTAAATTAAGCTAACGATGGTTATTTGGAGTTAATTAATTTAATGGTGCATAATATGCGCCAATTTAGCCTAATCCAAATTAGTGGTTTCAACTCGCAAACTCCAACTCTGAGTATCCCAAATATGAATATAAACAAATTCAACGTATTATAGCTAGTGGATTAAATATATATTGTGGCTTGAATTTTCACTCTCTATAATTATTTTATGACTTGAACTTTTAAAAATTATAAAAATAACTTATACTTCGACCTCTTTAGTGAACTTATAGTCCCGAGAGCTAATTTCCGATAACATAAAATCGAATCAGATCGCCCGCTATGCCGATGTGGAATTATGCTTCATTTGATCTTTAAGAATGGACCATGCAGCTATTTTACTCTCAAATTTTATATTATTATATTGATAATTTCTTAGTTTGTTTAGAGATCCCTTCGGCTTCATTTATATTGACAAAAATATGAAATGTGTATAATTTTTTGTATAACCATATCATCTAGGGCATTTTGACTCGTATTATTTGACTCCAACTTGTATAATTTGTATTCTTAAACTAATTCATTGTCTACTTTTCATTTTAGTCTGTCCGCCAAATCTTTCCCTATTTTCTTTGGCATATACCCATACAAATTCACTTAATAATCAACATCACAATACCATCTTATTTACATATTTTGCCATTGTGACCCTATCTAATTTTACTTTAAGTGAGACACTTTCTTCACTCACACTTAGTGTTCTAAAAGAAGGCCGACTTGGCCGCCTAGAAGGCGTCTAGGCGCTAGAAGGTGCCGGACCGTCCCGATTAATGGCAAGACGGTTTTCTCTAGGCGGCGGCGAATTAATCGGCATCTAGGCAGGTGCTTAGGTAGTACTAGGCATGTCTAGGCAATCCTAGGAGGGTTTAGACGGGCTAGTCGGGGCTTGAAGGACTGTAAGATTAAATTATAAGTGAAAAATCATGGATTTTATACTTTAACTTATGGATATTATTATAAATATATGAAAATTTTGATGTAGACTTTGATTTTATACTAATCCGTCTAGGCCGTCTAGGCACCGCCTAGACTCCCGCCTAGGCCGCCTAGACTCTAATCGCCCCCACACCGCCCTACTAGCGTTTAGTGACTTTTAGAACACTGCTCACACTACAAAGAACCAATTTAAATAATTTAAACTCAATTTTTATGTGGGACCTATATTCTATTCACATTACAACTAAGTATTGTTTTAAAACCCGTGTCTCTCTCCATAGACAAAAAATTTCATGCAAGTAACTACTCAAAATATGAATAGTGAAGATATTTTTCTTTAATGATTATAATAATTATTTTTTTATGTGTTGAAGTACAAAATAAATAAAATAATTAGTATAGAATCTTATACTAATATTTTCACAAGTATTTTAAACTTTAATATTTGAAGTAAACTAATAAAATTCAACAACTAAGTAATAAAAAAAAAAATAAATCAAATTACGGGTCAACCTGCTAATTTTCTGGGTTAGCCCTATCAAGTTGTTGATTTTAGGGGTGGACCGGTACAACATATTGAAATTTTTTCTCCATACCGATACCATATTGAAAATTATCAGTATGCAATTTTTCATACTGTTACCTTACCAAATGATCGATCTTATTTTCGCAAGATAGTTAATGCACGAAAACTGGGATTTAACGAACACAAAAGTGAACGGAACACAAAGGGATTTACGTGGTTCGATCTATTGGAATAAATCTACGTCCACGGGCGGAAAGAGTATAGATCTTTATTGCTTGTATGAGTAGTGATTACCAGATTGTTCTCCCCCTCAACCTATTATAAACGCCTATTTATAAGTGTTTACATATGGAATTCGACTAGGATTATAAGTCTTTTCCTATTAGGACTCTTTGGCTTGATCTCCTCCTTTACTGGATAAACACCGAGCTTCTATATCTCTTGTGGAGCTTGAATTGTAGTCGATGTAGGAGTTGCCTTGGTGTAGAGATTCCTTTGAGGTGGGCTAAAGTGGATTCGGCCTAGGTGGGCTGTTTGGGTCGAGCCAAGTAAGGCTCTTAAGTGGGCCGAGCTTGACAGTCGGAGCCCAATTATATTGGGCTCGATGCTTGGGCCTAGTAGCTAGGCCATATCCTATCACATCCCCCCCCCCCAAAAGATATGGAAGTGAGGGTGTGAGCTGGGGTAGAAAGGTGAAGCATGAGTAGTGAAAGTTACATTGCCCCTTCGGAAATTGGATTTCGACGAAGTCGGAATGCTTGCCACCTCGTTAAAACGAGGTGGTTATAAAATTTGCATTGCCCCTTCGGAAATTGGATTTCGACGAAGTCGGAATGCTTGCCACCTCGTTAAAACGAGGTGGTTATAAAATATGCATTGCCCCTTCGGAAATTGGATTTCGAAGAAGTCGGAATGCTTGCCACCTCGTAAACGAGGTGCCACCTCGTTAAAACGAGGTGGTTATAAAATTTGCATTGCCCCTTCGGAAATTGGATTTCGACGAAGTCGGAATGCTTGCCACCTCATTAAAACGAGGTGGTTTTGGAATTCACATTGCCCCTTCGGAAATAAAATTTTGACGAAGTCGGAATGTGAACCGTCTCGTTAGGTCGAACACGTGATGTGTCAGTTACATTTAATGCACTGTTTGGGGTCCCGATAAAGTAGGCTGAAAGTTATTAAAACTTCTTTCAGATGCCACAATCAACATTTTTGAAATTCGGAACCCTAAAATTTTTTGGCAATTCATCTTCTGTCTTCACGCTTGCAGTGCTGCCGTCAGTGTTACACCAGAATCCAGTGACCTATTCGTTGTCATCACAGTCTTCCATTGCTTAAAAAGTAAGTCCATGGCTTCCTCTTCTTTTATGCGCGAGTTGAGCGGTAGTGGTAGTCTGGATTCGGGCGAAAGGTCTATGTCGCCGCCGGTATCTCATTCGCCGGAAAATATAAATGTAGATGTATATACTGTAGAGTCGGACATTCCGTCGAATTGTAGGGTAGTTTTTGCTTCTCCCCGTGATTCAATCGGAACAGTGTCAAAATTTTCTTCAACCCTAGATTGCAAAAAATTATTTATTTCCTGACTGGATAGAGATGTTAGTTCCTCGGCCGGAGGATAGGGCGTCCAACCCTCCGGTTGGCTTCGTAACTATCTACGAAGATTGCTTAAGCCATGGTCTTCGTCTTCCCCTCCCCCTATTTTTGCCGATCTTCTTCGGAAGTTCGGCATTCCTTTAGCTCAAATAACGCCGAACTCGTTTAGGCAGCTTACTACTTTAGGCATACTCAGTAGTCGTCACGGGGTCAGCCTGTCAGTAGAGCTGATTCTGAAATATTTTCAATTTAATTCCTACAATGGGTGGTACTATTTGTCACCCCGTCTTGGCTTTCGAGTGAAGACGAAGTCAAAAATCCCGAACTGGCAGTCGAAGTTCTTTTTATGTCGGTTCGGTGAGGTCCCACATTTCATCTGGAATGTGGGTAAATTGAGGAACCAAGACATCGAAGAAAAGTTCGGTGTGCTTGATGAAGTGTTGACTAGCCTAGTCGATGAAGAATTCACCGAGGCCGATCTTGCTATGGCGGGGCTGAGCCCTTATGATCCAGACTCCATGGTTGAGCCGGTGAAGGGTGAGGCTCCACTTGGTCCATTTATTTATTTTATGTGTTTCGTTTCATTGTGATGAGGCTCTTACTGTTGTTCTACAGTGAAACTTCTCGGTAAGAAGAGGGCAAGGTCGAGCACTACCGAAAAGTCAGCATCTGAGGTTTCTTCGGAACGAACAGAGAGCGGACTTGGTTCCTCACCAATGGGGTCCCCTCCGGAGCGACCTCTCGTTCAAAAAACAAAATAGCAGAAGTTGGTTGTTGCTGCTCCGACTGGAGAGGAGGATTGCACAGTCACTGCAGTCCGGTTATCTGGTGGTGTTGGACGCCAGGGTTTTGGAGAACTGGTGAATCAGCCTCGGCCATTTCCCGAGGTAGTATCACACTTACAGATGTCTTCGGCATTTCATTATTATATATTTGCCAACGTTAATGTGTGTTTATGTAGGGTGCCGAGGACATGGTGGCGAGGCTAAGCGACCTTACCTCGGAATTAAGCAGTTTCCTGACCGCTGGGGTCGACCGCTTGAACAAGGTGGTCCGAGTTCAGCGCGACCTAGAGAACGAGAAGGGCAGCCTTGTCAACCGATTGACATTGGCCGAAGCTAGGGTGTCGGTAGAACGGGCTGCGGTGGAGTCGGCAAAGGACGCTGCTGAGGCAGCGAAGAGAGAGGCGGCCATGTGGAAGGCCGAGGCAGAGGCAGCGAAGCAACAGGAGGCCGAGGCGGTAGCCAAGCAGGGATCGCTGCTTCGGTCTTATACGGAGAGGCTCTTCCGCTCTGAAAGATTCTCGGAGCTGGCCGGGCAGGTCGCCACGATCCTAAACACGCGTGCAGTTAGCGACGTTATCGACAACATCGCCTCTGATATTCTGAACTTGGACAAGGCCAAGTACGGATATCAGGAGATGTCAGATGCGGCTGTCAACCGCGCATATGCTGAGGCGTTGGTGGAAGGCCTCAAAAGCATTCCCGTGCTGGACAGCTTAACCTCGTCGTCTACTGTGTTGACTGCCGAGGTGGTGGAGGGATGGCCAGTTGACAGGGATGAGGAGTTGGAAGGGTTGATTGCCGACCTCAGCCGTACTGCGGAGCTCGGGGCTGACGATGCTGGCCGAGGCAGAGAGGAGGCCGAGGAGGAAGGCGATGCTGACGGCGACAAGGCCCCTAGTCAGAATGAGGAGAATGCTGAAGTGGTCAGTTGATCACCTCTGTATATTCTCTCTCTTTTTTTTTTTTTTTTTGTGTAAGGCTTTTGTACTGCGGTATCAGTAGGATGTTGCTTGACTTTCGCCTTTGTGGCATAATAAAATTTCAACATTTAATTGAAACTTTTTTTCTTTGCGTTGTAGTCTTCCCCCACTATTTTTGATGCATCCCTGTACATAGCTCAAATCAATAACTTATTACGGGCTCTTGAAGCTAAGAATGTCGAAGCTCTTCGTTTGAGAGACCAAGCTAACCATATCCAGGACGAGGCCGACGTGAGACTTAGAGCCGCTCAAATAAAAAATGACGAGCTTCAAGCTCGTCTCCTAGAGCTTGGAGATAAGGATCTATAAGGATCGCCGAGGAGCATGCTGAATACGAGGCCATTGTCCGCCGAAACGGCGGGAAAACCATTGCCGAAGTTGATGCAAAGGTAACAGAAATCGCAGCCCGGTGTAAGGATTACCACGAAAGATACGGGGCGGACTCCTGGCAACTCAAAGATCAGATGGTTGAGCTGAAGCAAATAGCTGGTATGTACGATGTGATTCTAGCTCGGCGTCCGAAATTGGCTGCTCGACTGGGAAAGGACTCTCATCCTTCAAGTTCGTCCACTACCACTGATCCCTCGAGATCGTCGACTCCCGCGGATCGATCAGACATGAGATATACGCGGTACTCTAAAGAGATTTATGAACAAGAACGGCAAAGATTGGCTCGATGAGGTCGAGGTCGGAGTCTTCAACCGGGTAGGGGTCGGAGTCGAGGACGAGGTAGTAGTGAACGAGGTCGAGGCCGCTTTAATATAGATGATGTTTTAAATTTCAACTCCGACGGTAATTTTCCTACAAGATGGCTTAGTTTTAGCAAACCCAAGCCCTCGAGCTCGTCTTAATCACCATGTATTGTACTCTTCCATTTTTGAAATAAAAACGAAATTTTCTGTACTCATATTAGCCTTTTACCTTATTTTAACATAGATATATTTCCTTGTATTATACAAAGGTAGGCTATAATGAGCATTACCTCGTCAAAAGATGAGGTTTAGGGTTAAGTAGCCCGACTTCATCAAAGACGAAGTGTAGGCTTTAATTAGCACGACCTCGTCATCCAACGAGGTTTAGGCTTTGAGTAGCACGACTTCGTCAAAGGCGAAGTGTAGGCTTTAATTAGCACGACCTCGTCGTCCGACGAGGTTTAGGCTTTGAGTAGCACGACTTCGTAAAAGGCGAAGTTTAGGCTTTAATTAGCACGATCTCGTCATTCGACGAGGTTTAGGCTTTGAGTAGCACGACTTCGTCAAAGGCGAAGTTTAGGCTTTAAGTAGCACGACCTCGTCGTCCGACGAGGTTTAGGCTCTTCTCTATTTTAAACAAAGGCCGTATCTTTGTTTTTAACAGAGGTGGTGCCTCCTTGTTTTAAACAAAGTACTTTTTCCTAGCTTTTAACAAAGGTGGTTCCTTCGTTTTAAGCTCAGGCAGTTTGAACTTCTATTTTTAACAAGGTTAGGTCGGTACGCGCGCGTTTAGAATTTACTCCCAATGTGGAGTTTATTAAATTACCCTCGTCAGGGTTTCAAAATACTAAGCATAAGTGGAATAGAGAGACATGCAAGATATGATATGCAAGAATTTAAACGTATAATGAAGGAAAAATAAAACTTTATTGAAGAAAAAACCGAAAAAAGAAAAACAGCTGACAAGACGACCTGACTCTTGACACCTACGACTTTAAATGAACTGATCCTAGACATTACTCTCCTCCACTTATACAAAGTATTTTTTTTAAATGATTAATGTGCCATGTGCGGGGTAAGGGCTCACCGGATAAATGGGCAAGCTTGTACGACCCTTTGCCGAGGACTTCTTCAACTCGGTATGGTCCTTCCCATGTGGCTTCAAGCTTGCCGAGCCTTTCCGCTTTACTGACCTCGTTATTCCGAAGTACAAGGCCGCCTACTTAGAATTGTTGGTACTTTACCCTCTGGTTGTAGTACCGAGCTACTTGTTGCTTGTACTTAGCTTCTCTTATGTAGGCGAGCTCTCGTTTTTCTTCCAGCAGATCCAGTTCGGTTCGGAGGTCTTCCTCGTTGACTTCGGCTGTGAAGTTGATAGTGCGCGGGCTCGGCAGGCCTATCTCTACCGGGATCACTGCTTCGGTTCCGTACACCAAACTATAAGGCGTTTCACTGTTCGAGGTCCGGGGAGTTGTTCGGTACGACCATAGGACTTGGGGTAAATTTGCGGCCCAATCTCCTTTGGCTTTGTCGAGGCGGGTTTTGAGTCCCTTGACAATCGTTCTGTTTGTAACTTCAGTTTGGCCGTTCGCTTGAGGATGAGCTACCGAAGTGAACTTTTGGTGAATGTGAAGCCCTTCACACCATTCTCTGAATGTCCGATCGGTGAATTGCGTTCCATTATCCGAAACGAGGATGCGAGGTACACCGAAGCGGCAAACCACATTCTTCCATACGAAGTTGAGGGCGTTCTTGCTTGTGATCTTTGCCAAGGGCTCAGCTTCGACCCACTTAGTGAAGTAGTCGATGGCTACGATGAGGAACTGGAGTTGTCCGGGAGCTTTATCAAATGGTCCGACGATGTCAATTCCCCATTGCACAAACGGCCACGGGCTTTGCATGCTTATGAGGTCGGTTTGAGGTAGTCTCGGTACCGTCCCATGGATTTGACATTTTGGGCACTTTTTGACTAGTTCGACTGCGTCTTGAAACATTGTAGGCCAATAGTAGCCCCAGCGCATGACCTTTTTTAACAGTGCTCGAGCTCCAATGTGACTTCCACATGACCCTTCATGAACTTCGCTTAACGCATAGTTTGCTTGGTTCGGCCCGACACATCTTAGGAGAGGTTGAAGGTATGACTTTCTGTACAGAATTCCTTCTTGTAGAACGTACTTTGGTGACTTGCTTAAGATCTTTCTTGCCTCAAGCTTGTCACTGGGCAGTTCGCCCTTCTCCAAATAATTCCGAAGAGGAGTTATCCAATTTGGTGCTTCATCATCAATTACGAGGCCGACCTCGGCTTCTTCTATACTTCGGTGTTTGACTTCTTCCACTGGAGAGCTTGTTGACGAGGACGCCAATTTGCTCAAAGCATCAGCTCGGGTATTTGCTTCTCTTGGGATTCGTACCAACTCGAAGTAGGTGAAGCTTTCTTGCAGACTCTTAGCTTTTTGGAGATACTTCTTCATTCTGTCGCCCTTTGCCTCGTATGTGCCGAGCATATGGCTAACTATAACTTGGGAGTCACAGTAGACTTGTACAGCTCGTACTTGAAGACTTTGAGCGAGGCAAAGTCCTACAATGAGGGCTTCGTACTCCACCTCATTATTTGTGGTAGGGAAGACGAACTGAAGTGCATAGGTTATTTCCTGCTCGTCTGGACTGAGAAGTATGATGCCTGCACCGCTTCCTAATTTTCCAGAAGCCCCGTCCACATATACCTTCCAACAGTCTTTTGGTGGCTTACTTGTGGGTTCGGCTCTGACAATATCCGAGGCGGCATCGAGTGGCTTCGGTGATTCCGTAAATTTAGATTCCACAAGGAAGTCAGCTAAGGCTTGGCCTTTGATAGCACTGCGTGGACAGTAGCTGATGTCATGCTCACCTAGCTCTACTGCCCATTTCGCAATTCTCCCCGAAGCTTCAGGCTTCAATAGCACTTGCCGAAGTGGGAGGTCAGTGAGGACCTGAATAGGATGTGCCTGGAAATAAGGTCGTAGCCTCCTCGCTGCGCTTACTAACGCTAGTGCGATCTTCTCTAATGGCTGATACCTCGTCTCTGGTCCTTTGAGTGCTCGGCTGATGAAGTAGACCAGGAGTTGCCGATGTTTCTCTTCACGTACTAGGACTGCACTTATAGTCTCATCCGAAGCCGCAAGGTATAGGGATAGAATCTCACCTTCATGCGGGACCGACAAAGTTGGAAGCTTAGAGAGGTATTTTTTCAGGTCGGCAAATGCTGATTTCTGTTCCTCTTCCCATTTAAAAACTGAGTTCTTCTTAAGAATCTTGAAGAACGGGAGTTGCTTCTCTGCCGCTTTCGAGAGGAACCGATTAAGGGCAGCTAGGCAGCCCGTCAATTTGTGCACGTCGTGAATCTTCTCCGGAACTTTCATTTCTTGAACAACTCGGACCTTGGACGGGTTAGCCTTTAATCCTTCTTGAGAAACCCAGCATCCTAAAAATTTTCCAGATCGGACCATAAAGGTGCATTTTTCAGGATTCAACTTCAGGTTAACTTTCCGAAGGAGGCCGAGGACGATCTTGAGATCGTCGACACAGGTGGTTGGCTCTTTGCTTTTGACGACGATGTCATCCACATATACTTCCACATTGTTACCGATGTGGGGCTCAAATATCTTGTCCACCATTCTTTGATAAGTAGCTCCAGCATTCTTTAGTCCGAATGGCATTTTCTTATATGCAAAGACGCCGAAGTCAGTGATGAAAGTTGTCTTTGGTGCGTCTTCGTCACTCATCAAGACTTGGTGATATCCTTTATACAGATCTAAGAAACTGAAAACCTTGTGGCCGACCAGAGCCTCGACTTTCTTGTCGATGTTGGGAAGAGGATAACAGTCTTTGGGGCAGTGTTTATTTAGATCGGTGTAGTCAATACACATTCGCCAACCTCCTCCTTGTTTCTTCACCATCACCGGGTTAGCAATCCACGTCGGATACTTGATCTCGAAGAGTATTCGGGCCTCTAACAGTTGGTGCACTTCATCATGTATGACCTGGTTCCGGTCTGCTGCGAATACCCGCTGCTTTTGCCGGACTGGCTTTACTCCGGGGTCAATGTTCAGCCGGTGTGTGATAACATTTGGTGAAACTCCGGTTATGTCGAGTGGTGACCAGGCGAAGACATCTTTATATTCCCGAAGTAGTTAGACAACTTGCTTGCGAAGTTCGGCTCCTCCAGCGAAGCCAACCTTAACAACCTTAGTGGGGTCGTTTTCGTACATTACAACAGCTCCTACTGGCTCGTAGAATGCAGAGTTGTCTTCTAACACTTCGGATTTCTGTAATTGCTATGCTTGCGGATGCTGAGGTGTCCCAACACCTCGTAGGGCGATCTGCATGCATTCCTTCGCCCTTTTCTGGTCACCGCGAATTATAATTACCCCATTCTTCGATGGAATTTTGATCGTTAGGTGGTACGCCGAGCATATTGCCTTCATCGCAACCAACCAATCTCTTCCTAGGATGATGATATAGGGGGAGTTCGCCTTCACAACAAAAAAACTGACGAACTTGGTGGATGACAATGGGTGCTTACCCACTGTCACTGGGAGTTGAATTATCCCTTCAGTTTGCGTCTCTTGTTGGACGAAGCTTCTAAGGGGAATTGGTGCTGGTGTTAAACGAGCTTTTTCGACCCCTAACTTCTCAAAGCAATCCTTAAAGAGTACGCTTACTGAGGCCCCACTGTCAATGAAGATTCGATGGACGAGCTTATTAGCCACCACTGCCTCAATGACAATAGCGTCTTGGTGAGGTATTATTGGTGGCACTGGGTCCTTCTCTGAGAAGGTAATGACCTCGTCTTTTTTGAACCTTTTATGTAAAGGCTCGTCTGTAGAGGGACTTCTGGCCTCGGCCTTGAGCGACGACTTCGTTGCTCCTTGTGGGAGCCCGGTAATAGCAGTGATGACTCCGTCGATCCGTGGTTGATCTTCGTCTCCCTCCTCGTCATCAGGCCTGGGCTTTTTGTCAACATGGGGGGCGCAATTGTTCCCTCCTCGGTTTCTGCGCTTTCCCCTACCCTGGGGTCGGGCATCATATTGGCCGCGACTTTGGTACTTTCTAAACGTACCGTCACGTACCAGGTGCTCAATATCCGCAACTAGCTCCCTGCAGTCTTCTGTGTCATGACCGTAGTCCTCATGGAATCGGCAGTATTTATCCTTAGACCGGCGTCTTGACCCACCACGTGACATGGGCTGAGGTCTTTGAAACAGGTTGGTATGAAGCTCATAAATCTCCGTCCTCGGCTTTGTCAGTGGCGTGAATTGGGCCTTTTCCGAAGTTTGCCGAGGTCCAAGTCGGGATTCAAGGTGGCCTCGCTGCAGTCTATCTAAGGCACTTCGGCGGCCCTGACTTCGGTCATTGCGCTCTTCTTTCCTCCGATCGGATGGTTCAGGCTTATCAGCCTCGCGCTTCTTCCTATCCGCTTCATCTGCTCGTGCGAAACGATCCGCGATGCTCCACAGCTGCTTCGACGTCCGTGGCTCTTCCCTTATGATCTCCTTGTAGAGAGCACCAGATTGGATGGCATTCTGGAAGGCTGAGATAAGGACTTCGTCGGTCAAGCGATCGACTTTCAGGCTTTCCTCGTTAAACCTAGTCATAAAGTCACTTATTGATTCTCCTCGTCTCTGCCTAATGGAAAGAAGTTGGGCCGGGGTAGTTTTTGCCTCGGCTTTCTGGAAAAACCTGCGTTCGAAAGCTTCGAGTAGATCTGCGTATGATCCGATACTGCATGGAGGCAGGCTATCGAACCAACTACGAGCGTTATCGACAAGCAGTTCAGGAAATACCTTACACATGTAGGTATCCTCGCTGAGACCTTGATTCATCATATTATATTGGTATTGGGACAGGAAATTGCTCGGATCGCATGAGCCGTTGTAAGGCTTGATAGGAGGTACTCGATACTTCTCAGGGAGAGGAGTGTAGAGTATATAGTTGGTGAAGGGAGTAGAGATCTTACTGTAAACAGTAAATCTCCCTCCTCGGTGATCGTCGCCATGCCGAGGTGAAGCAGTATGATGACGAGGTGGGGTGATGGTACGGCGAGGTGAAGGTCTGGAGTCTCATCGGCGTTTATCATCGAACCTTCTTTGACGAGGTGCCGCGTCTCGTGCGCCCACAATCTGGATGCTTTGAGAATCATATTGCTGATGGGAACGGGGTGTAGCTCCACGTTCTCCATGATGTCCAGCTCTTTGTTGGTTGACGAATTGTAGGAATTTTGTGCCTTTATATGCAAGGAAACTCTTCACTGCATCTTCAAGTTCATGCGGCTGGAGCTTTGGGACCTCCTCTCCGTCACGACCGCTGCTGTGACCTTCTTGGCTGGGGTGGAGCGGTCTACCGAACTGATCCACCGGGATATTTCCGATATGCCCTTCCGGAGTCAGCGCACGCTCCTTCCCGGGGCGTCTTTGATTAGAGCTGGGTGGATGGCTGGAGGCTTCGGTTGATTCATGAGCGGTTTGTTGGGCGTCCTTCTCCTTAGCAGCGGCGGCGGCGGCGGCAGCCTCGACGGCAGACTTATTAGCGGCAGCAGTAGATCGTGTTGATTTCCCGGCCATCGTGATTGTAGCAAACTTGCAAAATTTGATCAAGATTCACAGATTTGCTTCCCACAGACGGCGCCAGTGATCGATCTTATTTTCGCAAGATAGTTAATGCACGAAAACTGGGATTTAACGAACACAAAAGTGAACGGAACATAAAGGGATTTACGTGGTTCGATCTATTGGAATAAATCTACGTCCACGGGCGGAAAGAGTATAGATCTTTATTGCTTGTATGAATAGTGATTACCAGATTGTTCTCCCCCCTCAACCTATTCTAAACCCCTATTTATAAGTGTTTACATATGGAATTCGACTAGGATTATAAGTCTTTTCCTATTAGGACTCTTTGGCTTGATCTCTTCATTTACTGGATAAACACCGAGCTTCTATATCTCTTGTGGAGCTTGAATTGTAGTCGATGTAGGAGTTGCCTTGGTGTAGAGATTCCTTTGAGGTGGGCCAAAGTGGATTCGGCCTAGGTGGGCTGTTTGGGTCGAGCCAAGTAAGGCTCTTAAGTGGGCCGAGCTGCATAGGCCGAGTTTGACAGTCGGAGCCCAATTATATTGGGCTCGATGCTTGGGCCTAGTAGCTAGGCCATATCCTATCACCAAACATTTCGATATACCGGTTTTCGATATGCCGAAAATTCGATATGAAACAAAATCCATACCACTACCGTACTGGATTTTCGTTATACCATACCGAAATTCGGTATTTCGGTATACCGAAAAATCTAATATTACACCTGAAAAAAAATTCTATTTGGTTTTTTCATACAGTATTGACTAAATTAATATAATATAATATAATATAATAGCACCAAACAAATAAAGTCCAACACAAATAAATAAATATTGTCCACATCTCATCAAATTCCAAAATAGCAAAGAATAGAGAAGAAAAATTCTAGCATGTCTCAATATCGATAACAAAACATAATAAAAGTCATGATGTCTATGAGTCCATCCAAAAAGTATCTAAAAGCTATTAATTTTGTTTTGAAATAAAATTAGAATATAATTGATATTAAAAAAATATGTAATCTTTTTTGATAATATCCGGTATATACCGACAATCGGTACATACCGAACATTCGATATCTTGGTATAATTGATATATACTGAAAATTCGGTATTACCGCTTGTTGTACATACCGAACATTCGGTATTAATCTGTTTACCACGGTATTGAAAAACTCATACCATTACCGTTTACCGAAGTTTTAATACCGTACCTAAAATTCGGTATACTACTAATTACCGCATTTTTGATTTTTTTTTTTTCGCATATAATATGCTCAGTATACCGCAGCTTCGGTAAATTTGTCCACCTATAATCGATTTAGTCAGTTTGGCCTTTGAGCTTTTTGAATTAAAATTACTCGAATTACTCAAAATCAACTCGTAGATTTCGTGCTAAATTTACAACTCAACCCCATACTGATTACTAGTTAAAATGTGAGTGCTCGCCTACATTGGGAAATTGGGCTCTTGGAGCGGCCTTTAACTATGTGGGCCCTTCCTTTAATGGACTTGTCGTCCTCCGGAATCGGATGTCGGCCCAGTAGTTCTTAACCCAGGAGAACAGGTTTGGCAAATAAACAAGGGAGGTAATTTTTTGGGATTTTATTATTTTATAATTTTCACTCCTTCCCCGATTGTTTATGTCTTAGATATATTTATTCTAATTCTATTAAAATAATAGAATGAGACATAAACAACCATGACGGTTACAATATATTTGTCTCAAACTATCACGTTTATTTTCGATCTCTCCCGAATTATCATATTATTAGATCATATCCATATCAAATTATATAAAACGATTAAAATATATCACTTGTTAGAAATTTTATACGACAAAAAAGTAAAAAAAAAAAAAAAAAAAAAAATTGTTGAGAACTTGATATAATTAGATAAAGGAGTCACAATTTACTCTTTCATCAGACATACACTTTTGACGGCATGAAAACTAAAATCTTGTCAAATGTAGTTGAGAGTCTTTATTCAATTATAATACGATATGATTAGCTCATTTATTTGATCGTATAGGTCTAGTTAATTTTCTATCACGTAAAATTTCAATCGGGGATGAATTTGTATAATTTTATATTGTTTGGAGTAGAATTTTCATAGGATAGTTTGAAATAAATATGATCAAATACGACAGTTCCAGATAGATTTAGAAGATAAATTTAATGTGTTCGCCGTTAATTTGATAATGCCATATTGTAATTTTTTACCATTTAGGGTTGAGTTTTTTTTAGTAGGGTTTTTTTTTTTTTTTTTTTTTAAATTTGTTTTTTTAATTTTTTGGTAAGGTTTAGAGTTTAGGGAGGTTGAATACTTTTTTGTCACGTTATCCATGGACACATTAGATATGTACACTGTAGACATCGAATGATTACTCAAATATACAAAATTTCTATATTTGACCTTTTCTTTTTTGAAAGGTGAATGAATTTTTTTTTATTATTATAGAAAATCAACTTAAATGCTATATTTGACCTTTAACCTCCTCCTCCACTTCACCTTTTTTATTATTTCTTCTTTCCTATTTTACTTCAAGGTCATAATGGGAAATTAATGGGACATCATAATTTTACCTAGATTGCATATGCCAGTTCATAATTTCTCATACATTGCATATGCCATATTTACTCCTACACTCCACATGCCATAATTACCTAATCCACATCCACTATTCATGCCATCAAATACTATCAAATTTACTCCAACACTTCATATGCTATTCTTTGACTAAATCACAATCTTACACGAAAAATACTCACGACTACTTCCTCCCTATTAAATGCTACACTACCCATGCATCACCACAAGTACACTATATAACAAAACACCCATTCCAAAACCTTCACCAAAAATCATCACTATCCACATCACCCAAAAAACAACAATATGTCTTCTTCAATTTCTTCATCTCTCACAATTATCCTCATATCCTCCATTCTACTCTTAACCTCAGCATCAAACGCCACTTCCCCATCTACCTTAATCAAGAAAGTATGCTCCCTTAATAAAAGTAATTTCCCCCTCAAATCGTGCGTGAAATTACTCCAATCCGAACCGAAGGTAGCTTCGGCCCAGAATTTCCTTCAACTAACGATCGGGATCATAGAATCGGGAATTTCAAGATCGAAGCATACACGTAAGCACGTGAAAAGTTTACTAAAGGATAATAGCACGGATTCGAATATGAAGGGGGCCCTCAAAGATTGCAAGAGGTCATATGATTGGGCAATAGGGTCATTCAACAGTGCCCTAGGTGAGGTTAAGGAAAACGAATACGAAACGGCGTCGTATGATCTTCTTCTTGCCGGTACGGACTGCATCCGAGGCTGCGAAGAAGCTGTGGCCTCGAAAGGAATCAAAGACGGGATTATAGTAAGTGGGAATAAATTTGTGCGAATATTTGGGCTTACTGCATTTGAGGCCGTTGATCTGATATAGATCGATCGATCCGAGTTAATCATTGGGAGTTATTGTTTGGTGGTTATTTTTATATGTGTTGATTGTTGGAAGTGGAGGACGTGTGATGATGAAAAATATATATATATGAATTTCGGCGCATTTAGTTGTGTATACATGAATACTCTTTCCGATTTTATTATGTGTCACGTGTTGATTTTGATTATATAGTATTATTGTTATTTTACTCTCCATTATACGAGAGAGTAAAATTGAGAATTGAGGGGAAATGCAGGTTTTTCAAAGAGAGATAATTTTCGTACATTTATGCTTTGCATGGATTCAAAGATTTATAACTTAACATTGTTATATTTTGAAAAGACAAAATTGATATAAATTATATTTTTAAAAATTATATATTTTAGTTTTGAATTTTTCAACTCTAATATACTAATAAAAGTAAAATTAAATGCTAAAAAAATAATTATATACCCTAATGAGGATGGGTGAACCCTTGAAAATAATCATAAAATCAAAAATCATTATAAAATAATTTTATTAAAAAAATTGCATGAAACCCGTAGAAATTGAATTTTGAGACACTATTTTGGGAATAGATAATCTCAAGTCGTTTAATAGAAGGAAAATGATTATTGACATAATGTCTTGTCTTTATGCCACATATAATTTTTTTTTATATCAAAATTGGTTTTTTAAATCCGGTTATTTACAATTTTATTTTTTGACCATTGTAAAATCATTTAAACAAATCAATTGAAGATTTATATATATTTGATATCGTTAATTTTATAACTTATTACATCTCACTAATAGATAAATAAACTAACTAAACTAAAGAAATAAACTAAATAAAACATGGAAAAATATTAAATTAAACATAGAAATAAATTAAATACAGAAATGCTCTAATAAAAAACTAAATTAATTAACACAATTGAAAAAATAGATGATTGCGGTGTCCTAGTAGGATTAAAACATCTAATTCTAATGGGTGTAGGATTCCTTAAGTCGCACGGATTATAACCTAATAATATATATAGATGTAATGCCACTGTTTCAAATATCCCGCACCAAAACCTATAGTCGTCATCAAGAAATAAATTTGATAAATTATTAATAAATCAATTAGTGAGGGAAGATGAAGGTTATAGCAGCTTACTTGTTGGCGGTTTTAGGAGGCAACTCCTCCCCCACGAAGGATGATTTGAAGGCAATTCTTGCCTCAGTCGGGGCCGATTCCGACGATGGCAAAATTGAGTATTTGTTGGAGCAAGCTAGGGGTAAGAATCTCGACGAGTTGATTGAAGTTGGAAGAGAGAGAATGGCTCTTGATGTCCCTGCGGCCGCCGGCGGCGGTGGCTGCGCTGTTTCTGCTGCCGCTCCCACTGGCGGTGGCGCTGCGCCTGCAGCTGAGACAAAGAAGGAAGAGAGGAAGGAAGAGAAACAAGAGTCCGATGATGAAGAATCCTTCTTTAGTCTGTTTGAGTAGATTTGATTAAATTGGTTTTGGTTTTTCTCTTTTCTTTTCATTTGTTTTTGTTTTCTTGTTTAGGGTTAGCTTATTAATTCTTTTAGTCTATTAATTTAGGATCTCTTGTTTAATTCCAGTAGGCTCAGATTTTAATACTCCTTCCATTTCACCCAATTTGACATCTTTGCTTTTGGGACTTTCTGACACGTTTTTCCATGCTTCTTGATGATGGGTTTTAAAATGGATTTTTGAAGATTTATTTCTTTTACAGGATACTACGACAATCATAGCATCCCGTAAAAGAAAGAAATCTTCAAGAAGTATGAAAAACGTGTTAGAAAGTCCCAAAAGCAAATGTGTCAAATTGGGTGAAATGAAGGGAGTATATAATAAAGTTTTTTATTTTTATTTTTTATTATTTTTTTTTTTATATAGTATTAATAATATGTTTACCAACAGGGGGTGGAGGCTTAAGCCCCTACTTAATTTTTTACTTATTTATTTTTCAATACTACAAAATTAGAAAAAAAATAATGAAATTATACTTCAGCCCTCATGGTCATGAAGCTTTGGAAGAAGAGAATGATAGAAGGTATGAAAAGGGACTGAATTTGTAGGAAAAAAGAAATTGATAGAAATAAGAGAGATAAATAGTACTTGCAAGTCTGCAACTCTTCGAGTGCAAACTAGTGAAGTTTAATTTTATTTTTATTTTTTTATTTTATATAATGTACTAGTATTACACCAGCGCTTTGTGCAGCACACCGGAACATATATCTTAAAGTACCAGATTGAAAATTGTATTGCATAAATCTATTATTGATTAATTTACATTATATACTGTTATTTGCTTGACAAAAACTTGGGTGAGGTCGGCCACATAGTGTGGCCGGGTCAAAGTGTCAATCTTTGTACAGAAAAGTGTTAATCTATACGAATAAAAATGTCAATTTTTAACATAATTATTTTACGAATAAAATGCTAATTTTTAAAAGTGTCAATCTTTATACAGAAAAATGTTAATCTACACGAATAAAAGTATCAGTGTTTTAGCCGGCTGCACGGTGCCTCTGGCTGACCCAAGTGTGTCCCTATTTGCTTTATATACAAAATTATTAGGAAATTATTTGTGGGTATCTCACGTATAAGTGTAAATTGCTCACACACAAAATATAAAACTTAGCATTATTATTCTACCCACCGCAACATCACATTATAGAACAAAATGTTTAGAAATATTACTCCTAAAATTGATTTAACTGTGTGCGTTTGTTGATCACCTAGCGATGGTAGGAATAATGCTTGAGAATTTTGTGCCAAATTGTCTCAAAATAATGTCCAAGTAGAAGTACCCGAGAAATACAATCCCAATTCACCTTTTTTTATTTATTTATTTTATTACAGTAAATGATGGGCGGCGTAACATTAAATCGAATACCTACAAATACTAAACCTCCGTATTCATTATAACGACCTCAACAATAAATAATTTAAGATATAAAACAAATACTCCAGTGCTAATAATTTTTATATGAATTGTACGAAATTGGTTAATAGTATTTTTATTTTTAATTAAAAATTATAATATTGAATGATTCTCGTCAAATTTCGACGGCATTGCACTAGTTTATATATAATTGATATCGATGTGTGTGTATGTGAGTGTGTTGTATTGCCTAATAAAAAAAAACAAAAATAAAAACATTATTACATCTCACTAATATATAAATAAACTAACTAAAATAAGGAAATAAACTAAATAAAACATGGAAATAAATTAAATTAAACATAGAAATAAAAGACTAATTAATTAATACAATTAAAAAAATAGATTATATTGCGTGTCCTAGCATGATTAAAACATCTAAATCTAATGGGTGTAGGATTCCTTGAGTCGCACGGGTTAAAACCTAATTATATATACATGTAATGCTACTGTTTCAAATATCTTGCACCAAATTAAACCGATAGTGGTCATCAAAGAAATAAATTTGATTTGGGAGAGATAAATTAGTAATAAATCAATTAGTGAGCGAAGATGAAGGTTATAGCAGCTTACATGTTGGCGGTTTTAGGTGGCAACTCGTCCCCCACGAAGGATGATTTGAAGGCAATTCTTGGCTCAGTCGGGGCCGATGCCGACGATGGTAAAATTGAGTATTTGTTGGAGCAAGCTAGGGGTAAGAATCTCGACGACTTGATTGAAGTTGGAAGGGAGAGAATGGCTCTTAATGTCCCTACGGCCGGCGGCGCTGTTTCTGCCGCCTCTCCCACTGGCGGAGCAGGCGGTGGCGGTGGCGCTGTGCCTGCAGTTGAGACAAAGAAGGAAGAGAAGAAGGAAGAGAAACAAGAGTCCGATGATGAAGAATCCTTCTTTAGTCTGTTTGAGTAGATTTGATCAAATTGGTATTGGTTTTTCTCTTTTCTTTCATTTGTTTTTGTTTTCTCTTGTTTAGGGGTTTTTTAGCTTATCAATTGTTTTAATCTACTAATTTAGGGTCTCTTGTTTATTGCCAGTAGGCTCAGATTTTACTATATAATAAAGTTTTTTTTTATAGTATTAATAATAATATGTTTGCCAATCTTCTCCTTCTAATAGTATCCCAACTTTTCGATAATAACTCTACGTAATTAAAATTATCTACAATTGTGGCTTATGTTACATACCCCATCTAGAAGATGGGATACGTAATCCCACAAATTCGTATTATTCATATTGATATATTTTTTTTATAAGGCAAACACAACACACACTCACACACATACATACACTCGAGATGACTCGAACCCCCGACCTTTTAGTTGGAGGGAAAACGTCTTACCAACTGAGTTGCGCTTCGTTGTCTATTCATATTGATATTGTTGTGATAATGATGGAAACTAGCCACAGTTTAATGATTGAACTTTTTTCTTTCCTCGATGCTAATTGTGTAAATTGTCATGGTAGTGATTTAAAAGAAGTATGCTAAACACATTTACATATTTGGATCTTCAGGTTTCGTTTATGTTTCATGATGTTTGCATAGTATTCCTTTTTTTCGCAACGCCTGTTGTTTGCTGCTTTAATTTTTTTTTTCTACTAACTATGCAAGAAAATATTGAGATGTTTGAGAGATCGATTAACTATTTTTTTTCCAAGTAAATATTGTGTAACCATGGTAGAGCTATTTGATTTGTTAATGATCTTGGGGCAATTATGGCAACACCGTGTTATACGCGGTGTGGAATTTCTAGTTTAATAAATAAATACAAAAATATGTACAAATAAACTATTTGAGAATTTGAGTTGAGTAGAGTAGATGCGGGTTGCAATCTCTATGCTTCCTCTGATTCTCTCTCCTATTTTATTCGGTGAATAATTTTTGAGCAGCCTCCGAGATTTGCGGAGAATTTCATACTCCTTGATCTCTTTGGATTATTTGAACGTTAATCTGAAAGGCTTTCGTCTTGTTTCTGGATCGAACGCTGATTTGAGATGATTTCGGCGAAGAAGGCATTATTTTGGAAAACTTTTGGATCAAACGAAGATTTGAGATGATTCCGGCGAAGAACGCGATGCTTTCCACGAAAAACGCATGAAGAACGCCTTGGATTTTGTAGAGAATTTGTATTCTTCTCTAGAGCTCTCTAATAATTTTCTTGGTGTGTTTATGAATGTTCTAAGCACCCTTATTTATAGGTGTAGAGAATTTCAATTTAGATAGTTTAAGGTTGGGCTCTTAAGGCAGGCCTACACAATATTGGGCCTAGGGCTGACGTAGCACGATTTGATTGACTCCTTCAGATTTGTTCATTTACTGCACAGATTTGACACATGACAGCTTTCTTATTGGCTAGAAATTCCACATGTATAAATATTAATTATAAATCTATTTAATCTTGGAATTATATTTAATTTAATCCCAAAAATATAAATAGAAAATATAATCAAATATTTAATTCTTTATTTCCACATGGCGTAATTTAATAGGCTACTAATTTTAATTGCCTACAAATTGCCCCATCGAGACTTGTTCAATGACGAGTTATCTTGGAAATGGACGAGTCTCGAAATTTATTTGATAGTTTAAACTCTTATCGAGGAGTTCTTGATTTCTTCAACTTGAACTTGAATTTGATTTATAAATAGTTTATACTCATATTTAGGAATTCCGGAATTTAAATTTGAATTTGTAAAGTTTATAGGAGTTCCTTAATTTTTTTTAATGAAACTTGGGCTTGCTTTCTTTTCGATTTGTAAAGCTTAATTATACTTCAGCCCAACAAATAACGAGAATTCATTAGACCAAAGTATTGGCTCAACTCATACTTCATCAATTTGGACTCTTATAGAAGATTTTGGAAATCTGCTGTTGCTGCCGCTAGTCATCTTCTTCCCTCTCCGCTCACAGTCTTGTTGCAAACAAGACTCAATTGCTAATTCTTCCACTATTTTCTGATTTTCTTATAGGAAAATTCTATGAGAAGGTGTTACTAAGGAAGAAGCCAAGCAGCACAGATGAGGTCACTCAATAATTTATTTCGGATTCATTTTCCTTAAAGCTTGATTTGGGGTGAATTTTGTGCCTTTTCGTATGAAGTGGCGTTGTGTTTTGAGTTATGAATTAGTATGAAAAATGGCATTGAAGTGAGCAGTTAAGTTTTTGGGTTATTGTAATTATAAATTTCTTATTATTCGCTTTTGTTTTGTTTTTTTTTTTTTTGTTTGGTTGATTACGTGAGGGGTTGAATAAGGTTTATAGGTCTGAGCTGAGTAAATGAGAAGAGATCGTATGAAGCGCAGCCCTTGCTCTTTCCCTATCTAATTTCTTATTTGGTGCGTAACATTTATATTCAGTTTTTTTAATAAGGGAATTGAATTGTTTGAGTGGGATGGTGTAATGGTTTGTTTTAACAATCTATAGTTTAATAAAGTCTGCTAAAAAAAAAAAAGAGGTAAATAGATCTTTCATAATCTGTTAAATTCTACATAGAATTAAAACACAATTCATGGCACAAATTATAAAAAGTCTATCAAAATCTTTTAAATTCCAAATTAAATACATCCCTAAGATTTGTTGACTTATATATATATCACCTAGAGAGATAGAGATAGAGGTGTCAAGTCAACTGTGCTTGGGCATGTTTCCAGACTATTGTGTTGCGGACTCATGAAATTTGAGGCCAAGCTCAACATGGGCCCAACTATATAGTGGGTTGCTCTAGATTGGGTTGGCCCATTTTAACACATCTCTACTTGAAAGATTGAAATTATTCACAAACTATAATAGGGTTCAAATATTCTTTAAAATCAACATCACAAATTTTAAAGCTTAAGACCAAGCTGTATATATATAGGGACTGGTTCTTGTGAAAACCCGGGATGTGTTAGGAGTAATGTTTTCATATTTTTTAATAAAATAAAATTTCGTTTTCTTTTTTTATGGTCCGGTATCAGTGTTTAAGAATAAACAAAATTGAATCCCGGATTCTCAACAAAAACCACTAAGAAAAATGAATGGTGATATATATATATATATATATATAATCTCAACTGATCGAGATGTCCCTAACCACATAATTTACAATCTACGTACGTACAAGCTCAATAGAATGACTGTGAAATGAATCCAGCTTACATATTACAACAAATATAACATTAGGACCATAAGTAAAGTCAGCTAATTACATAATGTGATATGCATAATGCATAAATGTATGGCTATAATCTACAACCTTTTATATATTAGGCTTAGCAACAAGGCGAAGAGCATTCTTCTTATGCATTATCATCCCAGGCAACGCTTCAAAAGCAATGTCCTCATTCTTCATTCCATGAGGCAATTCCCACTCAAATTTGTACAAAATATTTGCCAATGCAAGCTCAGATTTCATCATCCCCAGCACAATTCCCGGACATTTCCTTCGGCCTATTCCAAGTGGAATCACCTCCGGATTCTGGCCTCTCACGTCGAGGTCAGATTCCAAGAATCTCTCAGGCATGAACTGTAGGTCCCGATAAATAGATATTGGTGTATGGGGAGGGGGGGGGGGGGAATACACCAATTTGCCAACAGTTTTGACTTTTCAAAACAATTTGATCTTACTGAGTCGTCACTTCAGTTTATCAGAGCAGTTTAGTTTTTTCAGCTCAAACAGTGAACTGCTGAGCTTGCAAATCTAACCTGCGTGCGGAAGTTGGTGGAAAGGTTGGCTAACAGTTTTCAACACAGTTTTCAAAAGAGTCTTCAAAGGAGACTTTAGTTCAGATAAGTGTTCATGCAAGACAGGTTATAGTGGTGTAGGTTGTGAACATGCAAACTGTGTAAATAGAGAATGGTAAGAGAGAGAAACACGAGTTTTTATCGTGGTTCGGAGTAAACAGCTCCTACGTCCACGCCAGATCCCGTCGAATCTGTAATCCCTTAACTTGAGATTTTTCGCTCCTTTTAACACTGGTGGAGGTTCCAGTCCAAATTCAAGTCTCTCTCTAGACTGAATCTAGCACGATTCTTGAGTCGTGTCTCTTCTAACTTTACATACAAACTTACATACGATCTTACTAATGCTAAACAACTAGCACTGATATCCAAACTGGAAAGCTGTGAAAAGCTATCACCGTTAGGAATACAACTCTATCAACTACACTGAATATCAACAATGATGGTAGTGAGAGTGTGGATTGTGTTCTAGTAAGACAGTTTCTAGAAAGAATAGAAATCTACAAAGATCAACACTTGGGAAAGCTCTAGTGATTTCGAGTGTTGATTTAGTGATCTTTAAGCTTGAGATTTCTGCAGCGTTTTGGCTTGTAATTTGAGTTTCCCGTGCCTTCTTTCTGGAATGACTTGAGGTATTTATAGAGAAGCATTTGAAATAGAGCCATTGTGTGTGTCAGGATATGCAGAACCGTACACTGACACAAATATAGTCGTTGAGTTGAGGACAGGTTCCTCAGCCACAGCTCAGGTTGGACTTTGCAGGTCGAGCTTCCTATACCTCGAACTGTCTTCAGTCTTCTGTAATCTTCGCAAGAAATCTTCGAGTTTGGTTAGAGCAGATTACATAAATGAACATTAAGACAGGTTTGAGTAGATTAGGTACAAGGTTGCACTACCAACCTTGACCTTTACATAGCAACCTGTCCGGGTTGAGCTTGACTGATCCAAACACGGAGACCAGCCTGTTCCAATTAAAATCTTTTGACTAAGTGTGGTTTCTAATAGCATTATCAAAATTATCAAAGGGTTCCCAACAATTTCCCCCTTTTTGATAATGCCGAAACCCACACTTTACATCTTGACTTAGAAGTTTTGAACTTCACACGAAAAGGTGATCAAGGTTTTGATGTTCAGCCTGCTGCATGAGAAAAAGTATTAGGAAATTTAAAGCATAACATGCAAAGGCCTGGACAATGAGATTTTGTCATCAGGAACAAAATATGATCATTTTTCATTCATAGTATCAACTGAATTGATATACACAGATTACAGAGTTGATACAACAAATGAGAGAAAACGATCAAGTCACTTCCTCACAGTCTTGAATCTCTCTTCAGCGATCTTCTCCTTGCTTACAGATCCCATAGCTGCGTAGATGCTGTCACGGATCGACCTGTACTCATCACAGCCTGTGGTCTTGCAACCGTACTGAGCTGCGATTCTCCTTATGAAAGTATTGATCCGGTCGATATCTGGAGTATCAGTGCCGCAGACAGTGGGAGGTTGGAAGGTCTCTATTTTAGGCGGATTGATCGCGACCTTCGCCTCTGCAGCTTTCGCACGAATTCTTTTGATGAAGTTGCGGTCTGGGAAAGATTGCATCCAGCTGTGAAAGGCAGTTTTGGTGTCACCAGTGTAGCGAGCATCAACCTGCAACCAGTAGTGGTGTAAGATAAACTGGTTCAGGAACTCGTCCCACAAAGGCTGATCTTCCACTGGTAGCCAATCAGTTGGCTCTCTCTTGTCAGCTTGATCCTTGCAGCTTTCAAGACCTCGGAAGCTTGCCACGCGAGCTTTGTCCCTTGCTCTCTGTTTCCTCAGATCTTCGAGAAACAGCTTCTGCTTGCCTTCATTCTCGCATTCATCTGCGGTGTAGCCAGCTTCTGCCATCATTCGAATAAGGGTAGCTTCACCCTTTGCCCTTTCTTGCTCAGACAGCTTCTGGGTGGCAGGTTGAGGGACAACTGTCACAGGCGGAACAGCTTCTGATTGAGTCATAGGAGGTTGAGTGACCTGTTTCTCCTTGCCTTTCGCTTTAGCAGCAGTGCGTTTGCCTTTCCCTTCCCCCTTTTCGGCATTATCAATTAATTGTTGAACAGTGGTATTGAGAGAGGCTTGCTCGTTGGAGATTAAGGACAGGTCAGTGCTTATTTTCTCCCGAAACTGCAGGAGGGAGTTGATGTTCCCTTGCATTTCTTCTTCCTTCTTCAGAGAGCTGGATGAGGCTTGAGCGAGCTTTGAAGAGAAGCTGTTGACAAGCTGGTTGAGCTGTTCAAACTCGTATCGCAGGTTGTCAACCGTAGATGCGTATGCGACCTTTAGATCGGACAGCTGGTTGGGAAGCAGCAGGTCCGTTTCTGCTTTCAGCTGAGTGGATATGAAGGTTGCGAACTGGCTGGCCACAACTTCCTTGATAACTTGTGGCATCTCAGCCTTGATATTGGACAGCATGGCGGATGCAGCTTTGTCCATAGCGTCAATTTTGTCCGCAATCTTCTGATGTTCAGCTACCTCTGTGGCCTTCACCTTGGAAACTTCCTCAATAATGAATTTCTTCAAATCTTCTTGCACAACAGTGAGAGGAGTTCCTGCGGTAGCTACAGAGTAGACCGGTACACGATCATGATCGGACACTGCGTCTCCGCTGTTCTGGGATGGAGAAGGAATTGGACTGAATTCTTCATCCTCCAGAAACCTGTAATTGTAAGAGTCGCGATCGTGAGAGTAGAAAGGTTTCAAGTCAACATCGAGTACCTTGGCCTCTCTCTTCATCCTAGAGAGGACAAACTTCTTGAAGCAATCGCGAGCTTCAGGAATGGAAGCATAGCCAAAATACTTCCCAAGATTGTGCTCTTCAATCTCTAGCTGTTCAATGGGGTAAATAAGGAAGATTGACTTCAAGTCACAGTAAGATCTATCCTTCCCATCAAGCAGAGCACGTAGCCGAATTGCCAACTGCCTGGTCTCGGGAGTGAGATCAATCCCAGGAAAAGACTCCACAACAGTCTTCTCAGCGTTGATCTCGATGGAGTGGACCAGCATGGCAGCTGCAGTTTTGATCGGATATTCTTCTACGTCATCATCATCGGATGAAAGGATAAGATGGAGGTCAAGCTCTGGAGGCGAGCTGTGATGATGAGAAGCTTCACCGGACTGCTAGTGGATGACGATGGAGGTCTCAAGGTTTTCTTCCTCGAAATCGGTGTCATCCTCCGGTTGAGATTCGCTGTGGCTTTGGCCAGCTAGTTCCGAAGTTGTTGACTGGAAGATATCACGAACAGAGGGTACAGGTATTGAAACCTATGCTTCGAGAACTGTCTGTTCCGGGATGTCTTCAAAGGTTTGGCGAGCAGGCTGTTGCTGAACTTCTATGGTAGCAAACTCCGTATGCAACCTGCGAGATATAGGAGTAGGAGATTTGATACGCACAGACTTGGCTGGTCTGTCAAGCTGCTTGCTAGGGGCAAGCTGCCTCTTTCTCCGAAAGTCACGCTGCTCTGGAGGTACCCAAGCTGGGTTAGATCGACCCATGTCGTACAGGAATAGCTTCACCACATCATCATTCTTGGCAAAGACGGTCATGTCGACACCAATTATTAATTCGAGCTGCTTCTGGTCCTTGGGGACCTTTTCCTTGATGAAATGAGTCATTCCACTCCAGTTGAGGTTGGGGTGGAGACAGTGAATGAGAGAGCAGATCTTGGTACCTAGGCGCAGATTCCTGGCAATGCGGAATTCGGTCACCACGTCGCCTTCATAAGTGATCGAGAGCTGCTTGACTTCTTCATTGAGGAGCTTGAGGAGAAATCGGGCCCAGTTCACATTTAGACGCTGCACGATTGCAGTCATCACCCTAAACTTTGCTGGAGTGACAGCGTCGTGGTTACCAGAGTAACCAAGGAAGACTTTGTGAACGAAGTCGAAGAGAGGTCTGTACGCAGGTCTCAGCAGAGGGCGCGAGAACCTTCTTCCATCATACTTGGTTGCGGGCTGCATAAGAGCTTTCTGGTAAACTGCTTCCAGATCTGCATCCGGAACGTCCAAAATTAAACCCATGGGCTTGTGATACAGGATCTCCACAGTTCCTGAATCAGCGATGCCGTAGGTTCGAGAGATGAGCGAGAGGATCGGAATAGGCTCGTCGGGCACACCAGGCAAAGGAAGATGGAATTGAGCAGAGTCGACATCTTCCGGGCAATAATAGGAAAGATAGAACATCGCGACTTGCTGTGGTAGCCAGAATTTTGGCTCATGATTGATAATCTTGAAAAATCCATCCGCTTCCTGGATGGCGGAGTACATCTCGTTCAAGCCGGCGTAATCATAGGTTGAGAGATTTGTTGCAGGCTCTGTGAGAATGTACTGCTGCAGATACTGAATCTTCTGTTCGGTTGTTTGTGGAAGAGCTTGAGACGTGGATTCTCCTGCCATTTTAAGAACTTATAAATGAGAACCGTGAATGGTGAAATTTTGAAAGAGAGTTGCAGAGAAAAATGGCGGAAGAATGCAGAAAATTGAATTAAGAACGACGATGCACAGTTATATGAATATATATAAAAGATAAAGCGGGCGGTTGAGATTGAAGCAAGTCAACCGTTTAACGGATGGGATTGAATCCCTGGAAATCCATGAGATAGTGGGCGCGTGGGGTTGGTTGTGTATCCCACTCGCACTACCCTAACACTCAACCGTCGCCTCGCATTAAATGCGGATTTGATACTTTGCATGCGCTTTTTGACATACATGGAAAGTGAAGCAAGAATGTTAAGTAGTGTGTCAGAATATCCTTAACAAAGATTTCAATAAATAACAAAACACATGCTTCAATAAATGAAAATGATTGATAAGGTATATAATTGATTAAGTGAAGCAAAAATATTTTATTGAAATTTGAACATTTGGAATAATTAAGGCATATCTTTGACATATATAAAATCATAATTCAAAAACATGGAGACTGATACAGGTTATCCATGACACTTCCCTATGCAAATTGTCTTTTTCACAGTTTCTGATCAAACAGGTTCCACTGTTTATGAGTTCACAGCTTTTATCTAGCTGGACTGTCCTCTGTCCTTTGTGAACTGCTCTTATGCATCCTTTTCACCAATGTGAGCTTTGATGAATTCCCACAGCTTGGCGTTCTCAGTTTGCAAGGCTGCAACCTTTTCATCAATGTACAGCTTGCTCTCCAGTTCCAGTATGTTAAGCCTTCGAGACATCTTTAGAAACTCCGCTTTGTAAAAGGATAACATCTGGTCTACTGCTATGGAGCTGTTGAGAGAGGATGTAGGAGCTGCTGTGACAGGAGCTTGGGACTGAGCTTTGGACGGGAAACCTGGAGGGGTGCCTAGAGGGGACTGTTTGCCAGCAGGTTTCACTCCAACCTGTGGAGAGGCAGGTTGCGTTGTAGTAGCAGGTGGTGTGAGATCTGTCTCCACAAAGGTTGCTGCTGAAGATCGAGTGGTGCGCTTCTGAGAGGGCGCAGATTTTAGATCCTCCAGCTTCCTCTTTCCTTTTCTGACTGACTCAACCTGGACGCTGACTTCTTCATCATCTTCACTGCTATCATCTTCTTCTTCAGCTACATCTACCTTTGAGTCACGCATTTCTGCGAGCATGCTTTTGGCTGCACCTTTGGCCTTGTTGATCTTGTGTGGCAAGATGCCAAGTATCATGATCAACTGGTTGCAGGTGTGAGGAACCAGCTTGTCGTCAGGAAATCCAGTGCAGACACGCCATACGCGATTTGCAAGCGTTCTCTTTAGAATGATAGAGAGCTTGGTGCCATGACGAAGTTGCATGTTGGCCTTGATCCTAGCAGGTAGCTCTGCAGCTTCCTTGATGAACAGGTTGACTAGTAACCTGGCCCAGTTGACATTTAACTGCTTCACCACAGCAGTTAGCAGTTTAAACTTCGACAGAGTGACAGATTCGTTCGAGCCTAAGTATGAGAAGAACACATTATGAACGAACTCGAACAGAAATCTGTACTCGGACTTCAGGTCGTGGTGGTTGAAAGTTCTCTGATCATAGATCTTCTTGGGCTCAAACAGAGCTTGTTGATATACATCATTGACAGATTCCATGGGCACATCATCAACCTTTGTGATAGCCCCTGTATCCGATAACCTGTAGGTTTGAAGGACGAGTGGAAGAAGATGACGCCGCTCTTCTTCACTGTTGACGAGAAAAGTTGCCGTTGCGGGGTCTCCGGCCATAGATTCCAGAGAACACAGCAAATAAGCAACATTTTCCGGTAGCGTTATTCGCGGATGTTGAGTGATGATGTTGAAGAAACCATCACATTGGGTGATAGCCTCAATCATCTGATCCAAGCCTCTGTATCCATATGAGTCGAGCACAGCAACCTTCTCAAAGAAGATGAGAGGGGTTGCTTTCTTCACTTGAGCACTCAATGAATCTGCAGACATTTTTGCAGCGAGAGAGGGTAAGGATTATGAATTTCTGAGTTTATGAAGATGAAAGAACGACATAATTTTTTTTTTTTCAGAGAGAGTGAAAGAAAGACTGAAAGAAAATTTGAAAATTGATTTCAAAGGATTTCAAGAAACGCGTAATGAAATCAAGAATTTTCTTTCTATATATATACTTCTCCAACGGTCAAAATATGATAGACATAAATTCCTTGTTTTTCGTGAAAAACTTTTCAAATTCTTAACAGTAAAAAGATTAAAAAAAAATAACATATATGACAGAGAGTATGGGAAGAGGAAATAATTTCAGCTAAGATTTAAATGGAGATTGATAAGATATCTCCAGTTCCCCCTTAATGGTTGACCGGTGATTGTTGACTTTCAACGCAGTTTGTGGCTTCAGGCTGCGTGTCACCTAACTACTCCTTGTGAGCTGCAGTTTCCAAGTTGATCTATTTTTGGCTGACCTGTACTAGAGAACTGCTTTTGTTAGTATGCAGTTTCCAAGTCAGTCTGCTCTTGGCTGACCTGTGCTAGTGAACTGCTGCCATTCTCTGACTTAGGCTGTGTATCCATTCTGAGCATTCCAAGTGATGAGACGGGACTTAGCATTGAAGAGACCAATCGGGACTTGCAGCTCGGAGGTGCAGTGACGAGGTCGAGAGCCAAGAAGCTGCAAGGTTATTTGCAATGCTACGTTTCGAAGAGATTGGCAAATGATGGAGTCGAATTTCATCAATACAAGTTGGTGAATTTAACAAGTGTTGAAGATAAAGATTTGGGCGTCCATCATTGAAGAAAAGGAAGACAAGTCCAAGAAAATAAATTTTCTTATATTTTATTTGGGCTTAAAAACTTTGTATTTATTTTTAATTTAGTTTAGTCCAATTATCACAACATGTTTAGGTGATTAATTGGCCCAGTTATATTTAATTAAGGAATCCAAAATTATCAAGCCCAAGCCTTGTTAATTTCGAAAACCTACCTAGCTTAGGAATTAGATTAGTATTTATGTTAATTTTCGTTCATACTTTGAGACAGACTTGATTGAATGAAACAGCTTTTTACGCTATTCTCTTGTCTCACAAAAACTGAAGGTTCTTGGTAGAGTTTGATATTGGCGATTTCAAACTTGAATTCATCGACTTGTTTGTGGTATCTCGTAGTATCCGGGTTAGTCGAGCCACGAAGATTGCTTGATAATCGCGTTTTGGATCCTTGTAGATTCGAGGTTCGATACTGGTAATTTTCATCCTTTAATTTTCGAATTTTGTTAAACCTTTGTTTGATTCTCGTTTCCAGCCATCCCTCATCTTTCATACATCCCAAAAATCCATTATCCATCGTTCGTATAACCATCATATCTCAGAAACCCGTAGTTTAATTCTAGATCCGTTTTTGAAACCCTAACTCGTCCTGAAAATCACCACCGTGCCAAATCGAAAACTACTCGTGCGATTTCTCTGAATTTTGGATATGTTCTTCATAACCCTAAGTTGTAACTCGTGTTAAAATTTGAGCTTAATCGGAATTGAATTGCTTAGGTTTCTATCGACGTCTATTCAGTGTATTTGTGGGTAGAAATTTCAGGGAATTTCCATTCGATTGTTCATAGTTATATTTGGATTGAATCTTTCGTGTCTGACGTTGTTCGATTCTCAGCTTCCGCTTATTGTGATCGCATCATAAATTTTGGTGCCAGAGCCACGTCAGTTTTTGCTGATCGTGGTTCAATCCAAATAGGTGTCGTGACATATTAGGGGGCAAAAGTTTCGATAAAAAATAAATAAATAATATATATATATTCTGATAAAAATATATATATATATATATATATACATATATATATCGAAGGCCCTAGTGTGTCATTGTGTGTTTCGTAATTGGTTCTTGCATCATTCGTGTATTGGGTAGTAGGTGTGTCTTTGTTTCTCGAGTTTCCGTCGGTAGAACTTAAAACGGACATAACTTTTGATCTGTTTATCCGTTCAAGCTCCATAATACCATTTCGGAAACGTCTCGACGAGACCTAAAAGTTAATACTGCTCTACTGTGTTCGGTTTGCGTTTAGGCCCAAAAACACCCGTCTGAAGGTCATACCGTCCAGTTGGAAAAAAAAAAAAAAAAAAAAGTGTGTCTTCGTCTATATTATTTGAGTGCATTGGATAGTATAGGTTTCAATATCTAAGTCGATTCAAGGTCGGATTAGTGCTCATAACTTGTTACTACTTATATCCAAGATTCCTAGTTAGCCTTTTCCTTCTTATTTCCATTCTTTCCTTGTTTCCTTGTTTCCTTGTTTGTTTAGCCCTTACCTAGCCACCGAAATTCTTACCCCTTATTTGTACCCTTGCCGTGAATTTTACCCCACATTGCAGCAACTTTGTGTTTCTTTCTATACCTGTGATCCAAGCCGAGAGTCAAGTTCGAGTTCTTGATTCAAGCCGAGAATTCTACATTAGTTCTGCTAAGGATTTGAGGTTTAGAGACTGTAGTGACTGCAAATTGAGTGACATACACGAGTGATCTGAGTGACATACACGAGTGAATTAAAAAAAAAAAAAAAAAAATCTGAGAGAACAAACGAGTGATTGTGAGGAACTGTGAGGATTTTACTTGTTTTCTTTCACGTTTGTTCGTTTTGCAGGTATCATGAAATCCGGAGACGGTTCCAAGAATCAAGACAGCCCACTCAAGTCGTCTACTCCACCTCTTGATATGTCTTCATCGTCTCAACAGCCTTGGGATGCTAAGTATCACTTCGATGCTATGGCACAACACTTTGAGAGGCGGAGTCGACTATTGGAGCAGAAGATCGATGACACTTTTGACAAAGTGATAGCACAGTTCGATCGCCTCAACCCCTGAGCAACTTTACCTCCACCAATCAGAAACCAGCCAGATCGACCAGTCAGACGACAACCTGTCCGCCAGCCCCAGCCAGTATTTGAGCCTATTTCTGATGATCCTGATCCTGAAGAAGAATATGATGATGGATATAATGAGGAATCCGAGGCTGAGATTGAGTTTCCACAGAGGAATCAGAGACGTGACAACCGTCGACCTCCACCTCCCAGGCGTGATTTCCGAGCCAACCAGCGCCGACATGGCGATACAGATAGCTTGTTAAACAACATCAAAACAAGCATTCCAGAGTTCGAGGGGTTACATGATCCTGATTTGTACCTCGATTGGGAGAGGAAAGTCAACAAGATCTTTGAGTGTTACGACTTTCCCGAGTTGAAAAAGGTTCAGCTCGCGTCCTTGGAGTTTAGAGGGTATGCAGCCTCGTGGTGGGAAAATCAGCAAGAGAGAAGACGCCGTGATCGATATCCACCTATAGACACATGGCAAGAGATGAAGGACGTCATGAGAGGATATTTCATTCCGGTACACTATGAGCGAGAGCTTGAGAAGAGGTTGAACAAGATCAAGCAGGGCACTCGTTCGATTGAGGAATACCACAAGGAGCTCGAGACAACTATGAACCGGGTTGGTAAGGAAGAGACCCTGATTGCCACACTCAACCGGTACACTGAAGGAATGAATCCAGATATTGCTTGTGAAGTCGAATTGAAGGAATTCGATTCAGTTGAAGCAATGGTCCATTATGCATCTATCGTAGAACGGCAGCTCAGAGATGGACGTCGTCGATCCTTCCAGTCGACGCCTGTTAGGAGTCCTTGGAACCGAGGTGATTCTTCCACGCCTAGGACAGCCCCTACACGTCCTCCTAACCAGTCCGCACAGCCCGTTCGCCGTTCTGAGCAGTCTGCACCACAGCCCTCTCGCAGACCTGACTACACCTCGCCTGCACCGAACAGAAATTCTCAGAATCGCCCCATGCAGCCTAGTCAGCCTGAGAATAGTAATTCAGGGAGAGCACGTGACGTTCAGTGTCACAAGTGCAGAGGATGGGGACATTTTCAAGCCCAGTGTCCGAATCGCAGAGTTTTATTCCTCACCGAGCAGAATGAGTTAGAATCAGCGAGTGAAGAGGAATTTGAAGAAGAAGGAGAAGTAAAAGGGGATATTGAGCAGCCCCTAGTCAGCTCACTCCTGGACGACATTGATATTGTGGATGAGCAACCGAAGCAAACGCACGTCAGCCTTGTTTCGATTCGAGCCTTGAGTCTTATTCGAGAAGAAGAACAGAACGATCAGAGGGAGAACATCTTCTATTCACGCTGTTCAATCCAGGACAAGGTGTGCTCGCTCATCATTGATAGTGGAAGCGTTGTAAACGCCATTAGTCAGTATGCAGTGGGGAAGCTGAATTTGATCCCACAAAAGCATCCAAAACCGTACCGATTGCAATGGTTGACAGACAGAGGCGAGATTCGTGTTGGATACCAGGTACCTATCACCTTTTCTATTGGTCGTTTTACTGACACTGTTTTGTGTGACGTCATCCCTATGGAGGCGGCACATATCTTGCTTGGTCGTCCTTGGCAGTTCGATAGGAAGGCGATACATGATGGATTCGCCAACACTTATGCCGTGACTCGAGAAGGACGCACCACGCGATTGTGGCCACTAGCGCCGAAAGATGTGATTGAAGATCAGCGACGTATGCAAGAGAAGTACAAAGAAGAGAAGGAGAAACGTGCTGAGAGCAAGCAACCAATCTAATCTGGACAGTCCACAGCAGAGTCTCAGTGTACTAAGGGAACCAAGGGCCTTCCGAAGGCTAAGGCACGTTACCATCCCTTCCAGTTTAGATACGGCGCACCGGAATTTGTTCATCGGTGTAAGAGGAGTTCAGACCGCCATTAAATCAGGTAATGCTATCGTTCTAGTTAATTTTAAGGCTAATGATACTCCTGATGTTGTTATTCCTTCTGTTTTGCAGCCGTTGATGGAGGAGTTCAAGGATGTTTTCCCGGACGAAATTCCTAGTGGTCTGCCGCCGATTCGAGGAATTGAGCACCAGATCGACTTCCAGCCGGGAGCAGTCCTTCCAAACAGACCCGCCTACCGTACCAGCCCTGAGGAAACCAAGGAGATTGACCGTCAGGTCAAGGATTTGTTGGAGAAGAAGCAAATTAGAGAGAGCTTGTCACCGTGCGCAGTGCCTGTCATCCTCGTACCAAAGAAGAACAACGAATGGCGCATGTGCATGGACTGCCGAGCTATCAACAAGATAACGGAAAGAAAACCAGTTGCCTATTTTAGTGAGAAGCTGAATGGAGCAGCCCTTAGGTACTCTACGTACGATAAGGAGTTGTATGCACTAAAGAGGTCTTTGGAGACTTGGCAGCACTACTTGAGGCCGAAAGAGTTTGTGATTCACACTGATCACGAGTCATTGAAGCATTTGAAGGGTCAGCAGAGCTTAAACTCACGCCATGCTCGATGGGTGGAGTTTATAGAGTCATTTCCCTATGTGATCAAGTACAAGAAAGGAGAAGAGAATGTGGTCGCTGATGCTCTTTCCCGCAGGTACGCGTTGATTTCTGTCATGCATGCGCAATGTTTAGGTCTTGAGCATATTAAGAGTTTTTATGTGAATGATCCTTTCTTTGGACCTATCTTTGCTTCATGTGATGGAAAATCTAGGGTTGTTGACTCGTACTATGTGTCTGAGGGTTTCTTGTTTAGGGATTCGAAGTTATGTGTCCCTAATTGTTCTATGAGGGAGTTGTTTATGTTAGAATCTCATGCGGGGGGTCTTATGGGTCATTTTGGTGTTGCGAAGACATTGAGTCTATTGCATGAACATTTTTATTGGCCTCGCATGAAGAGAGATGTCGAGAGAGTCTGTGCTAGATGCATTACTTGTAAAAAGGCTAAATCTAGTTCTAATCCATTTGGTTTGTACACTCCACTACCTGCACCTTCTGCACCTTGGATTGACATATCTATGGATTTTATTCTTGGTTTGCCTAGGTCTAAGTCTGGCAAAGATTCTGTGTTTGTAGTAGTCGATAGATTCTCCAAAATGTCTCATTTTATTGCTTGCAGAAAAACTGACGATGTTGTTCATATTGCTAATCTATTCTTCCGTGAAGTAGTTAGACTGCATGGCATGCCTAGGACTATTGTGTCTGATAGGGATTCTAAGTTTTTGGGACATTTTTGGCGTGTCTTATGGGGAAAGTTAGGTACTAAGCTGTTTATTTCTACTGCATGTCATCCTCAAACGGATGGTCAAACTGAAGTGGTTAATAGGACGCTAGGTACTTTACTTCGTGCTTTAGTTAAAAACAATCTTAGTCATGGGAAGAGTGCTTACCATTCGCTGAATTTGCTTATAACAGAGTTGTACATTCTTCTACACACATGTCTCCATTTGAGGTTGTTTATGGATTTAATCCGTTGACACCAACGGATCTTATTCCTTTGCCTACTGATCATCTTTCGAGTTTGCAAGGTTCTCGTAGAGCTGAACAGGTTCGAGAGATGCATGCTAAAGTGAAACAGAGGATCGAGCTTCAAGGTGTTAAGAACGCAACAAAGGCGAACGCCCACCGCAAGCAAGTATTGTTCAAACCTGGTGATAAGGTTTGGATACACTTCAGCCCGGGACGTTTTCCTAACTTGAGGAAGTCGAAGCTGATGCCTCGTGGCGATGGACCATTCTCCGTGGTTGAGCGAGTCAATGACAATGCCTACCGCATTGATCTTCCAGGTGAGTATAAGTGTTCCTCCACTTTTAATGTGGCTGATTTGTCTCCGTTTCCTGTAGATGATCAAGATGTCGAGGAGGACTTGAATTCGAGGACGAATTCTTTTCAGCAGGGGGGGAATGATGAGACGGGACTTAGCATTGAAGAGACCAATCGGGACTTGCAGCTCGGAGGTGCAGTGACGAGGTCGACAGCCAAGAAGCTGCAAGGTTATTTGCAATGCTACGTTTCGAAGAGATTGGCAAATGATGGAGTCGAATTTCATCAATACAAGTTGGTGAATTTAACAAGTGTTGAAGATGAAGATTTGGGCGTCCATCATTGAAGAAAAGGAAGACAAGTCCAAGAAAATAAATTTTCTTATATTTTATTTGGGCTTAAAAACTTTGTATTTATTTTTAATTTAGTTTAGTCCAATTATCACAACATGTTTAGGTGATTAATTGGCCCAGTTATATTTAATTAAGGAATCCAAAATTATCAAGCCCAAGCCTTGTTAATTTCGAAAACCTACCTAGCTTAGAAATTAGATTAGTATTTATGTTAATTTTCGTTCATACTTTGAGACAGACTTGATTGAATGAAACAGCTTTTTACGCTATTCTCTTGTCTCACAAAAACTGAAGGTTCTTGGTAGAGTTTGATATTGGCGATTTCAAACTTGAATTCATCGACTCGTTTGTGGTATCTCGTAGTATCCGGGTTAGTCGAGCCACGAAGATTGCTTGATAATTGCGTTTCGGATCCTTGTAGATTCGAGGTTCGATTCTGGTAATTTTCATCCTTTAATTTTCAAATTTTGTTAAACCTTTGTTTGATTCTCATTTCCAGCCATCCCTCATCTTTCATACATCCCAAAAATCCATTATCCATCGTTCG
The DNA here is from genome assembly GCA_001642375.2 of Mentha longifolia. Classification (NCBI taxonomy): domain Eukaryota; kingdom Viridiplantae; phylum Streptophyta; class Magnoliopsida; order Lamiales; family Lamiaceae; genus Mentha; species Mentha longifolia. Next base: position 24,137,392 of record CM038116.1, on the reverse strand, counting down.
TATAACCATCATATCTCAGAAACCCGTAGTTTAATTCTAGATCCGTTTTTGAAACCCTAACTCGTCCTGAAAATCACCACCGTGCCAAATCGAAAACTACTCGTGCGATTTCTCTGAAGTTTGGATATGTTCTTCATAACCCTAAGTTGTAACTCGTGTTAAAATTTGAGCTTAATCGGAATTGAATTTCTTAGGTTTCTGTCGACGTCTATTCAGTGTATTTGTGGGTAGAAATTTCAGGGAATTTCCATTCGATTGTTCATAGTTATATTTGGATTGAATCTTTCGTGTCTGACGTTGTTCGATTCTCAGCTTCCGCGTATTGTGATCGCATCACCAAGCCTTCCACACAGCATTTTGAATCTCTCTTCCATGAGAGGTTTTGTTAAAATATCGGCTCTTTGGATATCAGTATGGATTTTCTCAACTGTTATGTCTTGTTTTTCCACGTGATCTCTTATAAAGTGATGCCTTATATTAATATGCTTGCATCTGGTGTGGTAGACAGGATTCATAGTGAGAGCTATGGCGCTTGTGCTGTCACAAAAGATGGGTACTTTTCGAACAGTGACATCATAATCTTTGAGTTGTTGTTTCAACCAAAGAATCTGTGCGCAATAGCTTGCTGTTGCCATGTACTCAGCTTCTGTTGTTGAAGTAGCAACTGAAGTTTGCTTCTTTGAAAACCAAGAGATTAACTTGCTTCCAAGAAACTGACAGGTTCCTGATGTGGACTTTCTATCCAGTTTGCATCCTCCATAATCTGCATCTGCATAGCCAGTTAATTCAAAATTATCATCACAGGGGGTAAACCGAAGTTTGCAGTTCCCTTGACATATCTAAGAATTTTCTTGGCTGCTTCTAGATGCGATTCCTTTGGATTAGCTTGATACCGAGCACATATTCCAACTGCAAAAGAAATGTCAGGTCGACTTGCAGTAATATAAAGTAAAGAACCAATAATTCCTCTGTACAAAGTTATGCTGGCAGGTTTTCCTTCAGAATCTGGATCCATCTTGCCATTTGCAGTCATTGGAATCTTCAGAGGTCTGCTATCTTGGACACCAAATTTGGTTGCCAGCTCGTTAGCATACTTTGATTGACAAAGGAAGATACCATCCGCAGATTGCTTGACCTGTAGGCCGAGGAAGAAGTTCATCTCCCCCATCATTGACATTTTGTACTCACACTTCATGAGTTCTCCAAACCTGTCACATAGAAATTTTGACCTAGATCCAAAAATAATGTCATCAACATAGATTTGTACAAGAAGAATATCATCCTTGTACTTGAAAGTAAATAAAGTTCTGTCGACTGATCCTCTTTTAAAACCAGAATGCAGTAGGAATGTAGACAACGTTTCATACCAAGCTCTGGGAGCTTGTTTCAAACCATATACTGCTTTGTGCAGTTTGTAAACTTTCTCTGGACCTGCTTCCTCGAAACCTGGAGGTTGTTCAACGTAAACTTCTTTTCCAAGGATTCCATTTAGGAAAGCACTCTTCACGTCCATTTGGTAGACTTTGAATCTTTGATGAGCTGCATATGCTAGAAACAATCTTATGGCTTCTAATCTTGCTACTGGTGCGTAGGTCTCATCATAGTCGATTCCTTCTTGTTGACAGTAACCTTTGGCAACTAATCTTGCCTTATTTCTGATTACTTCAGCATTCTCATCTTTCTTGTTTCTGAACACCCATTTTACATCAATCACTCCTTGATGTGTAGGACGATCAACTAGTGACCATACTTCATTTCTTTTAAACTTATTGAGTTCCTCTTGCATGGCTGTAATCCAGTCGTGGTCGGCAAGAGCTTCTTCAACAGTTTTGGGTTCAGAGTAGGATAGATAACAACTTAGTAGACAGCTTTCACCTATCTGTCTCCTTATCTTCACACCTGCCCTTGGGTTCCCAACAATGAGATCTTCAGGATGAGCATCGACCCATCTTCTTCGACGAGAGATTTCTTCTTCTGTGAGAATTGGTTCAGGGTCTGGTATGAGATCTTCAAACTCAGGTAGAGGTTAAGGAGTAAAGGGGTTAAGCTGTTGAAGTTGTTCAGTAAGCTGATCCACTGACAGTTCTGCATTGACTGCAGGTTCTATTGGAGTTTCTGGATCAGTTGAAGAGGAGCTGGTTGGAGGAGCTTCGGTTCCCCCTTGGTTCATTCCCCCTTGCTGAATGGGTAGATTTTGTGAATTAGAATCTTGTACAGGCTGAGCTTCTTCTTCTTCCAAGTCGGTTGGACTCCATATTAGTATTTCATCTCGAAACTGCGTGTTGGAGCCTGTTTGATTTTGACTTGCACCTGTACTTTCATCCGGTTAGGTCTCCCTGTACTCACAAATAGATTCATCAAAAACAACATGTGGGGTTACTTCCACAATATGAGTTTTCTTGTTAAAAACTCTGAAAGCTTTGCTGATCTCTGAATATCCTAAAAATATTCCTGGATTTGCTTTGCTATCAAAAGTTTTCAACTGTGATTTCCCATTGTTATGAATGTAACACACACAACCAAAAGATTTAAGATATTTAAATCGAGGTTTCTTATCTTTCCACAGCTCGTATGGAGTCTTTCCATATCTTGTATGAATGACTGATCTGTTCTGAGTGTAGCAAGCTGTGTTGATTGCTTCCACCCAGAACTTCTTAGGAAGATTGGTTTCATTCAGCATTGTGCGAGCTGCTTCCTTTAGAGACCTGTTGCGTCTTTCAACTACACCATTCTGTTGAGGTGTGCGAGCTGCTGAAGTTTGATGAGTAATTCCACTTTTGGTGCAGTATGATTCAATCATATGATTAAGAAATTATGTTCCGCGATCGGATCTGATTGAAATCACACTTTTGTTCTTCATATTTGATGGTTTGGTGAGTATTGCAGGTAGCTCCACTAGTGTCTCCTTCTTCTTATGTAAGAAAATAACCCAAGTATATCGTGAGTAATCATCAACAATAACGAGAGTATACTTTTTACCATTAATGCTTCTAGGAGTCACTGGACCGAATAGATCCAAGTGGAGTAATTCCAAGATTCTACTTGTGTTGTGAGCTGCAATGCTTGGGAATGATGATCTGATCTGTTTTCCAGCTTGACAGGCCTCACACACATGATCTTTGTAGTAGACTTGATCTGGAAGGTCATCTGCGAGCTTCTTGCGAGCAAGTTTGTTGATGGCTTTGAAGTTTAAGTGACATAGTCTCTTGTGCCATAGCCAGCTTACTTCAGGTGCAGATTTGGTGACTAGACAGGTTTCTTTTTCATCTGACCATTGTACTATGTACAAGTTATCCTGCAAAATACCGGTAAGAAGAATTTCTTCTCCTTCCTTGTTCTTTATAGTACACTTGTTAGCAGAAAACTCTACTCTTTTTCCGTTAGAGCAGAACTGGCTTACAGAAAAGAGATTATGATTTAAACCTTCAACATAAGTGACATTAGATATTGTTGTTTTACCAACAATTAGATTACCGTAGCCTCTTGTTTTCCCTTTAGAGTCTCCTCCAAAAGCAACTAGAGGTCCATCACATTCAATGAAGTTTGTAAGCAAGCTTTTGTCGCAGGTCATATGCTTTGTGCAGCCACTGTCGATGATCCAGATCGCGCCGCAAGTTGCTCGCTTCCTCCTTTGAGTTTTCTCATCCTGCAATTAGACAGATTTAGCAACCTACATAAATTTGGGTGCTTTGTTAGCAGGTTGAGTTTTAGCAGCTTGATTTCCAAGCTTCTTCTTTTGGAAACTCTTATTAGCTCGTGGCTTGGTCCGTTGCACATTTGAGTAGGTTCCATTTGAGTATGCAGTTTGCAGTTGGTAATGAGCAGGTTGATAATGATCATTTCGATAGCACCGCTCCATATAACCACATTTGCATTGATCATTTACAAATCCACTTCCGTGTGGAAATCGATATTGCATACTTGACAGCTCAGGATATTGGTACCAATGATGGTTGTACCAATAACCTTCATTGTCAAGTCTCTGTTGGTTTGGCCACTGCTCATAGTAGTTTCGTTGTAGTCGAGCAGTTTTCGGTTGAGGAACTGCTTTTTCTTTGTTAGCAGTTTGCACATTTCTTTGAGTAGGTTGGCTTCCTTTTTGATACGCAGGTTGACCATGCAGTTTCCTAGATCGCACAACCTTTTGATGTTCTATTGGCGGCCTTAGCTGCTGTTTCCTGATGGGCTTTCCATGCTCTTTTATCAGGATTGCTTGAGGTTGCCGGGCTGGATTCTTCAATTTGATTTGTTTATCTGGCAGAGTGTGATGAGCTTTGCCTTCGGCCAATCCTTTTTCTTTTATGAACAGGACCTTCTCTTTATCCTTGACTTCGCTGGTTTGACCATGGAATCCGATGTCAAACTTTATCTGAGCAGGTCTCTGGGCAGCTTGCAAGACTTCAAGCTTTTCGCCATTTTTGTTCATTTTCATTAGGACTTGTTGAAGCTTGAGCTCTTTCTGCAACAACTTTTCATGCTCATTTGAGAGATCTGTGAGTTGGCCATTCAGTTTGTTTATCTCACTGTCCCTCTTAATAAGCATTTCCTTAAGGTTTTCTTCCCTTATAGCTGATTTACCCATTTGGACTTTTAGGGTTTCAATCTCCTTTTCTTTTGCTTCATCATATAGAGTGAAGCTTTCATCTAAAGCAGCTTTGAGTTTCAAGTTTTCACCCTCCAGCTTGGATCCTTCTATGACTACTTGTTTGAACATTTCTGAGAGCTTCTTGTAGTCATCAAGCTGTTGTTGAAACTCTTCATACGTTGGCATTTCAGGCATTTCATTACCTGCATGTTCAGAGTTAGTTGAATATGGAAATGAAGTTTCAGTATCAACCTTGTTTTGAACAAGATCGTGATCTTTTCCCATGTAGCATTCCTCATATTCAAATTCTTCATCAGCTAATCGACATTCCTCCTCATCCAATTCATCATCGTCATCTTCATCGGAGGAGGTTGAGTCTGATAATGTGGAAGCTGTTTTGGCCTCTTCCTCAGCTGCGATCATGGCGTTGCGCTGCTCCTTAAGCTTTTGATCTCTTTTTGCACGGAGCTCTTCGCGTTCAGCCTTTGATAGATCTGGGCAGTCTGACTTGTAGTGACCTGGTCTGCCACATTCAAAACAACCACCCTCTGGAGTGTTAGAAGAATTGAATTTTGAGGGTTTAGTTATACCTTCACCTTTCTTGTCGGAAGAAGAGGTAGTTTGATTTCTCTTGAAATCTTTGTGATATTTGCGGAATTTGTTGAAGCGTTTTTCAAGCTTTTCATTCCTTCTAGCCATAAGTGCATAGTCCTTCAACAATTTTTCCATTTTAGAGCATAGATCTTTTGGGATTGCTCTTTCTTCTATAATTGATGCAGCTTTGAATGCAGCATCTTTTTCTTTCTTTTCGGGCTCAGTCTTCTTGCTTGAAGATGCTTGTTCTGACCCGTGCAGTCTGATCATTTCAAACTCATTCCCGATGAGCAGATCAAACAGTTGCTCGGTTGACAGGTTGCTAATATCCGACCTGCCGCGGTGCATGGCGCTGTACACATGCCAGCTTGCTGGAAGAGATTGGATTACTTTGAGATTGAGTTCGCGCTGTGTATATTTATCTTTCTTGAGAGCAGCGATCTCCAAAGTGATCATGGTGAATCTATTCTTGAGCTGATCAATGGTCTCCATTGGCTGCATTTTAAATTCTTCGAATTTACTGCATGCCACTGACAGCTTATTTTCCAGCATCTCTGTTGATCCAAGGCTTATTGCTTTTAAGGTGTCCCACATTTCCTTGGCAGTTCCAAGATTTCTTATCTTTGCAAGGTGGACGCCCTTAACTGTGCTCGAGATTAATCCTTTTGCGAAGCTGTCAAGTCCAGCTTCTTTTCTTTCTTCGCTTGTATATTTTCTGGGATCTTTGATCTTCGGCACATAAGTTGCTTCAGAAGCTTTCTCTCCAGATACATCAGTTTCGTAGGGTTCGTAGATTGGTGTTGGACCATTCTCGATGACATCCCACATCAGCACATGATGAGCTTGGAGGCACATCTTTATCCGAAAACTCCAGTCTTCATATCCCTGTATAGAAAAATCTTCACAGACACGGAGAAGTGAAGCTTCCATATTGACAGTTTATATATGCACAGTTCGCAGACACGGAGATCTAGTTCAATTTGACCCTAAAGCACAAAGAGCTTCTAGTATACAGAAGCAGTGGTCAAAAGAACCACCGCTCTGATACCACTTGTAGGTCCCGATAAATAGATATTGGTGTATGGGGGGGGAATACACCAATTTGCCAACAGTTTTGACTTTTTAAAATAATTTGATCTTACTGAGTCATCACTTCAGTTTATCAGAGCAGTTTAGTTTTTCCAGCTCAAACAGTGAACTGCTGAGCTTGCAAAACTAACCTGCGTGCGGAAGTTTGGTGGAAAGGTTGGCTAACAGTTTTCAACACAGTTTTCAAAAGAGTCTTCAAATGAGACTTTAGTTCAGATAAGTGTTCATGCAAGATAGGTTATAGTGGTGCAGGTTGTGAACATGCAAACTGTGTAAATAGATAATGGTAAGAGAGAGAAACACGAGGAGTTTTTATCGTGGTTCGGAGTAAACAGCTCCTACGTCCACGCCAGATCCCGTCGAATCTGTAATCCCTTAACTTGAGATTTTTCGCTCCTTTTAACACTGGTGGAGGTTCCAGTCCAAATTCAAGTCTCTCTCTAGACTGAATCTAGCACGATTCTTGAGTCGTGTCTCTTCTAACTTTACATACAAACTTACATACGATCTTACTAATGCTAAACAACTAGCACTGATATCCAAACTGGAAAGCTGTGAAAAGTTATCACCGTTAGGAATACAACTCTATCAACTACACTGAATATCAACAATGATGGTAGTGAGAGTGTGGATTGTGTTCTAGTAAGACAGTTTCTAGAAAGAATAGAAATCTACAAAGATCAACACTTGGGAAAGCTCTAGTGATTTCGAGTGTTGATTTAGTGATCTTTAAGCTTGAGATTTCTGCAGCGTTTTGGCTTGTAATTTGAGTTTCCCGTGCCTTCTTTCTGGAATGACTTGAGGTATTTATAGAGAAGCATTTGAAATAGAGCCGTTGTGTGTGTCAGGATATGCAGAACCGTACACTGACACAAATATAGTCGTTGAGTTGAGGACAGGTTCCTCAGCCACAGCTCAGGTTGGACTGTGCAGGTCGAGCTTCCTATACCTCGAACTGTCTTCAGTCTTCTGTAATCTTCGCAAGAAATCTTCGAGTTTGGTTAGAGCAGATTACATAAATGAACATTAAGACAAGTTTGAGTAGATTAGGTACAAGGTTGCACTACCAACCTTGACCTTTACATAGCAACCTGTCCGGGTTGAGCTTGACTGATCCAAACACGGAGACCAGTCTGTTCCAATTAAAATCTTTTGACTAAGTGTGGTTTCTAATAGCATTATTAAAATTATCAAAGGGTTCCCAACATGAACTCATTTGCATTTTCCCAAGTCGTGGGGTCTCTACCAATAGACCACACATTGATATACACCATGGTACCAACTTCAATTGCATAACCATTTATGATAGATTTGTCAATAGTCTCTCCTGGGATTGAAAGTGGAGCTGGTGGATACAATCTTAGAGTCTCTTTTACAACTGCCCTCAAATATGGAAGTTTCTCTATGTCTTGTTCGTCGATCACATCTTTCTTTGCGGCCAACTGCCTTATCTCTGCTTGCACTTTCTTCAACGACTGAGGGTTCTTCATCAACGACGCTAAAGCCCAGACTAGAACAGAAGAAGTTGTGTCGCTGCCTCCGGTTATTATATCCTGCAAACAAGAGTACAACTCATTCCCAGTTTGGATCATCTATCCTAAGCTAATGTGTCAAACTTCTAGCTCATTATTTTACTAACGTTTCCTACAAAAATACTAGTAATATAAATTACTCTTATGTGGAAAACTTTAGTTACTTTTTTTTTTTAACAAAAAAAAAAAATGAAGCTTACAAAGTTATATCCTTTAATTATGTGATAAACAATTAATGAACTAAAACTCAAATACAAGAAACTAAAATTTACATAAAAGAAAGAGAGGGAATAAAAATACACAAGTGGAACACCAAGTGATACTAGAAACTACCATTCCACTCCCACATGCGGTTCAAAACAAGATTTCGAAACAAGATGAAATTATCTATGCTACAATTTTGGTGTCTTAACTTGTGGCTCGACTTCATTTAGGTTATGTATTTTTATATTAAAAATTATAGGAGTATATTTTTTCAGGTATGATGTTTATTATGAATTATATTCATATGTTTTGTTACAATAGCTGTTAATATTGAGAAAATTAACTGTTCAGATTGGTTTTTATATCTCATATCAGTATTGATTTTCATATGAATCAGTCTCTATCTCTATACATATAATCAATCAAATAATAAACAAACCTAATAATGAATTAGAAGCTAAGGATTGAAGATTAAGGACAAAAAAACAATATTATATATATATATATATATATATATATATATATATATATATATATATCAGAAATTGCTCGCATCTCCTATTATACTGTCGGATGCTCATCACATGTTAAAAATTAACATTTCCAAAATCAGCATTTTTGTTTATGAAATTCTTTAATTATTGCCAATTTTACATATACTTTTGATACGCGGCGAGCATCTGAATGTGTAATATCTCTGATGTGCAGCATGATATTATAATACTCCCTCCGGTCCTTTGAAGTTGATACACTTCTTTTCGGCATGAGAATTAAGCTATGAGTGTTTAGTGTTTTAAATGAGTTTGGTAATTAAGGGGTGTATTGAATTAATATTATAATTAATATTTTATTTATTAAAATTAAAAAAACTGAAATATTAATAATCTTTTTTTATTTTCAGATTATATTTAATTAATTTTTTTTTTCCAGTTTTCTTTTTTTCTTCATCTTGATTATTAGTGTTTTTTTTTGGGTGTCTTCTCATTGTAAATGGTCCAAATATCGAACCTTCATCGTCAAAATTCTGATATGTATCGGCAAAGAAACTAACTTCAACACAACAAAAACTAGCTCAATTCATCTTCCAAATTTCAAAATTTAGAGGGAGAGAGAGAAACAACAAGAACCCAAATGCTTCCACCATGCACTGTTCATTCTTCTTGCCTATTTCAAACTCTAATGCACTCTTTGATTTCACAATGGAATTGCAAGTTCACAAATTATTAATGCAAAACTAATTTTGTAGGATTAGGCAACACCCATCAACTAAAACTCCAAAACGAGAATTTATTAGAAACAGAAAACCAAGAAAGACAGAGACATGAATTAAATCTCTACACAACTAAAATCAGAACACCTATTCACAAATTACACTTTTTCTATTCTAAAACACCAATCACAGATTATGCCATTGAATGAATTTGATGGTGCCATGAGAGCACAATTTCACCAAGTCTTAATCTCAGTTTCCCCCACAGTGATTCTCCGAAATCCACCGCCCCATCTGCCAACCTCAGCTCCACTAACCACAGCTCCGCCGCCACCTCCCATAGCTCAAGATTCTCCATCCTCAAGTGGCGGTAGAAATCCCAGATCCCTGAACACCCTCAATCCTCCATCGCTCCCGATCTCCTTCAATTCCTTCAGAGCGCGTAGGGTGTGAATTAAGGGGTTTTGAAATTTAGGGGTTTTAGGGTTCTTCTCTTCCTTAGGGTACTGAAATCGAACGGCGCCACGTCGATGTTGGAGGAATCGAGCGGCGCTGTCAACATCGGCGGCTCAGCGCTGCCTCTGGGTGAAGGATCGGTCGAAGACATGGTGGGAGCGGGAGCAGAGCCACATTGGACTTGATCTGTGACGAGCTCGACTCCGCTGTCACCAACTACATCAACGATGCTCAGCACGGCCATCCCTGTTCGGTAGCGCGTCGCCATCTGCATCTGGCGCCTTGACACCGGAGAAGAGAATGGCGAAGAACAGAGAGAGAGGAGATCGATTCCAAAAGAGAGAGAGAGATAGAAGGAGTGATGATTGTTGGGTTAGGGGTGTTAATTAAAAAAAATAAGGGCCCAATTAGTGGGCTCTAATTTTTACTAGTTATGTGCTTTATTTGCTCATTTTTGCCATATCAGGAAATGTATCAACTTGAATAGACCGGCCAAAAAAGAAAAGTGTATCGACTTGAAAAGAGCGGAGGGAGTATGAAAGAGTTAGAGAGCAAATACCGCAAGTAGTGACTTGATGTGGTCCTGTGTAAGATTAAATGAAGACGACGATCCATTTCTTTGAAGCCCAAGCAAAATATCAATAATGTCTCCTTCCATAGATTTTGGCCTATTGTGATTCATGTGTTCTTGAATCAGTTCTTCACAGAAAACACCCCTCTCCTTAAAATTCTTCTCCAGCTTCGCACTCATTCCAGAAACCAGTCGATGAATCGAAACCAAGGCAAGTAATCCTCCACGAAGAAACCTCCGAGAAGAGATGACTTTCTCGAAGAAGGTCGAAGAAGCGGTTCTTTCTGTACCCTTCTTCGCCGTCACTCTTCCCGAATGCGACTCTGCAAATCGTGTTACTCGAAACGACATCATCGTCTCACTCAGGTTCGTGATCGAGGAGGAAGCGGCGTCAATGGCGATCTTCTCGATCATCTTGGAAACTTCGTCCTTGTAAATGGGGAGGAAGGACTCGACCTGCTTGGCGCTGAAGAGATGGATAGTGGAAATCTTCCTCATCTCCCTCCACGTGCCGTTGTAGGGCGAAAGCGCCACGTCGAGGCCGTTATACGACAGCCGCTGGAGGCTGACGAGGCTCGGCCGGCTCGAGAAAACGACGTCGTGGGATTTCATCTGACGAGGAGATGACGACGACTCGCCGGAATCCGAGCTTGAGGGACATGATGGGGCCGTACTTCTTCGAGAGGTGGTGCAGGTATATGTGCGGAGACCGGCCGTCGAATTGGTAGAGATGGCCGATGAAGGGCAGTGCCGGCGGCGACGGCGGATGAAGTTTCTTGGCATGTTTGTGTTTTTGTGTTCTCAAGTAGAGGATGTGGATTATTATAATTATTGGGTAGAGCCAATAACAAAAGAAAAAGGCTGCATTTTTTCTAGAGGGCTTGAGTTTGTATTATTGTATAAATTTTGAGAATGTAGACTGGCTATTCATCTTTGTGCTCCCGGTGGCCCGAGATGAAGAACCCTGCAAACGATATGAAGCCATCTCTTCCTTTGTCCTCACCTCTGACTCTACAACCCCAGCACGCGTTATTCCTCCACTCACCTTTTCCCTAATCTGGATGGGAACTCTTGCAGGCCCTGTAGTCTTTGAATCTAGCAGATCAAACACATCTTCCTTAAAAACCTGCAAATACCAAGCTTTAATCAATGATCAAACACATCTTCCATATTCTGATATAGAATTTGCTGTACCTCTATAAAAGATACTCTAATCTAAAATCAGTAGAATCTTTCATAGCCTCCACTTTCGAGAAAATCGCATCCATTACTTTAGGAATGATGGCGGCATCACCATGCTCATTTCCATTATAACTTGTGCCCATAGTATACGTCTTCCCAGCCCCGGTCCTGATAATTTAGTGGCCCTAGGCAAAATTAAAAATTGGGGCCCTTTTAAAATGTTTTTTTTTTTTGCCAATGCAATGTATCTAAAATTAAGAAAAATAAATACAAATAATGTAGTATAACATGTATACACAAAAACACTTAGGTAAACGGATATATGCATATGTACGTATACTAATGCATAAAAAGAAAAGGAAAAAAAAAAAAAAAACTCCTACAAAAAAAGAAAAAAGAAAATCCAAATACATACATGTGTATACTAATGCACAAAAAAAAAGCTCTTAAAAAAAAAAAAAAAAAAAACAAATAGAGGTTTGTATATGTGTGCAATATGTCTTACAAGTTCCAAATATATAAAAACAGGTTTATAAACATGAAATAAATAAATTCCTTAAATGCTCTAAACAAATAAAAAATAGAAAACCAGAACTTAATGCTAAAAAAATCAAATAGAATTTGTAGAGAAACTATATAAAGTATGTAGAGATTGTGGAGAAACTATATAATACTACTACTGATATGATGTCATAATAAGAATGAATTAATAAATAAAATAAAAGACAACATATATTCCGAAAACCTATGTAGAAAGAGAAACGAGACATAAAGGCGAGATTAGGCAAATAAATACGAGACATGACAAATACTCATCACAGATTTATTTTGGGACGGCCTTTTCCAGTTGGGCCTAAGAGAAAAATGAAAAACAATGACCATAAATTTAATACTACTATAAATATTTTTTGGGGCCCTTTCCTGGCCTGGGCCTTAGGCAGCCGCACCCCTCGCCTAGGCCCAGGACCGGGCCTGCGTCTTCCCCGACCCAGTCTAAGATCAAACGACGATAGATGAGTTCCCTCGTAATTAGATTATGCCACTAGTAAGAAACTGAAATTGTAAAGACAAACTGCTTACTTGGCCGTAGGCAAGTACCATCCCATTATATCCATCAAGAAACGCATCAACGAGTGGAGCAACACATTCATCATATATTGTTGATGATGGCGATCCCTTACTACCAAAAACGCAGTCAAACGTGAAAGAACGGGATCCAATTTGAACCTAACAAACAATAGACAGAACGCACCAAATTTCAACATATAATTCATTAATAAGAGCAAAAATTAGTCTATAGACATTTTTTTATTGAGTCACGGAAATTATTAACTTGACGAGCTCCAAGCAGGGCCGGTGCTTAGAAGTGTGGCTAAAAATATGATTGTGCGGTTAAATATTTTTATTTACACATTATGTAAATGTTAGCATGTGTGGTTATATTCTTGTTAAAAAAAGTATTTACCCACACATAAATATATGTGTGAATAAATCATTGTTCATTATCTACACATACATGTGTGTCTAAAAGTAAATTTTATGTGTAGATGAATATATTTTTCACATAATTTAATGATGAGGTGGAAATTATGTGTATGTGACGTGGAATTTATCAATATTGACATTTGACGTGTTATACGTGTGGTTAATTAATATTTGTGAAATATTTGAAAATATATTAATTTTTGTAGATTTAAATAAATTAAAGTGCAACGAATAGATTAAAAAAATATATTAATAATATTCAATATAATCAAATTACACAATATTTGACTGCCGACTACAAAAAAAGAAAAGAAAAAAGAACATTTCTAAATAACTCTACAATTAATCCAACCCTGACATATTAGAATCAAGTATCTCTACAAATACAAACATAAGAGCCTCATAATGTAATCTAGACTTGTTCTTGTAGTGATCTTCATCTCCACTCGTCGCTTGAGTCTCTCTTATTGCAGCATGTGTGCACAACTGATGTTCACTCCCAATACAACTCCATCGAAGATTCAGAGCAAAGAACACTCTCAATAATATCTGAAAACAGGGGACATCAAAGAATTTGAGAAGGCAATTAGTTTTGAATATATAATGAAACCAAACAAACCTTTAATGTTGCAACCATATCTTGATTTTCTGGTTGAATCGATTGTCATTCACGCGCCGCCGCACACATGTTTATGAAACTCTCAATTTAGCCAAGAAATAAAAGGGAGAGTAAAATCTGCAACACCATACATGAAAGAATAGAAAATGAGCCCGGAGGAGAAAATAAAGAGGGGAGAGAGAGAGAGGAAACGTGGGGGTGGTGGGGAAATGGAGCATTAATGTAAACTGTCATTTTTATATTTTTGTGGAGGGATTATATTGGTAAAGTGAAAATTTTAACTTAAATTTTTTGGTGTGGGCGGCGGGATTGATATTAATTACATTTGGTTCTCTAATATAATTATTAAATTAAAAATTTTAATGGTATCTTTTGAAAACTATCAAAACAAAAAAAACGAATAAGACATGTTTGCACGGATATACTTTACTTATTTTTTATTTTTTTAGATCCAGGCTAGAATTCTTTATTTTACCTATGTTTTTATAATATTAAACCTTAATGAATACTCCTATTTTTTATTATTTCAACTGGACATACTAAATATAATATATCAGAACATATAGAATTCTAAGAAATTGCAAATTATAATATCACGTTTCCATAAAATCAAAAGTAAATATATTAGCTGGACTTAGAATTTTAAAAAGTGCCAAAATATTTTTAAGATAGCCGACAATAATGGTAGTATTAATTAGTCACGTAAGACATAAAACTTCAATAATTTGAATAAAAAAATATCCAAAATATAATTGTGAGTAAAAATTGTCACTTTTATTATATATCAATATAATGTTAATATACTAGCAAGTAGCAACTAAATAAATAATCATTCAAGCTTATAAGTATGCCGGAGTAATAAACGTATACAAGTTTTCCACATCAATATAATTAAAAAACTTAGAAAAAATAATGTTTAATTAATCCAAAATGATTATTATGTGTGCTAAACGGCTTTTACAGATTTCCACGACAATATATATTACTAAACTCCAAGTGTTATTAAAATATTTTAGTGACATATATTACATGTCATCTCTAATAAAAAAATGTCTAATTGATTCACCCAGACATTTTTTGATCATGTGTAGCTAAATTACCACACATAATTATGTGTGGCAGTTGATGTGTGGCTAAAAGATCCATTTCTTGTAATATACATAAAACCGGTAGATAATCAACAATAAAATTCAAATAGATATATTAGACCAAAATAAGAGTTAAAAATAATAAATAAATAAATAGAACCCTTTAATAATCTACATAAATAAGTTTATAAAAAAATGAAAAAATTTGGAGCCCATACATAAAATCTCAATTAGTGGCCGGTAGAAAAAAAAACCGGTAGAGAAGCAAAAATAGAAAAATTAGTGGCTCATAATAAAAAATAACAATTATAAGCTTCTTATGGGATTGAATCACTTGTCAAAAAAATGTTGAATGAATGAGTCTAGTCAATCAAACCATAATAATAAACATATCTTAGTTAATACTCTGTTATAACTATATATGTAAAATCAAAATTATAGGCCCTCAAAATTTTGGGGCCCTGGGCGGCCGCCCATGCTCGACCCCCCTCAAGCATGGCCTTGGCTCCAAGACTTACATATTCATCACAAAGAACAAAAAATAACGGCAATCAAATTTCAATTAAACGTGAAAAGAATGGGATCCAATTTGAACCTAACAAGCAATAGAGAGGAAGCATCAATTACTAGGTCACAACCAAATTTCAACATATAATTCATAAAAATAAAAATAAAAACACCTATCAATGTGGTCTAGGATCTGACAATTTTTAATTGAGTTTTAGAAATTATTAAATTGACTCGAAGCAACAAAAAATTAAGCTCGATTAGAGGAAAACCTGCTTTTGAGGTGGATAAACGGTAATGCAATTGGTGCAGCCCACCAGAAGCTCGGTCGTGACGAGAGGTCTGATATTGACTGCGACCCTAACACTCTGAGACGATTCGCAGTTCTCCATCTTCTACGAGAAGCAGCTGCGTCTTGTAATCAATCTGGAAGAAGAAGAGAAACGCAGTAGCATGAGAAAATCGCCCTAATTTTGATTATATCTAAGTATTTCCACAAACCAAAACAACATCAGAAGAATGTATCTAGGTTGTACCGAAAAAGAGGCAATGCGTTGCAAATCTAGGCTAGATTTGATATGTCGCGACGGCAATTGACTGAAAATTGGCGTTGAGGGAAAGTTAGAGGAGAGGGTGGCAATTTCATATGAGAGAGATATATACACAGCAACCCCCTCCTTATCGACACATGTACTAGTGTCGGAAGGGTATTTGCTACGATTTATGTAAAATGGGCCCGTTTGGTTAGAGGAGAGCACTATTAGCCGAAACCCGAAAACCGAACCAAAAAAAAAATTCAGTTTGGGTTATTTGGGTTTTTTCACAAATTCGGGTTTATTCGGTTGTGCTATTCAGGTTTTGGATTTGGGTTCGGGTAATTTTGTTTAACCCGAAACCCGAATTTATATTTATTAGAATTATTATTAATATATTATATATTTATATGAAATTTATAAGACTAATAAAATAACTATGTTTTCATTCTTCTCTTCTCAGGTTGTAATATTTATCAATGGACTATGGATAATAGGCATTGTAATGGATTATGGATAATTTTGCTATTATGATTTTATTGTAGAAAAAACATTCACTACAACAAAATGCTCAAATAGTGACATAATTTTATAGGAATTGTGACACTTATAAATGTAACTAAAAAAAATTGTGACGCTTTATGGTTGAGTAACTAATATGCGTGTCACAAAAATAAATACGTGTCACTAAATTTAGTGACATTTGAGAGTATAACTAATTTTATGACATGTACAAGTGTAACTAATCTTTGTGACATGTGAAAGTTTAACTATTTTTTGACAATTTATTTATAATTATTTCTTAAAAAATATTTTATAATTTATTTATTTAATATTATTTATACTTTATATATATATGTGTTTGTGAATAGGAATTGATGCCTCAATCCTCCACTCCATCCTCCACTCCAAACAATGCACTTGGAGGAATTAGTTCTTAACATTACTTGTTGATCATTTTCATTAAATACATTTATTTTTTTTTGTAGTTTTTCGATGTGGGATAATTCTTGTGGCAAAAAGCACCAAAATTATTAAGGTGATATATAAAACTGTATGTTTGTGTTATGGAGTGAGAAAGATTGTGACACGCCTATGTGTAATAAAAATATTTTGTGACAATTTAAGGTGTAGCAAAATTTAGTGACATGTATAGATGTCACAAAATTTGCTACATTTCAAAATGTAACAAATTTACTTATATTTTTATGTGTCACAAAATATTATAGATGCATGTATAAGTGTAGCTAAATTTAACTACACCTAAAAATGTAATAATTTTTGTGACAAATCTCTTTGTGTCACTAAAATTATGTCACTATTTGACATTTTTGTTGTAGTGATTATTAGTATTGAGTTTGGATGAAAATTAGTGTTGATTAAATTTAGAAGTAAATAAAGCAAAATATATATTTTCTATATTTTTAAAATAATTCGGATTTCGGGTAAAAATTGAAAAAATGAAATTAATTTTGGGTTTTCGGGTTCGGATTTTTCTCAATTAGGGTTCAGGTTCGGGTGTATTTTTCAAAATTCAATTTTTTTTTAATTTTTAATTTTTACTAAAAACCCGATCCGACACCTGAATACTCACCCCTACTTTTGGTAGAAATTAAAATATTATTTTTGGTTAACCACGGTTAAACACAGCTGTATGGCAACCCGGCCCCACAATTGTATGTTCCACAGGAAGAATACTTCAGCTACAGGTTTTGAAAGTGATGTGTACAATGCTAAAATACATAATCTTGTATCACAAAAACATAAAGATTTAATAGGGAAACCTATTAATATCATGCTGTTGATATTAATATCGATCAATACTAGCCTGCACGATGTGCGGCAATTTTATCAAATAAAAATAATTTGAATAAATTTATTTAAAAAAATATTATGCAAATACATTGTTACGGATACAAACTTTACCAAAAGGTCATCTCTAATTTTCATTTGCATCACAATCGCCCTTTTTTTCAAAAATTTTTTTTGGAAATACATGCATAGTTAAGTATATTTTGTTGATCATTCGATGAATATATAAATCTTACATGTATAGTATATTATTGGGAACAGTTCGTGTGTTAATAAATCATAGTGTGTTAAAATGTTAAAAATGCTTAAAGGTATACAAAACTATGTTTAAATGTGCATAAAATTATGCTTATTATATAATTGTGCTTTTAAATGTACCAATTCATGCTTAAATGAAATCATGCTTATTGCCCTTTGAAATCATGTTTAAATCAATGACAGTCATAGATTTTATTAAGATCAATGGTCCAGATTCATTTATTAACATATGAACCAACCTCGTATATTGTTAACATAAATTTATGTATTTAATTTAAAATATAAAGTCGTGTATAAATCTGAAATTTATGAATTAAAATATGTATGTAGGTACAATCTCAATATAATTTTCTAATTCTTTGCTTCGAACATTTCTTAAACGATATGGTATAAAGGATAAAAAAAATAAAATTAAATGATAGGTGGATAGAATCTTGATTGAAATTGTAAAGATTAGGAGCAAGAATGTATCGTGTCATCGATCCCTCCGCCAAATTCATCTTCTGCAAATCATTTATATTGATTGCCAGAAATCATTTATAAAATCTCTGTCACTTCGTTTGGAAATGAAAGAGTTTATATTGTGCCGTCTGTTAATTAATCAGTTACTATAAAATTGCACTAATTCAACATTTTTTAATTCAATAAAAATTAATTTTACATATTTCTAAAATACTTCTTGTACTTAATTTATTTTTTATCAGTTGAAATACATTATAAAATTACTAATGAAATACATTATGTGAGATTTGAGATATGATTAGGACACCGAAATTTGATGGAGGATATTATTGCTAAAATGATGTCTGGTACGATGCACAAATATATAATTCATTCAAAGTGTTTTCCATGGGTTTTAGATATATTACACAAAAATATTCTTCGATGATTAGATTGATTTAATGATTTGTTTTAAATTGATAATCAATGTAGTGAGAATTGAATGCAAATAATTTAATTTTTCTTTATTAATCACTGTTGGAATCTACTCTTAGATTCCATCTCCTAGGTTTTATCTTTCTTCACTTGTGTTTCTTGGATATGTTTTTGTGCAGGTTTGATTCGAATAACAAGCTGGATTAATGAGGAGCAAGGATTTGGGCTTCATGTCAAACAGGCTTTGGCGACAGTCGAAGACCAAGTTGCCTTTGATGTGTTGGGCTTTTCGGATTGGAGGCAGTATTGGGTTGTTTATCTACAAGCCCACATGATGAGTCACAACCCAACAAACAACAACCTCCCTATATTTAAGGAGTAGATTAGCGTGGAGATTGGTGTAGCCGTAAGAAGACCAAGTCAAAGAGAGAGTCGTGGGTTGAGTGGAAAAACCCTAACAAATCAAACCTTCCCCACAAACTCCATCATATTCGTGAAACTGGACGACGTGGGAGTTGAAGAGCGAAGACGTATAAACATGGAGAACTTGCAGAAGATGGGTAAGCTTTTTGGGAGAGAAAGAATAGAGAGTTCATAGAGATTTCCAAATAGCTTTTTGAGTTGAATAATACTAGGAATTCTGTTAGTAATTTTTCATAGTTTGTTTCATCAACTCTAGTTTGTAATTCTAAGTGAATTATAGTGAAGTTTAGCCTTGAGGCACACAAGATATCCTCACGATATCTTGCAAACCATCTTCGTTTTCTTGTGTTCTGTGTTTCGTTTTTGTTTAATTTTTCCGTTGCGTTTGTGTTCAAATAGGCTATCACAGTGTAGAGCTCTGTGAACACCTCTGTATATCACCAGTTGATACCAACAATCATGATGTTCTCTAAGTTTATACTGCGATGTTAAATAAACTAACAAATTTTGATAAAATGATAATTAATTATTATTATTATTTATATATTGAAAAAAACTAATAATTTAATATTTTATTTTCTTATTTTGTTATGCAGGGCAATAGTTATTTAATCAAAAAAAAGGATAAGATCTGTATAATTTTTTTTAATTGTTATTATGTTTATATTTCATTTTTTCAGCCAATTAACTTATGTGATTTTTAATATCGACGTCCACATTATAGTCGGAAGATTCCCATTAATGTCCATATTAGTATTGTAATCGTCGAAATTGTTTTAGGGAAAATTTTAATTACAGTATAAAAATTGAAAGTTCACGATTTAATTCGCCAAAATAATAAAATTTGTGATATAATTCGCCAAAATTTAGAGGTAGTACTTGTTTAATTTGTAAAAGTGTAAATTTGATTTTTTTTTTAATCGTTTTAAAAAAAAAAATACGAAACATATTGATTGAATAGAATTATCCTTCCACCCATGCATATTTCTATTCCGAATTATATTTAAATATTTAATATTCTCTGTCCTAAGTTACTTATAAAGTTATATAGAAAGTATTAGTACAAATACAACATGTGGATTCATATTAGCTGCTACATGTCCCCTTATCTGTTTTAACAACAAAAGAATGAAAGATCTGTTATCCAGTAAAAAAATAAGACCATTGTGATGAAGCTATTTACATGTATTTGGGTGTTATTTCAAAAAATGTGTGGTTGATTCCATCTTCGAGAAACTTTGAACATCAATGCATATCTAAAAGGAAAGAACGAAATAATCAATATTTATTGTTGGTTTTCTTCTCATTCTTCTTTTCATCCGGCAGTGGCGGACGACTTCGGGAGAATTTCTTTTTTCTTTTTAGTTTGTAAATTTCCGGGCCCCATGCCTTCAACGTCTTAAATTCAGTCTTGTATTTATACAAATACAAAGAGGAGTTTTCAATTTTCAATGGACAAAGTTTTTTTTTTAGGATAGTTTTCAATGGATGCGTTGGTTGGCCTTCAATGATACTACCTCCATCCCACCATACTTGGCATGTTTTGTTTGGGCACAACAGCCAAGGCATGGTGGGATAAGGGGTTTTAATCTGATAATTAAGGTAAATTTTTACTGTTCACTTTATTGTACATTTTTTTACTGTAGCGCGGTTTACTGTAGCATCATTAAACTGTAGCAAATAAAAAAAATTGTAAGAATGCAAAATCTGGAGCCAAATTAGCATTTCAAGTTCGAATTATACATTTCCCACCAAAAGTGCTCACAGAACCCCATAAATCTGATCCCTAACCTAACCAAAGAACATCAGTACATCATCTTTTACAAATTTGGCAAGACTCTCCCCTATAACAATCGACTTTGAAGTGAAAAAAAGAAAAGAAAGGAAGAAGAACAGATGGGAGGGAACAAAGATATTCCTGATGCTGTGAGGAATGAGGTGCTTCAGTTCATTCTTGGAAGCTGCATAACCAGTTGGAAGCCAAGGCGCGGGATCTTCATCGAAGCTGCAGAGAAGTTCCATGTTTCATTAAGGAGCCTATCCAGAATGTGGGCAACTGCAAAAAAACAGAGAAATGAAGGTGAGATCCTGAATCTTAACAGCATTAGAAATAAGAGAATTAGGAAAAAAAAGCATGAAATAGATTATGCAAAGATTGAAAGCATTCCATATGATAGAAGAGGAACAATTCAAGCAATGTCTGATGCTCTTGGGGTTCCCAAGAGCATTTTGGGAAGATGGGCAAAAGCACATCTGCTCAGAGCTCACACTAATGCAATGAAGCCCCTACTGACAGCTCCTAATATGTTAATGAGGCTGCGTTTCAGTCTACAAGCCATAAACATTGATAGAGCTCTCAACACAATTAAGTTCAAGCCAATGGAAAACACTGTACATATAGATGAGAAGTGGTTTTTCTTATCAAGAAAGAGCTGCAGAATGTACTTAACACCAATGGAAGCAGACCCTCTTAGAGTCACTCAGTCAAAAAAATTCATTCCAAAGGTGATGTTCATGTGTGCAGTGTGTAGGCCTGTGTTTGATGATAATGGTGTAGTGTTATTTGATGGGAAGATAGGTGTTTGGCCATTTGTAGAAGAGGTAATAGCAAAGAGAAACAGCAGCAGGAGAAGGAGGGGAACAATTGAGATCAAACCAGTTCAGTCAATCAATAGGCAAGTTATCAGAGAATGCATTCTCAATCAGGTAACATGTGTTGAGTTCCAATTTTAGTTATTTAAATGTCTTCAATGTTAAATAATTCATCATTCAGGTTTCTGTTTTATCTAATGTTTAATGCATGAAAAATTTTACACAATTAATGCAGGTGATTCCATCTATCAAACAGAAATGGCCAACATTTCTAAGCAAGAACATAAAGATACAGCAGGACAATGCAAGACCACATATTAGCAACAATGATGAGGAGTTTCAACATGCAGCTAATTCAGATGGATTTGAAATAGCTATAGTACAGCAACCAGCCAACAGTCCTGACTGCAATGTTCTGGATTTAGGGTTTCATTGTGCAATCCAGAGCTTGCAACAGAGGATTAGAAGCAAGAATGCAGATGAACTCATTGCAGCTGTGAGGACTAGCTTCAATGCAATTGATCCTATGAGTTTGAATAAGGTTTTTCTATCCCTACAGTGTGTGTTAGTTGAAATTCTGAAGATGAAAGGAGGAAACAACTACAAACAGCAACATATGAAAAAGAATGCATTACTAAGACAGGGGAATCTGCCAAG
Source organism: Mentha longifolia (assembly GCA_001642375.2). Lineage (NCBI taxonomy): Eukaryota > Viridiplantae > Streptophyta > Magnoliopsida > Lamiales > Lamiaceae > Mentha > Mentha longifolia. Next base: position 24,115,119 of record CM038116.1, on the reverse strand, counting down.
TAATCTTGAAGTGCCTATCAATTTGGTTAGGGAGACAATTGAGTATCTAATTGGTGAAGATTTCACAGAAGGCATTGAAGATCTCATTGCAGAGTTGGGAATGAGAGTACCACATGTTGGAGAAGGAATACCAGATTTGAATGTGTAGCAGTTTAAAAAACAAGCAAGTTCAGATTGAAGTGTAAGGATGTTTTTGTGCAGACTGAAGAAGCAATAGTGTTTTGTGCAGATTCAAGAACATAGTGCAGTTTGAATCCAGAAAGTCAAGTTTTTTGTGCAGATTGAAGAAGATAGCAAATTCATTTTGTGGATACTAAAATGTCTATATGATGCTTACCTAGTTTTGCTGTAAGGTTATGTTTAGAATGCAGCTTCAACAATGTTTTCTTAACTTGAAGTAAGGATTATTGTTTATTTCATCATTTGCCCTTTATAATGGCATCAGATTGAGTTAAGATTCAGTTTTTATGATTGGACCAAGAACACACACTCAATACCACATATTGAAACCACTTCAAGTAGGGGCTTCTACATTGCACAATTACAAATTCAATCATGAATGCAGATTCAAACAGAGACTAGTGTGAGTAAAATTCATCACTGCAGAATTTAAGTGCCCATCTTCCCACAATAATCGAACACATAAGCAAAACATATAGCCACAACAGTTAAAGGATCGAAAGCAAGCATAGCAAAAATCTTCATCACATTAAAATGTTCATAGAACAGTTCAGTTCAGAAACAACCGATTCAAATAAGAGAGCAGAATCAGTAGCCCCAGTCGTCCTCCTCATCCTCCGCATCTCCATCCTTGCCTGCATCGACCCCTGCCTCCTCGCCGGTGTTGAGAGAAGATCCTCTCCCCGCAGCCACCTCGCGAGCCACGCCTGGATAAGCACGCGCCACATCGGTGTTCGCCGGGGCACAGTGGCCGACGGCCGCGTCGACTTCCGGCAGATAAAACCAGTCGGGTAGGCGACGGTAAAAGTAAGCGGGTAGGCGGCGGAGTCGCTTCGCGACCCAATCAGACTTCTGCACCGGCGGCGACCGCGGCCTCTTGCCCAGACTGGGGATTAGGGTTAGCCGCGGCGAAGGGGTGGGTAGAGATCTACCCAGATCTGGGCATGCAGAAGCCCGAGGGGAAGAATCCGGACTGCTTCCGGAATCCGAATCAAGTTTTGCCCCAACAGCCTTGCATCGGGGCCGAAAGCGAGGAAGGGATAGACCCCTAGTGGAAATTGAGGGTTTTTTAAAGATTTTGGGACGAGAAGGACGACGGAGAGCCGCCGAGGGCGACGGAGAAAGAGGACTGACGGCGACGGGGCACGGCTTTTCGGGGCTCTGATCTGAGTCCGAAGGCGAAGCCAACTGCGCCGGAAACCCAACGCGGGGAGTAGGTGGTAATGGGCGTCGGAATATCACTTTCCGGCGCTCCATTTCAGATTGAAGGAGATGGGGTCGGCGGCGATTAAGAGGGATACCAGAGAGAGAGAACGGGGTAGAGAGAGTGACGGGCGGAGAAAATGAGTGTTGTGAGGGTAGTGGTACTAGGGTTTTTACTTAATGGATTAGAGTTTCCTAATCTTATTGACTTTGGGCTAATGGCAGATCTGGGCCTACTTAAGAGTAATTGGGCCCAGAAATTTATTTTAAAAACTTACCAAATTAGGAAAGTGGCCCAATAAATGGGACATCCCGATTAGGAAACGTGGCCAAGTATAGCGGGATGGAGGTAGTATTTTTTTTGTTTTTACATGAATTATGCTGGATAAAATAAGTCAATCCAGCCTAATCACCAAAGTAAATGATCCCTTACTTTATAAATCATGAGAATGTAAGAGGTCAACATACAACTTGTGCAAAATGTGAACATGGATGGATTATCAAGTTTCTTCAAGATAAATTGTGTCAATGTTGTAACTTATTTTAATTTTCAACTATAATATTAAATATAATATTGATCAAGTGGAATGAGGGACCGCCAGTACACTTCGATCTTTTTTCTCGTGTGATATGAGTTCAAAATTTCCATGTCAATAGATTATGAGTTGGAGTAGAAATGTCAAGCGTGATATTTTGTTGGCAATTGTGTTTTCTTTGAGCATTATTTGAGTATTATATTATTATATTATGCTATATTTATGAGAGTAGGATAGGGATAAACTAACCCTAAATTTGTTTTGAAGTCAACTAAAACGTGGATACTCATTTAGACCATGTTTTAGTTTCGCGGGAGTTTTGATTTATCCTAGAAAAAGTTTCGGTTGCATAATGCAATATATTACAGTGAGATTCTTTTTAAAATAAACTATTAAAGAAAGATCAATAATTAATGATTTTCAATTTTCTTTCGACAGTGACTCGAATCTTTAGTTTATCGGTTACAGTTTGAAAGGAAAATGTCTTACAAATTGAATTGTATTTCGTTGTATTAGCTTGCCGTAAAGTTTACTAATTTTAGTACATTCAACATTCATGTGATACTTACTATATAAACATATCTTAAATAATTCTATGCGCAAATAAGATGTCTACACAATAATACAACAATTAAGTCCTATAGTATGTAGAGGTTGTTGTAAAGTTTACTAATTTTAGTATATTCAACATTCATGTGATACCCTTTCAAAAAAAATAAAATAAATAAATAAATCATTCATGTGATACTTACTATATAAACCTATCTTAAATAATTCTATACACCAATAAGATGTCTATACACAAAAACGCTCTCCTACCCACCTTGAGCATATTTATTGTGCTCACCGCTGATATGACAATGTAAGTCCCAATAAATAGATATTGGTGTATGGGGGGGGGGGAATACACCAATTAGCCAACAGTTTTGACTTTTCAAAACAATTTGATCTTACTGAGTCGTCACTTCAGTATATCAGAGCAGTTTAGTTTTTCCAGCTCAAACAGTGAACTGCTAAGCTTGCAAAACTAATCTGCGTGCGGAAGTTTGGTGGAAAGGTTGGCTAACAGTTTTCAGAAACAGTTTTCAAAGACAGTTTTCAAAGACAGTGCACATGCAAGACATGTTACAAACGTGCAGGTTGTGAGCATGCAAACTGTGTGAAAACAGATAAAATAGAGAAACACGAGGAGTTTTTATCGTGGTTCGGAGTAAACAGCTCCTACGTCCACGCCAGATCCCGTCGAATCTGTAATCCCTTAACTTGAGATTTTTCGCTCCTTTTAACACTGGTGGAGGTTCCAGTCCAAATTCAAGTCTCTCTTTAGACTGAACCTAGCACGAATCTTGAGTCGTGTCTCTTCTAACTTTACATACAAGCTTACATACAATCTTACTAATGCTAAACAACTAGCACTAATAATCAAACTGGAAAGCTGTGAAAAGCTATCACCGTTTGGAATACAACTCTATCAACTACACTGAATATCAATAGTAATGGTAGTGAGAGTGTGGATTGTGTTCTAGTAAGACAGATTCTAGAAAGAATAGAAATCTACAAGGATCAACACTTGGGAAAGCTCTAGTGATTTCGAGTGTTGATTGTGTGAATATTTAGCTTGAGATTTCTGCAGCGTTTCAGCTTGTAATTTGAGTTTCCCGTGCTTTCTTTCTTGAATGTCTTGAGGTATTTATAGAGAAGCATTTGTAATAGAGCCGTTGTGCGTGTCAGGATATGTAGAACCGTATACTGACACAAATATGGTCGTTGAGTTGAGGACAGGTTCCTCAGTCACAGCTCAGGTTGGACTTTGCAGGTCGAGCTTCCTATACCTCTAACTGTCTTCAGTCTTTGTAACCTTCGAGTGAGATCTTCAAGTATTGGTTGGAGCAGGTTACATAGACAGATTACATAGGAACGTTATGACAGGTTTGAGTAGAATAAGTACAAGGTTGCACTACCAACCTTGACCTTTACATGGCAACCTGTTCGAGTTGAACTTTGAATGATCCAAACACGGAGACCAGTCTGTTCCAATTAAAGTCTATTGTCTAAGTGTGGTTTCTAATAGCATTATCAAAACTTAGTTCAAAGAGAGAAAAGGTTCCCAACAATTTCCCCCTTTTTGATAATGCCGAAACCCACACTTTACATCTTTACTTAGAAGATTTGAATTTCACAAGAAAAAGTGATCAAGGTTTGATGTCCAGCCAGCTGCATGAGAAAAAGTGTTAGGAAATTTAAAGCATAACAAGCAGAGGCCTAGACAATGAGATTTTGTCGTCAGGAACAAAATATGATCATTTTTCATTTATAATATCAACTGAATTGATGTACATAGATTACAGAGTTGATATAACAAATGAGAGAAAACGATCAAGTCACTTCTTCACAGTCTTGAATCTCCCTTCAGCGATCTTCTCCTTGCTTACTGATCCCATAGCTGTGTAGATACTGTCACGGATCGACCTGTACTCATCACAGCTTGTGGTCTTGCAACCGTACTGAGCTGCGATATTCCTTATGAAAGTATTGATCCGGTCGATATCTGGAGTGTCAGTGCCGCAGACAGTGGGAGGTTGGAAGGTCTCTATTTTAGGCGGATTGATCGTGACCTTCGCCTCTGCAGCTTTCGCGCGGACTCTTTTAATGAATTCGCGGTCGGGAAAAGCTTGCATCCAATTGTAGAAAGCAGTTTTGGAGTCACCAGTGTAGCGAGCATCAACCTGCAACCAGTAGTGGTGTAAGATGAACTGGTTCAGGAACTCGTCCCACAAGGGCTGATCTTCCACTGGTAGCCAATCAGTTGGCTCTCTCTTGTCAGCTTGATCCTTGCAGCTTTCAAGACCTTGGAAGCTTCTGACGCGAGCTTTGTCCTTTGCTCTCTGTTTCCTCAGATCTTCGAGAAACAGCTTCTGCTTGCCTTCATTCTCGCATTCATCTGCGGTGTAGCCAGCTTCTGCCATTAGACGAATAAGAGAGGCCTCACCCTGTGCCCTTTCTTGTTCAGACAGCTTCTGGGCAGCAGGTTGAGAAACAGCTGTTACAGGCGGAGCAGCTTCTGATTGAGTCAGAGGAGGTTGGGTGACCTTTTTCTCCTTGCCTTTTGCTTTAGCAGCAGTGCGTTTGCCTTTCCCTTCCCCCTTTTCGGCATTATCAATTAATTGCTGAACAGTGGTATTGAGAGAGGCTTGCTCATTGGAGATTAGGGACAGGTCAGTGCTGATTTTCTCTTTAAATTGGAGGAGAGAATTGATGTTTCCTTGCAGTTCTTCTTCTTTCTTTAGAGAGCTGGATGAAGCTTGTGCGAGCTTTGAAGAGAAGTTGTTGACAAGCTGGTTGAGCTGTTCAAACTCATATCGCAGGTTGTCAACTGAAGATGCATAGGCGACCTTTAGTTCAGACAGCTGGTTGGGGAGCAGCTTGTCCATTGCAGCTTTCAGGCGCATGGAGATGAAGGAATCGAGCTAGCCTGCCACTTCATCCTTGATAACCTGTGGCATTTCAGCCTTGATGTTTTCCAGCATGGCAGATGCTGTTGTGTCCATGGCCTCAATTTGGTCCGCAATCTTCTGGTGTTCAGCAATCTCAGTGGCCTTGACCTTGGAAACTTCCTCAATAATGAATTTCTTCAATTCTTCTTGCACAGCAATGAGGGGAGTGCCAGCGGTTGCTACAGAATAGACCGGCACTTGATCGTTATCAGACACTGCGTCTCCACTGTTCCGGGATGGAGAAGGAATTGGACTAAATTCTTCATCCTCCAGAAATCTGAAATTGTAGGAGTTGTGATCGTTAGAGTAGAAAGGTTTCAAGTCGACACTGAGTACCTTGGCCTCTCTCTTCATCCTAGAGAGGACGAACTTCTTGAAGCAGTCGCGAGCTTCAGGAATGGAAGCATAGCCAAAATACTTCCCAAGGTTGTGCTCTTCAATCTCTAGCTGTTCAATGGGGTGGATAATGAAGATGGACTTCAAGTCACAGTACGATCTATCCTTCCCATCGAGCAGAGCACGTAGCCGAATTGCCAGCTGCCTGGTCTCCGGAGTTAGATCAATGCCGGGAAAGGACTCCATGACAGTCTTCTCAGCTTCGATCTCGATGGAGTTGACTAACATGGCATCTGCAGTCTTGATCGGATCCTCTTCTACATCATCATCAGATGAAAGGATAAGATGGAGGTCAAGCTCTGGAGGCGAGCTGTGATGATGAGAAGCTTCACCGGACTGCTGGTGGATGACGATGGAGGTATCAGGATTTTCTTCCTCGAAATCTGTATCATCCTCCAGTTGAGAGTCGCTGTGACTTTGACCAGCTTGCTCTGAAGCTTTTGACTTGAAGATATCACGAACAGAGGGTACAGGTATTGAAACCTGTGCATCGAGAACTGTCTGTTCTGGGATGTCTTCAAGGTTTTGACGAGCAGGTTGGTGCTGAACTTCTATGGAGGCAAACTCCGTATGCAACCTGCGTGATATGGGAGTTGGAGATTTGATGCTCACAGACTTGGCAGGTTTGTCAAGCTGCTTGCTAGGGGCAAGCTGTCTCTTTCTCCGAATGTCACGCTGCTCTGGTGGTACCCAAGTTGGGTTAGATCGACCCATGTCGTACAGGAATGACTTCACCACATCATCATTCTTGGCAAAGACGGTCATGTCGACACCAATTATGAGTTCGAGCTGCTTCTGGTCCTTGGGGACCTTCTCCTTGTTGAAATAAGTCATTCCACTCCAGTTGAGGTTGGGGTGGAGGCAGAGAATGAGAGAACAGATCTTGGTGCCTAGGCGCAGGTTCCTGGCAACGCAGAAATCGGTCACCACTTCGCCTTCATAGGTGATCGAGAGTTGTTTGACTTCTTCATTGATGAGCTCGAGGAGAAATCGGGCCCAGTTCACGTTTAGACGCTGCACGATTGCAGTCATCACTCTAAACTTCGCTGGAGTGACAGCGTCGTGGTTACCAGAGTAACCAAGGAAGACTTTGTGAACGAAGTCAAAGAGAGCTCTGTACGCAGGTCTCAGCAGAGGGCGTGAGAACTTCCTTCCATCATACTTGGCTACGGGCTGCATAAGAGCTTTCTGGTAAACTGTTTCCAGATCTGCATCCGGAACGTCCAGAATTAAACCCATGGGCTTGTGATACAGGATCTCCACAGTTCCTGAATCAGCGATGCCGTAGGTTCGAGAGATGAGCGAGAGGATCGGAATCGGCTCGTCGGGCACACCAGGCAAAGGAAGATGGAATAAGGCAGAGTCGACATCTTCCGGGCAAAAATACGATAGATAGAACATCGCGACTTGCTGCGGAAGCCAGAATTTCGGCTCATGAGTGATAATCTTGAAAAATCCATCTGCTTCCTGGATGGCGGAGTACATTTCGTTCAAGCCGGCGTAATCATAGGTTGAAAGATTTGCCGCAGGCTCTGTGAGAATGTACTGCTGTAGATATTGGATCTTCTGCTCGGTTGTTTGTGGTAGAGATTGACACGTAGATTCTCCTGCCATTTCAAGAATGTATAAAAGAGAATTGTGAGTGTGAAATTTTTGAAAGTGAGTTGCAGAGAAAAATGGCGGAAGAATTCAGAAATTGAATTTGGGAACGACGATGCACAGTTACGTTCTTATTTAAAAGGTAAAGCGGGCGGTTGAGATTGAAGTAAATCAACCGATCAACGGATAGGATTGAATCCCTGGAAATCCGTGAGATAGTGGGCGCGTGGGATTGGTTGTGTATCCCACTCGCATTACCCTATCACTCAACCGTCGCCTCGCATTAAATGCTGATTTGAGACTTTGCATGCGATTTTTGACATACATGGAAAGTGAAGCAAGAATGTTAAGCAATGTGTCAGAATATCCTTAACAAAGATTTCAATAAATAACAAAACACATGCTTCAATAAATGAAAATGATTGATAATGTATATATATAATCAAGTGAAGCAAGAGATATGTTATTGAAATTTGAATATTTGAAAAATTAAGGCATATCATTGACATATTTAAGACGTAATTTCAATAACATGGAGACTGATACAGGTTTTCCATGACACTTCCCTATGCAAACTGTCTTATTCACAGTTTCTGATCAAACAGGTTCCACTGTTTATGAGTTCATAGCTTTTATCTAGCTGGACTGTCCTCTGTCCTTTGAGAACTGCTCTTGTGCATCCTTTTCACCAATGTGAGCTTTGATGAATTCCCACAGCTTGGCGTTCTCAGTTTGCAAGGCTGCAACCTTTTCATCAATATACAGCTTGCTCTCCAATTCCAACATGTTGAGCCTTCGTGACATTTTAAGAAACTCTGCTTTGTAGAATGCTAACATCTGGTCCACTGCTATGGAGCTGTTGAGAGAGGATGTAGGGTTTTCAGTGACAGGAGCTTGGGACTGAGCTTTGGACGGGAAACCTAGAGGGGTGCCTGGAGGGGACTGTTCGACAACAGGTTTCACTCCAACCTGTGGAGAGGCAGGTTGCGGTGTGGTCGCAGGTGGTGTGAGATCTGCCTCCACAGAGGTTGCTGCTGTAGATCGAGTGGTGCGCTTCCGAGAGGGCGCAGTTTGCAGATCTTCCAGCTTCCTCTTTCATTTTCTAACTGACTCAACCTGGACGCTGTCTTCTTCATCATTCTCACTGCTATCATCTTCTTCTTCAGCTACATCTACCTTTGAGTCCCGCATTTCTGTGAGCAGAAGCTTGGCTGCACCTTTGGCCTTGTTGATCTTGTGAGGCAAGATGCCAAGAATCATGATCAACTGGTTGCAGGTGTGAGGAACCAGCTTGTCGTCAGGAAATCCAGTGCAGACACGCCATACGCGATTTGTAAGCGTTCTCTGCAGAATGATAGAGAGCTTGGTGCCATGACGAAGTTGCATGTTGGCCTTGATCCTAGCAGGTAGCTCTGCAGCTTCCTTGATGAACAGATTGACTAGTAATCTGGCCCAGTTAACATGTAACTGCTTCACCACCGCAGTTAGCAGTTTAAACTTCGATAGAGTGACAGATTCGTTAGAGCCTAGGTAAGAGAAGAACACGTTGTGAACGAATTCGAACAGAAATCTGTACTCGGACTTCAGGTCGTGGCGGTTGAAAGTTCTCTGATCATAGATCTTCTTGGGCTCGAACAGAACTTGTTGATATACATCGTTGACGGATTCCATGGGCACATCATCAATCGTTATGATAGCCCCCGTATCCGATAACCTGTAGGTTTGAAGAACGAGAGGAAGAAGATGACGCCTTTCTTCTTCGTTGTTGACTAGAAAAGTTGCCGTTGCGGGGTCTCCGGCCATTGATTCCAGAGAACACAGCAAATAAGCAACATTTTCCGGTAGCGTCATTCGTGGATGTTGAGTGATTATGTTGAAGAAACCATCGCATTGGGTGATAGCCTCAACCATCTGATCCAAACCTCTGTATCCATAAGAGTTTAGCACAACAACTTTCTCAAAGAAGATGAGAGGAGTCGCTTTCTTCACTTGAGCATTCAATGAATCTGTAGACATTTTGCAGAGAGAGAGTAGGGATTATGAAATTCTGAGTTTATGAAGATGAGAGAACGAAAGAAATTTTTGAAATTTGATTTCAGAGAATTTCAAGAAACGTGTAGTGAAATCAAGAGTTTTCTTTCTATTTATAGACCTCCAATGGTCAAGATATGATAAACAGATATGCATTCCTTGTTTTTCGTGAAAAACTTTTCAAATTCTTAACAGAAAAAAAATATATGACAGAATAAATGGGGAGATGAAATAATTTCAGTTAAGATTTAAATGGAGATTGATACGATATCTCCAGTTCCCCCTTAAAGGTTGACCGGTGATTTTTGACTTTCAACGCAGTTTGTGGTTTCAAGCTGTGTGTCACCTCACTGCTTCTCGTGAGCTGCAGTTTCCAGGTCTGTCTTTGGTTGTTCTGTACTATTGAACTGCCTCTTTGTTAGTCTGCAGTTTCCAAGTCAGTCTGCTCTTGGCTGACCTGTGCTAGTGAACTGCTGCCATTCTCTGACTTAGGCTGTGTATCCATTCTGAGCATTCCAAGCCTTCCACACAGCATTTTGAATCTCTCTTCCATGAGAGGTTTTGTTAGAATATCGGCTCTTTGGATGTCAGTATGGATTTTCTCAACTGTTATATCTTATTTTTCCACGTGATCTCTTATGAAGTGAGGCCTTATATCAATATGCTTGCATCTGGTGTGGTAGACAGGATTTACAGTGAGAGCTATGGCGCTTGTGCTGTCACAAAAGATAGGAACTTTTTGAACAGTGACATCATAATCTTTGAGTTGTTGTTTCAACCAAAGAATCTGTGCACAACAGCTTGCTGTTGCCATGTACTCAGCTTCCGTTGTTGAAGTAGCAACTGAAGTTTGCTTCTTTGAGAACCAAGAGATTAACTTGCTTCCGAGAAACTGACAGGTCCCTGATGTGGACTTTCTATCCAGTTTGCATCCTCCATAATCTGCATCTGCATAGCCAGTTAGTTCAAAATTATCATCACAAGGGTACCATAAACCGAAGTTTGTAGTTCCCTTGACATATCTAAGGATTTTCTTGGCTGCTTCTAGATGCGATTCCTTTGGATTAGCTTGGTACCGAGCACATATTCCAACTGCAAAAGAAATATCAGGTCGACTTGCAGTAATATAAAGTAAAGAACCAATAATTCCCCTGTACAAAGTTATGCTGGCAGGTTTTCCTTCAGAATCTGGATCCATCTTGCCATTTGCAATCATTGGAATCTTCAGAGGTCTGCTATTTTGAACACCAAATTTGGTTGCCAGCTCGTTAACATATTTGGATTGACAAATGAAGATACCATCCGCAGATTGCTTGACTTGCAGGCCGAGGAAGAAGTTCATCTCCCCCATCATGGACATTTTGTACTCACACTTCATGAGTTCTCCAAACCTGTCACATAGAAATTTTGACCTAGATCTAAAAATAATGTCATCAACATAAATTTGTACAAGAAGAATATCATCCTTGTATTTAAAGGTGAATAATGTTCTGTCGACTGATCCTCTTTTAAAACCAGAATGCAGTAGGAATGTAGACAACGTTTCATACCAAGCTCTGGGAGCTTGTTTCAACCCATATACTGCTTAGTGCAGTCTGTAAACTTTCTCTGGACCTGTTTCCTCGAAACCTGGAGGTTGTTCAACGTAAACTTCTTCTCCTAGGATTCCTTTGAGGAAAGCACTCTTCACGTCCATTTGATAGACTTTGAATCTCTGATGAGCTGCATATGCTAGAAACAGTCTTATTGCTTCTAATCTTGCTACTGGTGCGTAGGTCTCATCATAGTCTATTCCTTCTTGTTGACAGTAACCTTTGGCAACTAATCTTGCCTTATTTCTGATTACTTCAGCATTCTCATCTTTCTTATTTCTGAACACCCACTTTACATCAATCACTCCTTGATGTGTAGGACGATCAACTAGTGACCATACTTCATTTCTTTTAAACTCATTGAGTTCCTCTTGCATAGCTGTAATCCAGTCGTGGTCGGCAAGAGCTTCTTCAACAGTTTTGGGTTCAGAGTAGGATAGATAACAGCTTAGTAGACAGCTTTCACCTATCTGTCTCCTTGTCTTCACACCTGCTCTTGGATTCCCAACAATGAGATCTTCAGGATGAGCATCGACCCATCTCCTTCGTCGAGAGATTTCTTCTTCTGTGAGATTTGGTTCAGAGTCTGGTATGGGATCTTCAAACTCAGGTAGAGATTGAGGATGAAGGGGTTAAGCTGTTGAAGTTGTTCAGCAAGTTGATCCACTGATAGTTCTGCATTGACTGCAGGTTCCATTGAAGTTTCTGGATCAGTTGAAGAGGAGCTGGTTGGAGGAGCTTCTGTTCCCCCTTGGTTCATTCCCCCTTGCTGAATCGGTGGATTTTGTGAATTAGAATCTTGCACAGACTCAGCTTCTTCTTCTTCTAAGTCGGTTGGACTCCACATTAGTATTTCATCTCGAAACTGCGTGTTGGAGCCTGTTTGATTTTGACTTGTACCTGTACTTTCATCAGGTTGGGTCTCCCTGTACTCACAAATAGATTCATCAAAAACAACATGTGGGGTTACTTCCACAATATGAGTTTTCTTGTTAAAAACTCTGAAAGCTTTGCTGATCTCTGAATATCCTAAAAATATTCCTGGATCTGCTTTGCTATCAAACGTTTTCAACTGTGATTTCCCATTATTATGAATGTAGCACACACAGCCAAAAGATTTAAGATATTTAAATCGAGGTTTCTTATCCTTCCACAGCTCGTATGGAGTCTTTCCATGTCTTGTATGAATGACTGATCTGTTCTGAGTGTAGCATGCTGTGTTGATTGCTTCCGCCCAGAACTTCTTGGGAAGATTGGTTTCATTCAGCATCGTGCGAGCTGCTTCCTTTAGTGATCTGTTGCGTCGTTCAACAACACCATTCTGTTGAGGTGTGCGAGCTGCTGAAGTTTGATGAGTAATTCCACTTTTGGTGCAGTATGATTCAATCATATGATTAAGGAATTCTGTTCTGCGATCGGATCGGATTGAGATCACGCTTTTGTCCTTCAATTTTGACAGATAGCTCCACTAGTGTCTCCTTCTTTTTATGTAAGAAAATAACCCAAGTATATCGTGAGTAATCATCAACAATAACGAGAGTATACTTTTTACCATTAATGCTTCTGGGAGTCACTGGACCGAATAGATCCAAGTGGAGTAGTTCCAAGATTCTACTTGTGTTGTGAGCTGCAATGCTTGGAAATGATGATTTGGTCTGCTTTCTAGCTTGACAGGCTTCACAAACATGATCTTTGTAGTAGACTTGATCTGGAAGATCATCTGCGAGCTTCTTGCGAGAAAGCTTATTGATGGCTTTGAAGTTCAAGTGACACAGTCTCTTGTGCCATAACCAGCTTACTTCAGATGTAGATTTGGTGACCAGACAGGTTTCTTTTTTATCTGACCATTGTACTATGTACAAGTTATCCTGCAAAATACCGGTAAGAAGAATTTCTTCTCCTTCCTTGTTCTTTATAGCACACTTGTTAGCAGAAAACTCTACTCTTTTTCCGTTTGAGCAGAACTGGCTTACAGAAAAGAGATTATGATTTAAACCTTCAACATAGGTGACATTTGATATTGTTGTTTTACCAACAATTAGATTACCGTAGCCTCTTGTTTTCCCTTTAGAGTCTCCTCCAAAAGCAACTAGAGGTCCATCACATTCAATGAAGTTTGTAAGCAAGCTTTTGTCGCAGGTCATATGCTTTGTGCATCCACTGTCGATGATCCAGATCGCCCCGCTAGCTACTCGCTTCCTCCTTTGAGTTTTCCCATCCTGCAATTAGACAGTTTTAGCAACCCATATGAATTTGGGTGCTTTGTTAGCAGGTTGAAATTTGGCAGCTTGGTTTCCAAGCTTCCTCTTTTGTAAACTTCTATTGACTCGTGGCTTGGTCCGTTGCATATTTGAGTAGGTTCCATTTGAGTATGCAGTTTGCAGTTGGTAATGAGCAGGTTGATAAAGATCATTTTGATAGCACTGCTCCATGTAACCACATCTGCATTGATCATTTACAAATCCACTTCCATGTGCAAATCGACATTGCATACTTAACAGTTCAGGATATGGGTACCAATGATGGTTGTACCAGTAACCTTCATAGTCAGGTCTCTGTTGGTTTGGCCACTGCTCATAGTAGTTTCGTTGTGGTCGAGCAGTTTTGTGTTGTGCTTCTCCTTTATTTTTAGCTTGCACTATTCTCGGTGCAGGTTGGCTCTTCTTTTTATATGCAGGTTGCATATACAGTTTTCTAGGTGGCTCAACCTTTTTCTGTTCACTTGATGGCCTTAGCTGCTGCTTCTTGACAGCAGGCTTCCTATGCTCTTTTACCAAGATTGCTTGAGGTTGTCGAGCTGGATTCTTCAAGTTGAGTTGCTTGTCAGGTAGGAAGTGGTGAGCTTTGCCTTCAGCCAATCCCTTTTCTTTTATGAACATGACCTTCTCTTTATCCTTGACTCCGCTGGTTTGACCATGGAATCCGACGCCAAACTTTATCTGAGCAGGTCTCTGGGCAGCTTGTAAGGCTTCAAGCTTTTCACTATTTTAGTTCATTCTCATTAGGACTTGTTGAAGCTTGAGCTCTTTCTGCAACAGCTTCTCATGTTCATTTGAGAGATCTGAAAGCTTGCCGTTCAAGCTGTTGATCTCACTGTCCTTTTTAGTGAGCATGTCTTTAAGGTTTTCTTCCCTTAAAGCTGATTGACCCAATTGAATTTTTAGAGTTTCTATCTCTCTTTGTCTTGCTTCATCATGGAGAGTGAAGTTTCCATTTTTAGTAGCCTTGAGTTTCATGTTTTCACCCTCCAGCTTGGATCCTTCTATGACTACTTGCTCGAACATTTCTGAGAGTTTCTTGTAGTCATCAAGCTGTTGTTGGAACTCTTCATATGTTGGCATTTCAGGTAGTTCGAAACCTGCATGTTCAGTGTTAGTTGAATATGAAGATGAGATTTTGGTATCAACCTTGTATTAAACAAGATCGAGATCTTTTCCCATGTAGCATTCCTCATTTTCAGAATCTTCGTCGGCTAAGCGACATTCCTCCTCATCCAGTTCATCATCGTCATCTTCGTCGGAGGAGGTTGAGTCTGATAATGTGGCAACAGCTTTGGCTTCTTCCTCAGCTGCGATCATGGCACTGCGCTGCTCCTTTAGCTTTTGGTCTCTTTTTGCACGGAGCTCTTCGCGTTCGGCCTTTGAAAGATCTGGGCAGTCTGACTTGTAGTGACCTAGTCTGCCACATTCAAAACAACCACCCTCTGGAGTGTTAGAAGAATTGAATTTTGAGGGTTTAGTTATACCTTCACCTTTCTTGTCGGAAGAAGAGGTGGATTGATTTCTCTTGAAATCTTTGTGATATTTGCGGAATTTGTTGAAGCGTTTTTCAAGCTTTTCATTCCTTCTAGCAATAAGTGCATAGTCCTTCAACAATTTTTCCATTTTAGAGCATAGATCTTTTGGGATTGATCTTTCTTCTGTAATTGATGCAGCTTTGAATGCAACATCTTTTTCTTTCTTTTCGGGCTCAGTCTTCTTGCTAGAAGACGTTTGTTGTGACCCGTGCAATCTGATCATTTCAAACTCATTTCCGATGAGCAGATCAAACAGTTGCTCAGTTGACAGGTTGCTGATGTCCGACCTGCCGCGGTGCATGGCGCTGTACACATGCCAGCTTGCTGGAAGAGATTGGATTACTTTGAGATCGAGTTCGCGCTGATTGTATTTATCTTTCTTGAGAGCCGCGATCTCCAAGGTAATCATTGTGAATCTGTTTTTGAACTGGTCAATGGTTTCCATTGGCTGCATTTTGAATTCTTCAAATTTACTGCATGCCACTGACAGCTTATTTTCCAGCATCTCTGTTGATCCAAGGCTTATTGCTTTTAAGGTGTCCCACATCTCCTTGGCAGTTCCAAGATTTCTTATCTTGGCCAGGTGGACGCCCTTAACTGTGCTCGAGATTAATCCTTTTGCGAAGCTGTCAAGTCCAGCTTCCTTTCTTTCCTCAGTTGTGTATTTTCTGGGATCTTTAATCTTTGGCACATACGTTGCTTCAGAAGCTTTATCTCCTGATACATCAGTTTCGTAGGGTTCAAGGATGGGTGTGGGACCATTCTCGATGACATCCCACATTAGCACATGATGAGCTTGGAGGCACATCTTTATTCGAAAACTCCAGTCTTCATAACCCTGTATAGAAAAGCTTCACAGACACGGAGAAGTGAAGCTTCCATATTGACAGTTTATATATGTGCAGTTTGCAGACACAAAGATCTAGTTCAATTTGACACTAAAGCGCAAAAAGCTTCTAGTATACAGAATCAGTGGTCAAAAGAACCACTGCTCTGATACCACTTGTAGGTCCCGATAAATAGATATTGGTGTATGGGGAGGGGGGAGAATACACCAATTAGCCAACAGTTTTGACTTTTTTCAAAACAATTTGATCTTACTGAGTCGTCACTTCAGTTTATCAGAGCAGTTTAGTTTTTCCAGCTCAAACAGTGAACTGCTGAGCTTGCAAAACTAATCTGCGTGCGGAAGTTTGGTGGAAAGGTTGGCTAACAGTTTTCAGAAACAGTTTTCAAAGACAGTTTTCAAAGACAGTGCACATGCAAGACAGGTTACAAACGTGCAGGTTGTGAGCATGCAAACTGTGTGAAAACAGATAAAATAGAGAAACACGAGGAGTTTTTATCGTGGTTCGGAGTAAACAGCTCCTACGTCCACGCCAGATCCCGTCGAATCTGTAATCCCTTAACTTGAGATTTTTCGCTCCTTTTAACACTGGTGGAGGTTCCAGTCCAAATTCAAGTCTCTCTTTAGACTGAATCTAGCATGAATCTTGAGTCGTGTCTCTTCTAACTTTACATACAAGCTTACATACAATCTTACTAATGCTAAACAACTAGCACTAATAATCAAACTGGAAAGCTGTGAAAAGCTATCACCGTTTGGAATACAACTCTATCAACTACACTGAATATCAATAGTAATGGTAGTGAGAGTGTGGATTGTGTTCTAGTAAGACAGATTCTAGAAAGAATAGAAATCTACAAGGATCAACACTTGGAAAAGCTCTAGTGATTTCGAGTGTTGATTGTGTGAATATTTAGCTTGAGATTTCTGCAGCGTTTCAGCTTGTAATTTGAGTTTCCCGTGCTTTCTTTCTTGAATGTCTTGAGGTATTTATAGAGAAGCATTTGTAATAGAGCCGTTGTGCGTGTCAGGATATGCAGAACCGTATACTGACACAAATATGGTCGTTGAGTTGAGGACAGGTTCCTCAGTCACAGCTCAGGTTGGACTTTGCAGGTCGAGCTTCCTATACCTCTAACTGTCTTCAGTCTTTGTAACCTTCGAGTGAGATCTTCAAGTATTGGTTGGAGCAGGTTATATAGACAGATTACATAGGAACGTTATGACAGGTTTGAGTAGAATAGGTACAAGGTTGCACTACCAACCTTGACCTTTACATAGCAACCTGTTCGAGTTGAACTTTGACTGATCCAAACACGGAGACCAGTCTGTTCCAATTAAAGTCTATTGTCTAAGTGTGGTTTCTAATAGCATTATCAAAACTTAGTTCAAAGAGAGAAAAGGTTCCCAACAGACAATGTCATATCTGTATTTTTTTCATTTATGGTTGAGTTTTTTTTTTTAGCATAATTTAGTATTTTTTGGTATGATTTAATTTTTAGGGTATATATTTAAATTAATTTCTTTATTTATAGTATTGTCGTATTATTTGTGATCACATTAAGTATGTCTACACAGTAGACTTTGGAGCATCCTTATGTCACAATAATACAACAATTAAGTCCTATCGTACTATGTAGAGGATGGTATTTGTTGCGTTCAGGAGTTCTTTGAAATAGCTCGAACAAAAAAAAAAAAATCTTTGAAATAGCTTGTCCTATATATTAATTTATAAGTATTTCAAAAGTATTAGGTAAAATAAGATTTTCAACACCTTATAAAATTGAAGATTAAAATAAGTTACAATAGCATATAGCTTTCAAGATATAAGTTCATCCACTTTCACTTATTTTTTCAAGATATTATTTCTTTTACAATATAACTATATTATCTTTTATTATTCTGGAATGTATATTTCCCATTTATTTTTTAAGGGATAATAAACTCATATTTTTTATTTTTTAATATTTGTAATATTCTTTTTTTGTTATCTTTTGATTTCTTTTGAACTTATAATCTCAAAAAGGGTTTTATTCTATAATATATTCCTTCCGTCTCTATTTTTTTGCACAAAAAATAATGGCATGGATTTCAATAAAATATTTGGCGATGTGATATAATGGTAAATAAGTAGAGATGATAGAGAGAAAATAAAGTGATTGTGGTGAAATATAAAGGAAAGTGCAAATTCTTTGAAAACATACTGAAAAGAAAATTTGTGCAACAAGATAGAGGACGGAAGGAGTATAAATTAAGATTCAATAACACAAAAAACTATGATATTAGAAGTTTTGTGTTACGACATTTCTAATCACATCAAAAGACGATTGTCACGTGTTTATGAAAAGAATAGTGTCATTATGTAGTGACCATCTAGTAATATAATACTCATACAAGATATCACATGAAAATACAAGGGTAAAAATGATGTGTCTCCATAGAACTTCAAAGAGGCTTTTTTTTTTTTTAATTAGAATTAAAGAAATCAAATGTTCATCATTATGAATTTGAAGCTAATCACGTATTTTTAGTTTTAATTAAATTAAAAAATAAAGTGAGTGAAAAATGCATGAAAGGGTAATTTAGTCCTACACAGTAATTTTTATTACATTCCCATCATTTCATTCATTTCTTATTCCTAATGCATACCAAACATAACAATCAATCTTTCCATTCCATTCCATTCCCACCTCCATTCCATTCTACCATACAATTATCGCATTGTTTTTGATAATAGTAATGTGTGTGCAAGCCATTATACATAATCCACTCATCTTGTGATTCTATATATATGCACAAAAAATGATCAAGAAACTTATTTAGCACAAACTGTTAGATTCTTCATCGTCATAGAATCTACAAAACAACCAAATCCAATTCAAAAAATGTCATTTCTTTTGCTACTAGCTCTCCCCATAATCCTCATCCTTTACTTCCAAACACAAAAACCTAAACCTGCCAAGAAACTCCATCCACCGGGCCCACCGCGGCTGCCGTTCATCGGCAACCTCCACCAGCTAAACGACCAATCCCCGCACATGTACCTTCAACGCCTCTCAAAGAAGTACGGTCCTATCATGTCCCTCAAGCTCGGATTCCGGCAGGACGTCGTCGTCTCCTCGGCAGACGTGGTGAAAGAGATCATGAAATCCCACGACATCGTTTTCTCGAGTCGGCCGAGTCTCGTCAGCCTGCATAGGCTATCATATAACAGTCAAGATGTCGCTTTTTCGCCCTATAACGAGACGTGGAGGGAGATGAAGAAGCTCTCCACCATCCATCTCTTCGGTGCGAAGAAAGTCGAGTCCTTGCTCCCCATTTTCAAAGATGAAGTGTCCAAGATGATCGACAAGATTGCCATGGATGCCTCATCCTCCACCATCACCAACCTGAGCGAGATGATGATGTCGTATTCGAGTAACACGATTTGCAGAGTCGCATTCGACAGTCTCTCTGGAATGACTGCAAGGCTAGAGAAGAGTTTCTGGGAGTTCGATTTTTTCTATGAAGAACTGATCAAAGATCACATGAATCCGAATAGGCCAGAATCTATGGAAGGAGACATTGTTGATACCTTTGCTTAAGATTAAGAGAGATGGATCATCTCCATTCGATCTCACATTCCACCACATCAAAGCACTACTTGCGGTCATTTGCTCTTCACTAAAAAAATTTCAAGATCATGATCCAGAAAACAATTAACGCTAATAAATATATCCAAATCTTGCTTACAGAATATAATAAACGGAGGCAGCGACACAAGCCCCGCTGCTTTAGTCTGGGCTCTGACTGCATTGATGAAGAAGCCTTCGTCGATGAAGAAAGTGCAAGCAGAGATACAGCAGTGGGCCGGAGAAAAGGCCATGATCGATGAAAAGGACATCGAAAATCTACCCTATTTGAGGGCTGTGATAAAAGAGACTATTGAGATTATACCCACCAGCTCCACTTTTAGTCCCAAGGGAGACTATGGAGAAATGTAGCATAAAAGGTTATGAAATTGAAGGTGGAACCACCGTGTATATCAATGCATGGGCCATTGCAAGAGACTCCGACAAGTGGGAAAACGCGGACGGGTTTTTTCCTGAGAGATTCTTGGAGAGTGATATCAACGTCAGGGGTTTGAATCCGGAGGTGATTCCATTCGGATTTGGCCGGAGGCGGTGTCCGGCTCTCGGGATGGGGATGTGTGAGGTGGAACTTGCATTGAGTAATGTTCTGTACGAATTTGAATGGAAATTGCCTCATGGGATGAAGGAAGAAGACATTGATTTCGAGTCTCTTTCTGGAATGACCATGCATAAGAAGAATGCTCTTTGCCTTGTTGCTAAGGTTGCCTAGATTTATCCACGAGTGTAGAGACATCATATGTCAAACCAATTAAGTGTTCAAATAATGGAATTTTATAAAATATCAAAAAGAACAGAACTGCATCTATCCATGCAAGAAGTTAGCTGCTAAGATCAAAAGGTAAAATTTACCAGATTTATGACAGCAGGATTTCGAATGTACTGTATTACCATAGATTCTAGTCCACCATTTTCACTATACACCATATGTACTCGTGAAATAAAACAAGAGATGCTGCGAAAACAATGCACAGAGACAAGATTATATTTGTTTGCATCACCTTTCTCGTTCTACCTTCATACTGGCACCACGAGATCAGGCAACAACAAAGACGATGCTGCAACTAGCTTCTTTCACTTATGAATCATCTGAAAAAGGATAAGACTGATCCTAGATACACTGAGCACCTCTTCCTAAACAAAACAATATATATATATATATATCGTAGAAAAAGGAAACTTCTGGATCATGAGCACAAAGCTATAAGAAAACCATGATTCTAATCACACTGTAGCTGTAACTTACTGATAGTTAACTACTTATACTATTATCCCAAAAAACAAGAACTTACTGACAGTAATATTATAAGTCTTGACATGGTGCGAATCTAAAGCACTCTATATCTTGTCATGAATAAATGAACGAAAAGGACATACCCATCCAGAGATAAAAATCACTAAAATTTAAAATAACCAGGTTCCTCGCTGATAGCACATATTCATACCTGTCCTTTTCTCTGAATTTCATAAAGGTTTCGATAAAACAGTCATATTGATGCGAGCTTCTATATTGACTTATTGAGCAGATGTTTTGCTAGGTGAATCGCATGAAGATCTGAGCGTGCACGCCCACCTGCAGAGAAACCTTGAGCACCAGGAGCACATAGCCATTACAATGATAAATAGATCATAACACTCTTATGTAATTGTGCCTTGAGTCGAGTGAGAGATTGTAAATATCTGCCACCATACAAACTCAGATGAAACAAGCAAGATAATTAATTGATGTTGTTTCCAATGCTTGTTCCTGTGGAAGTTTTGATTCCTGAGACTGCAGTGTAGAAAGACAAAACATCAACTTACCCTCGTATTATCATCCTAGGAATTGTCTAGTCCTCAAATTAGGATTGCTACTTGATCAGCCAAGATTGGTAAAATGATGATGGAAAGTACCCCATCACTCTCAAATTAAAGGAAGTTTAAATGGTTGTTATACATCTTCTTAGTTTTAGCAGCTAAAACAGTTCTTTCTTTCTTTCTTTTTCCTTTTTTATCTTCTCGATGTTCTTGACCTGTAAGTTCCTACTTTTTTATCATCCCTGCTACAGCAATGACATAGCCAAAGCCAAAAACCAACAAGAGTGTGATTGTTAACAACCAACACAATCCAATCATATTCAACTTTGATAACAACTTGATAACACGAATACATACATTATTAACATTCTTTATTTCTGTCATTCATAAAAATACACATGAACTTCTACATAAATTGGAAGAAGCATTCAGCTGCACCAATATTTCGATTTTTGAATTGAAGAAAAGGGAAAAGTGATTTTCAGCATTTAAACTAGCACGATTCTTACCCTGATGCACATATCACTGAGGATAATTCACTATCAAGAATAATAATCTGCAATGACACCCCAAGAAAGATGTCCTCTTCAACTTTTTCCCTTTCAGCAAAATCCCAAATCACCAAACCAATCAAAATGATTAACCACGACTTCTAATTCAATAAATCAAGCCAACTCGAGCTTTGAAAACTTAAGAATCAACCATCAAGAAGTTCATACACTGTTATTGAAGAAGAACTGTGATATTCAAAATGTTTAAGGAGCATTTCAGCATGGAACAAAGTACCAAGTAAACAACTATATGTATTTCATTTCTCTGCCATTTTTATCTATTAACATAATAGGTCTTCTACATTGCAGAAGCACAGTACAAAACATATTGAGCAAAATCAGAGCAAAACATCAATTTCCCTGTGCTTCAAAAGATATTTATATACCAATATCTAAAAGCTGTTAAAAACAGTCTAATAGTAAGAATGCATGCCACTGAAGGAGAGACCCAACATACAAGTTTATGGAACAGAGACTCTTTCAAGACCTTGTGACCATGCTACAAGAACGAGCCAATCGATATGTCAAGCACCCTCCATCCATTGTTGCCTCTCCCTCAATAGCTTCGACCTCATACTGCTTTCTGCATCCTGGACAACGCCCATCCTCCTCGAGTATCCTCTTGTGACAGAATAGGCAGAGCCTGAAACCACACGTGCAGGGGAGAAAGCTCGAATCAGTGTTGTCTAGATCCTCAAAACATATCGGGCACGATGTGGGATTTGGTCCAGCATTTTTACAGCCCCATACTGATCCTCGCTCTAAACGGCGCTCGGACTTCAATGGAAAACTAAACTGCTTCGTCAAATTCGGTAAGCTCTGAGGGCGACAAGCATCATCAGGCCTCCAAGCACAGCAATTTACCAAAGCCCTCTGGTTAGAAATTCTTCCACTGTCTTGATTATCACTGGAATTGCTAATCCGTGAAAAGATATGATCCGGTGCATCCACCTTAGAACCAGACTCTGTAGAATGATCCTTTGAAGAAGGGGGATCGAATCCTGTGTTAGTGCTGTGCTCTTTCTGCTTTTCGTCAGTGGCAGCCAATGCATCAGCTACGGTTTCCCAATCATCCAAGCAATCATCATCCACTTCTTCTTCTTCTTCTTCACTCATGTGCCCTGAAAAGGAGCCATTTGTGCTACTGCCACTGCTGCTGCTGCTACTTGCAGTAAAATTTGCCCCGGAATCGTTGCTGCCTGAAACGCTACTGGTGTGGCTTGTGGGGCTGGTGGACTGCACTGACTCTGAGTCACTGTCATGATGGACTGATGATCCATCTCCATAAATCTCATCCTCATTTCTTGTCTTTATCTCCAGCTTCCCCATATCTAACTGCGCGGATACCTCACTGGATACAGTGCCTCCACCATTTGCTTCCCCCTTAGACTCACCCTTAGTTTTCACTGATAGCAAGAAAACTAATGTTTTTGAATATCATAGAATGATGCACTGAATTAATTGAAAATCATGATTTTTGAATATCGTATATAATCTCCATTATAACATTCATTTCAAGACTGGTTTTTGTGTATTCAGCAAACGAAAGATAAATTTTTTTTAATAAAATAAAATAAAAGAAAGGAAAGGAAAGGAATTCACAAACCGTGTGAAAGCCACTGCTCACGACGAGCATCAAGCTTGCACTGCTTCAATTTCGCCGAGCGGTTTGCCTACAGTCTCAAATTAACAATTAGCCGATCTTAGAAACTGCAGATACAAAATATTCATCACAACTAACAGACAATCAAGAATAGATACTGATAGATTCTTGAAAAAAAAATAAGGGTAGAGTGAAGGAAAAATCAAAGAACAATCAAATGCCGACCAATTAGGAATAACAGGCATAATCGAACACACAGAACGTCAAAAAACTTCCCCCAAAAAAAAATTACTTCGTAAGATTTTTCGTCCCAAAAAATTCACCAAGAAAAACAGTTAAATCTAATTTCCAAGAAAACAGAAACAGGAAAATCCAACGAATTACGCCAGAAATCATAATGCGCACCCTCTTCTTCTTGGAGAAATATCTGGGGATGGAGGCGCTGGGGATGGAATCGGAAACCATGGCTGAGTCAAGTCCTTGAAGAATCTGAAAAACCCTAAACAGATTGATCGGAGAAAGGGGTGGAGAGAGAAATCGATAGATATAGAGAGAGAGAATGTGGATAACGGCAACTGCTCTGCTTCGCTCCAACCCTTTCGTTTTTTCCTCTTCCACTCTTCAAACCAAACAAGCGTGAGCTGCACAACTGCGATACATAAATACTCTACCCTTTGACTATTTTACCCTTGCTTCCGCACCTATTTTCGATGCGAACCACGTTGACGTCTTCGATAGTTACGCCTGATCTGCGGGGCATTTCCGTCATTCCGCATTTAATAATTTTATTTGATATATAAACGATATTTTTGTACGTAGATATTATATAATGATAATTAACCTTTAGAGTTCGCGTTTTAGAGTCGCCTACTTAAATTCTATTTTTATTTTTATTTTTTGGTTACAAATCAACAAAATTTTATATTAACGAATTAACAAGATTTGCTTGTGCAAATTACTTTTGCATGTGGAGTATTTCACATTTTTATTGATATTTTATAGTGGGTGATTGTCAGATCTTTAGAAAGAGACATTGCAATTTCATGATTCGAATAGGAGATTAAGAGTAAACAGTTTAAATATAATTAGATCTTGCTCTTAAACATATAGGTCAATTTCAAAAAAAAAATTAATAACTATTTGTACCAATCACACTCTTAGTCGTTTATTTTGGATTAAAATTACTATAAACAGTAAAATATAATTGACAATTAATTTTGCCATGTAAAGAAAAATGTGAGATGACATGCAAATAAAGAGTGAAAAAATATAGAAAATCATTTGAAATCGACGCGATTAACTAGGAAAACAATTGGACTATGCAAAATATTTTTAAAAAATCACTATTCCTTTTGATTTCAATCCTCTTTTTTGAATATGTTTTACTCTGCATGGTGTTAAACATATACGTATTTTATAGTGAGTTTTGTTAGTAAAAGAAATTGTTTTTGATCTCTTAAAAATTCCAAACACGAATTGAATTTTATACAATTTTCACGATTTGAGAACTGTTTTTGCCAATATTAAAAATGACACATTTATAAAAGAATGTTCTAATTTTGGACTAAATTTAATATATTTACAATTACATACATATATTATTATATATAAGCAAATTATGCCTCTTTTTTTAGGATACTTATACCCTTTTAAGCTGAAAAGTATAAGTATTAACAAAAAGAACACAAGAAAGACAAGTAATAGTAATGTGTGACAGTGTGAACAAAGACATACGTGAAAGGGAGAGATGCGCATGTGTACACGTGGAACAATGAGCTAACACAAAAAGGTTGGTAAAACCGTAAAAGTATTATGGAAATAAAAAAAAAGTATTCCGGAAAAGAAAAACATAAAAATGGTTTATGTGAAAGAAAAGTCTTCTAAATCGCACATGTGATAGGATGTGGCCCAGAAGAAATAGAAGTGAAGCTCAATATCAAGCTCAATATCAAGCCCAAGAGAAATTAGGGTTAGGGTTATGTAAATCCTCTATAAATAGAGGAAAGAAACCTTGTAAAGGGGACGGAAAGTATTCAAATAAAATTCATACTCTTGCTCCGTGGACGTAGATCTCACAAAAGATCGAACCACGTAATTTTCTGGTGTTCTTTTACATTCTCTCTACGCTATTTAATTTCTCCAAGAAAATCAAGATCCAACAACATGCAATGGGAAAACTTTGCACACGCCCTCATGTGAATATTTCTCAATATTAATACGGAGTAATTTTTTTGATAAATTCTTAAATTGGCTAAATTATGATTTTTGAAATGATCTTTGATCTCAATTTCAAATGTAAATTTCGGTCATATCGTTCATTGAATGGAGGTGGACAGCGTACATTACCGAATGTGAGGGTAATGCATCATCACCCAAAAAAGGCCTTTCCAATTTCCGTGTGCTACAGTGAATATAGTGGATATATTAAGCTATCAAAATTGGTCGCCGAAATATGTTATTGTTAAATATAAAATTGTTCAATATAATAAGTCAATGACAAGTAGTAGTAGTGTACTCCCTCGTTGCCTAATAACTACTTCGATTACTTAAATTTTTTCAATCTGAATAAGTGTCATATTTTAAAATTTTATTCAACAAATTATGTCAAACTGTCACATTTACCTTATCATTATTGCATATTCTTTACTTTTTCATTTTTTTATGCAATTATTAAGGGTAAGAATGGTAAATTTTCTTATTTTCTTGGTATTTGGATTTGGTTGTTGGGGACACTTAATTAGGGACGGAGAGTATATTTTAATACATATGTCTGGGCTATTATTTGATTCATTGGATTTCTCAGGCCCAATACATTTGATGGGCCAGGGCCTACTATATATATCTATAAAGGAAAACTGTAATTTAGATACCAAAAATATCATCTCGGAAAAGCCCATTTAAATATTTAGAATCTTTGATAATTTGGTTTTCACATACAGAGAATGAAGCCCCTAAACTTCTACCACATGTCAATTATTCATAATTGCAACTGAATCTGAGTTTGCATTGAAATTTTGAGGGTAGATTTTTTTTGAATTTAAAATTCATAAGTAGTTCGTTTCATTTTTCTTGACAAAAAATTATAAAAAAAAATTAGGGTTTCCATCAATGGATATTCTTTCTTTTAGTTCAGTTAATCTTGGCTCCCTCGTACATGATATTACATCATTTGAGAAGAACACATTTTTTTAATTGTAGGAATCAAATACTCACATTATGGTACCTAGCTTAGCTAGATATAAATTTGCTACACATGATTTGATTTCACGCCAATTTAGCTAATTCGGAAGAATTAGTCAAATTAATATATGTTGAGTGTTTCTTTTAACGTTCTACTTATAATTACTCATTGTTGCAATTTGAAGCAAGCCCACATGG
Organism: Mentha longifolia; assembly: GCA_001642375.2. Classification (NCBI taxonomy): domain Eukaryota; kingdom Viridiplantae; phylum Streptophyta; class Magnoliopsida; order Lamiales; family Lamiaceae; genus Mentha; species Mentha longifolia. The sequence goes on along the minus strand of CM038116.1, from coordinate 24,088,487 downwards.
GATAAGAGGAACCTTAATTTGTTTGAATAATTTTTTTTTTACTTGGCGATTTTATTATATTTTCCTTCCCTTAGAATTTTCCTGTATCTTGTTCTAAGAATATTTTCTTACCTCTACTTCAAATATTTTTCATGTGAGACATCTACAATTAAAATTTCTCGATATAGATAAGTGGAGAAGATATTTCCATGAAATTTCGGAATTAATAAAATGACTTAATTAATTAACACCAATTTAAGTATTTGGTGAAATTTGTAACTTTTCTTTTAATGTGACATTCTATCTCAAAATGATATTGGAGAAAAACTTAATTATTCAATGGTCGAATGTATCCTACTTTCTTGTTCAAATAATTGTGGATATTATCATGTACACTATTTTGTTTTTGAGTTTCCATATTAAATATTATTAGAAAAATTACTACTCCCTCCGTCCTCTATTTATAGACCATGTTGACTTTTTAGATAATTTTAAAGCTTTGTGATGATGGATTTAAAATCGAATTTTTGGAGTTTAGTTTTTTTTACAAGGTATTACGAGTGTTGTAGTATCGTATAAAAAAAACTAATCTCCAAAAAATCAATTTAAAATCCATCATCACGAAGCTTTAAAATCATCTAAAAAGTCAACAAGGTCAGTAAATAGAGGACATAGTGAGTATTTGAAAGATAACACCCATATATCATTTGTTTTCCATCTACTTAAGTGAGATCCAACTTGTCATAAAAGATCTTTTTTGATAGAGAAATAATTGATACTTTTCTCCAAGTAGGTGGAAAACTTGAGCTAATATGCAAACTCAATAATACATTTTTCACGGATAAATTAATTGAATATAATTATGTTTATTTAACATGCATGGAACATATTTTATATGTTCTTGTTTGTATTATAAGGCGAGCTGAGAATTAATTCAATTTTATATTTTCCGAAAATTTTCCTACTAAGAAGTTAATTTGCAGAATTTATAACTTTCTTCATTCGTATAAATCATGATAATCCATATATAGTAAACATGACTTTCTTTAGGGTATACTTACGAGAAATGCTCTCATACCCATTTTGGGCACGCTTAATGTGCACACAGCCAACGTGACACTGCCATGTCAATGATTTTTTCTTTTGGGATTTAACTTTTTTTTTGGTTTTTTTAGTAGGGTTTATTTTTATAAGGTATATTAATTATTTTTTTTTCTTAAATATAATATCATCACCTCATCCGTGGACATATTAAGCATGCCCACAGTCGTAAGGGGAGAATTACTCGATATACTTACATATTTATTTTATCTTGCATAATAAGCATATGGTAGCTCAAGTAGAAATAATACGGTATCTTCCACGTCTTTTATTGTGCATAAATAATATAGTGATATTACACCCCTGCCTAGGCGCAACCTTGCCGCCTACTAATATTAAATCGATTAGGCGCTAAACGACATCCTAGCTATTGACCGAATCAAAGTTTAATTAGTCTCTAAGTATAACTAGTCGATACTTTGTCTACTAAGTTGTTCTATACATAATTTGGATGATTGGACGGATTTAGACTAAATTAGATTATATATCAGAAGAGGAGGCGTCGAGAAGAAGAGAGGCTTCTGCTAAGCTTCTCCTCAGCCTTAACAACAAGAGAAGTTTGTTAGCCCAGAAAGCACGGCTGCGGTGGCTTCAGGAAGGGGATGTCAACTCCAAATTATTTCACAAAGCGATCAATTACAGACGTAACACCAACAGGCTGATGGGTTTGAAGGTAGACGGAGAATGGACGGAAGATCCTGGAAGAGTGAAAGAGGCCGTCAAAGAATTCTTCAAGAATCTCTTTGCCAGGAAAGCTGCAAACTTGATTGAACTTCCTGATGATCTCTTTATTGATCGATTGGATGCTACTGATGGGGAAATGCTAACGAAACCATTCGATGAAGACGAAATTAGGAAAGCGATTTGGGATTCAGAGGGCTCCAAAAGCCCAGGACCGGACGGCTTTGGTTCGGAATTCTACAGAAGCAACTGGGAGACCATCAAAGAAGATTTGATGAGAGTGTTTGCAGAATTTCACGCCAACGGAAGGCTTGCTCGGGGCTGCAACTCATCATTTATAACCTTGATCCCCAAAAAAGAAGGTGCAGACAGCTTGAATTTCTTTCGCCCTGTATCTCTGATTAGTAGCCTTTATAAGCTACTGGCTAAAGTCCTCGCCGAGCGTCTCAAGAGGGTGATCGAAAAATTAATGGGAGATACCCAATCTGCATTCATCCAGGGGCGATCCATCTTCGATGGAGTGGTAGTTCTCAATGAAGCAATCGAAGATGCGAAAAAATCAAAGGCAAAAAGGCTTTTCTTCAAGGTGGACTTTGCTAAAGCTTTCGATTCAATAAGCTGGGACTTCCTCCTGGATGTCAAAAAAAAGATGAATTTCCCGGACCTTTGGATGCGCTGGATTCATGAATGTCTTTCAACGGCGAAGGCGAACGTGCTTGTGAACGGCAGTCCCTCCGGGGAATTCAATCTGGAGAGGGGCGTAAGATAGGGGGATCCCCTCTCGCATTTCCTTTTCTTGATCGTGGCGGAGGGTCTAAGCTTGTTGGTGAAGAGGGCAGTTGATAGGGGACTTCTGAAAGCGGCGGAGATTGGTAGAAATAAGGTAAAGCTCTCTCATATCCAATATGCAGATGACACCATGTTTATCTTGGCTGGGAATCTTGAGAATGCAAAGGCGATTAGAAGGTTGCTGAACAACTTTGAACTCGCTTCGGGATTATCGGTGAATTTCGATAAAAGCTGGGTCTTCGGAGTCCACTTGAGCTGCGAGGAGATGGCGGAGGTGGCAAAGGGGCTGGGATGCAGAATCGGAGAGTTGCCCATTCCATACTTAGGCATGAAGGTGGGGGGGCGGTTACCAGGGATCGAAGGGTGGGCGGAGCTGTTTGATAAAGTGAAAGGGAGGCTCCGGAGATGGGATGTGAAATCGATTTCATTTGGGGGCCGGATTACGATTCTTAAATCAATCCTTTCGGCGATACCGGTTTATGGTATGTCGGTGCAGCCACTACCTAAGAAGGTGTTGAATAGACTGAATGGGTTACATAGGAATTTCCTATGGGGAGGAGCGGAAGGGGTGAAAAAAATGGCTTGGATCAAATGGGACGACCTTTGTCGTCCCCTGAAACAAGGCGGGCTGGGACTCAAGGAGCTTAGCTCATTCAATAAGGCGCTCCTCTGCAAATGGGTTTGGAGATTTCTAACAGAAGAGAACAACCTTTGGAAACGAGTTATCATCTCCCGTCACGGAGGGCTGGAGAAGGAGAGGAGTGGACTGGGTCTGGTGGGAACTAGATCGAACACTACCAGATGGTGGCGGAAGATTTTAGGAACGGTCGCAGGCGAAGGGGGAAAATGGTTTTGGGACAAAGTCTCAAGAAAACTCGGTGACGGAAAGGAAATAAATTTTTGGGATGACGTGTGGGTGGGTGAGTCCTCATTAAAAAATAGATTCCCACGTCTCTATTACCTGAACGATAATCGCACGGCCAAGGTCTGCGACATGGGGAGCTGGAGATCTCATGGGTGGAATTGGGAAATTAGATGGAGAAGATCTTTGAGGGAAAGGGAAGAGGAAGCTGCGGTGGAGCTCGACGAATTGCTGCAGCACGTGACCCTCACACAGGGCCGGAGCGATCGTTGGGTGTGGTGTGGATCGAAGCAGAAAGGATTCACGGTGAAACAGGTGTACGAGGAAATTATCAAAGCTAGAGATGACAACCATCAGAATACAATTGGAAATGCTCCTTACCGTAAAATCTGGAAAATGGCAGCACCTTATAAAACCAAGGCGATGGCATGGAGGTTGATCAAGAACAAATTACCAACTATGGACAATATCCGGAAGAGGCTCAATATCTCGGAGGCGGAAGGAAAGTGTTGCTGCTGTAGTAATGAGGAGGAGTCAAGTCGGCATTTTTTCTTGGAATGCCCGGAGGTCCAAAAGATTTGGCAAAAGATGATCCGGTGGTGTGGAATCGATTGGGTGACACCGCGAAATATCCTAGATCACTTCATAAGTTTCTCAGAGGCGTTAGATGGAGACAACACAAATCTGAAAATGGGAGGCTTGTGGATTTGCGTGGTGTGGGTGCTATGGAAGTGGCGGAACTCAGTTAAACATGATCAAATAGAGTGGAACTTCCGAAGAATCGAAGAAGAAATCAAATGCCGCTTTTGGAGTTGGGGCACGATGAGGGGAGAGGGCATCTCGTTTCGTAGCTTTGATGACTGGAACAATTGTAGACTTTGTGAAGTGTGGCTGAGGAATGCTTCTGTATGAGTTCGGTACCTCTGGTACCTTCTAATTTTTCCTCCAATAAAATTACATTTTCCGACCAAAAAAAAAAAAATCAATAAAAATATAGATATTATGTTGAAAGTTAGAATAAATTGTTATAGACTATAAAGTTTGTGAAATTGGACTATTATTATCATATTTTATAATTTTCTCATGAATTTGGTAATAAAATTATGAATAATATATGTTAATATATTTTGTACCGGATGATATGATGTAAAAAAATAAATTATGCATTGTGGTTTTAATTCATCTAGACCCCGTCATGCGCTAGGTCCCTTGTACTGCCCAACTAGCTCTTAGCGATTTTTAAAACATTGTGTGTGTGTATTATGTTTCAAATAAAAATGGTTCATATAAAAATAAATTTTGATATGAGAAATATAAATAGATCTGAACCATTGAGTTTTATAAATATATCTGAACCATTGAACCATTTGATTTTGGTATTGACGTAAGCACGATTGTAATACACAATGAGCATGCGATTTTTTTTTAATATAAATTTAAAGATTTAAAATATTTCCATGCTTGTTATATACGTATTAAAATTATACTGATATCAATATCTGCCGTGAATCATATTGAGATGAGTGATCATCTATTTTTATTTCTTAAACCAAAATTTATTACTATTATACTAACCGAATTCTATATATATATACGTGAGTGTGACTTTTCAGCTAACCCATTGTATTGAATGAATTTGTGTTCTTCATGTACAATGTACCAAAATCCTAAACCGTGTCGGCATTCCTATGTGCATTTTCTTTTTTTCTATTTTCTGTGTTTATTTTTTAAAAGTCACAATTTTCTACTTATTTTACAAACACATGGTCAACCTGGGAAAATGAGTTAGTTTTCAAGTCAAATCATCTGAGGTTTTTACACCGTATCAATAGTTAATTGTGTGAACGACTTTCAAAGGATTGTGTTTTTTTTTTTTTTTTTTGGTTAGATCAGATATATGATTGTTTGTATATTAATTTGATCCAATGCAGTAAAATTTTAATATTTAATCATTTGTGTTGGTCCTTGGGAATTAGACAAGTGCTATAATTTGTATAAGTAGTTTCACGGGGGAAACAAGATTTGTATAAATGCGTACCCATTTCCTATATCTTTTGCTTTCGGTTTATTACTTTATTTATTCAACTTTTACTTTTTTACACTTTCTTGCTGCTTCCATACAGACTTGCAGCTTTACATAGTTTCAATTTGGGGCATTTCCCCTTCCACGGATAGCGGTGGCAATTTTAAGATCAATTAAAGTGTATACTGTCTAATGAAAGTAGAACTATTAAAGAGGATTGATTGTACAATGGTGAGGGAAATTTGATCTATTTATGTTGAGAATCTTTAATTATTTTAAGATTAATATCAGAACAATATTTCTATTTATTTTCTAAGATATGTACGGTAAAGATAATTAGTTAAGTAATGAAGTTTAATTTTAAAATTATAATGCATCACCACTTGAGATGTAAAGCTATTATTAATAATTTGTAAAAGGAAAGCAATCGTGTGTAATTCATTTCCAAACAACATGTAAGAGACCCAACAATTAATATTTGTAGTCAACAAAAGAAAACACTCCTATGAACGAAAATAAAGCCAAACATAGTGACGATTCCCAAAACAGTATGATTCTCTCAAAATAATATTTAAGAGAAAACGGCCCCTTAGTTTCTTATTTTGTCTGCAATAGATGTAAAGATCATTTGTAAATTAAAGTGGTTGGTAAAATAGGTTGGAAAAGATTGAGATGAGACCGTGATTGTCCAACAAAATGGCCCTTGACAACCGACACTAATTCCTCTGATTTCCCAACTAATACTAATAATAATAATAATAATAATAATAATAATAATAATAATAATAATAATAATAATAATAATAATTCTTTTCCAAAACTTATTTATCTCCAATCGCGTGCCTTCTCTTAATCATCGTTGCGATATATGTTATTAATTTCCTCATAGATAAATTAAGATAGTACCCTCTGTGTTCACAATTTATCAATTGAAGAAAAAATAAAAAAAGATTCCACCAATTTATGAGTCGATAACAAATGGCACTATAATAATTTAGGAAACTGCTACATGCTTATGATGGTCATGCCATCTGGATAACTATTGGACACTCTATATATTGCAAAAATTTATCAGATTAATTAATTATATATTCACCGAGTGAATCATGACTCGGTTCTGAAATTTCTGATCAATTCCTACACAGAGATGCATAAAGATGGAGATTGACTCGGTTCTGAATTCCTCATCAGTGCATAAATATGCATACAAGGCTGTTTATAGCTATAAGATCTAATCAGATATGTAAACTGCATTTTCAATTCGAAATACTTAATTATCAAATTGGAATTTGGAAAGGATATCATTTGATTCCAGGACTCATTTATTTAAGGTTATACTACATACTAATAATTTATAGAATTATAGGATCATATAATGAATTAAGAAATGCACGCGGACTCGATCAATCATGTCTTTTTATTTAATTATGCTCTAAAGTCAATTAATATTCCGAATAAAAGTTTTAAGGGTATTGTCCACTTAATTAATTGTTTAGTAGAGTACGTGTAATTTTATAATCACTGCAACGACATTGTTTAATTATGACACAATTTGAATTGATACTCTGTAACCAAGTAAATCCTCTGTTTTTTTCTTGGAGACTCCTGCTAAATAGAATTCCAACTCGTCAAAATCTTTCCAAAATAGGAGTGTTTCACTTTTAGGATGATGATGAAAGGTTCCCTTTCTATTTATTACACTATGAAACTGTTGAATACTTAACTTTTATACGTTTATTTGCATATAGAGTTTTGTGTTGGTTGCTATAGTTGGTTTGGTCTTAAGTATATTAGATATGTTAATCCGTTATGCCATTTTAATCAACATATGAGTTTGGCAAGAAAGAAATGAACTGTGGAGTGGTGGAAAGCTCTTCGGATATACATTGTGTGGAGCCTATATATGGAATCTTTGCACTATGGTGGTGTTCAAAAATTTGCCTAGTTACTGCAAAGATTTGATTGAAGTGGTTAAAGTGAGGTTTTGGTTTTGAATTTCAAATCTTTTCTCCAAAAATTTCTTGCTATAGTTTAGGAGATTGGATTAGTAATCTCTCTTTCTATCTAAAGTTGTTTGGTTTGTATTTGTTGAACCTTTGTGTATGGGTTGCACCTCTCCTGCGTTTTTAATTTATTTTTATTTACCTAAAAAAACTGTATTGAAAAAGAATAATATATTTGTACCGCGAACAAAATACCTTTTAAGAGATCGTTTAGTAGGTTACTAAAGTCTATAATAACTTATTATGAGACTCTAATATCTTATTTCGCTCATGTATAAATTAATATGATTTATGAGGCTGCATATTCTACCTCTTAATAGGATAAATAACTTGCCACAATTATAAAAGATTTTAATTAATTAATTATTTAAGTTTATATGGGAATATGTTATAAAATACGGTGTAAGGTCTAATTATAAAAATGTTTCCCTACTCACGGTGTCATGTCTGCAATTTTTCCTTTTAAGCTTTAGTTTTTTATGTTATAGTTTAGTTTTTTTTTTATAGTAGGGTTTAATTATTTTTGGTAGGGTTTTTATTAATTTTCTTATATATTCCAATACCACGTCATCCGTGGGTGCATTAAGCATGCTCACGGTGGGCATCGGAACATTACTCGGTCTAGTTATATATGCAACATAACAATTTATGGTTTACATTGAGTATTCATGGGTTGACACTTGACTTGCAATTTAGTGGGTAAATTTAAGAGTTTTTGAGTTTATTTATATTATTATTTGATAAACGTCAAATAAATTATCATTGGAGCAACAATAATCATCAGCTACCAATAACGAAAAATTTTAGTATAAAAAAGTATTTCTAAAATTAAATTATTGCATATTGATGGAATCCAATAAGGCAATAACAAACCGAAAAGTTGAAACGCATCATTTAAAATTATAAGTTTATCATAAGTTTTTTCAAATTGAATTGTTTTTATTGTTTTTTTAATATTGTTTATTTATTGACAATTTATATAAAAAAATATATATATGTACACGTACAACTGTTATATATATTTTTAAAATAATGTATAGCAAATTAAGATTTTGCACTATATAGAACTTAAAACAAATATAAAATTAGAGGCATTTTTTATATACTCATCTAAGTTAAGGATTGTCAAATTATACACACCAATATAAAAAATACAAATTATATCTATTTAGACCAAAATGTCATTAATGAGTTGACTTTGACTGTTTTTGACGTTGACTGTTTTTTTTTGACTTTTTTAGTTTTTTGTTTTTTGAATTTTTTTAATGTTTTTTTGAATTTATTTTTTCAAATTTTACGTTTTTTTTTTATTTCTAATTTTTTTGGACTGGGACTATTAGCAGCAAATAGTCTCAATAGTCCAAATAGTTCAATAAACCATGAATCAGAACTGAGACTATTGAGACTATTAACACCAAGTAGTCCCAATACGCCCAAACAAGATGAAGAACTCTTAAATCAGAAATTGGACTATTTGGACAATTAGCACTAAATAGTCCCAACACGTCCAAACAAGATGAAGAAACTCTAAATCAGAAATGAGACTATTGAGACTATTAGCACCAAATAGTCTCGATGGGCCCAACTGCAACCCCATTCCAGTCCATAATGTATATTGTATAATCCCAAACAAGATGAAATAATCCTAAATTAGAAATAAGACTATTGGAACTATTATCACCAAATAATCTCAATAGGTCCAACTGCAAGTCCTCAATCAAATTCATATAAGTTTCATATAATCAGAATAAAATCGCATAATATGCCAAAAAAAATAAAGAAACTAACACAAATCGAGAAGAAATCCAAAACTCTAATTTCGTGAAGATGGACAAACTATAGATCCAAACAAAATCAATCGTTCAACATTTTTATTCCCAAAAATTAGCATGAAAAGCTAACTACAGCTCAACCATGGACGCCCCAAATCCATGAACAAATCTCATCCAATCTCCAAATCTCCCCCACGTCCTCAAATCCCCCATCTACATGCTTTAGGGCTAATTCTATCTCCAAATCTTCCAAAATGCACCTAAATTTAAATAAAATAAAAATATTACTAAAAAATTAAAAATTATAATTCACGCATTCTCTCTCCATCAATAGGCAATACTCACCCACCTCTGCAATTCACGCCACCACCACTTTCCCTTTAGAGATCTCTCGTCTCACCACAAAATTTATAACAATTGTATTATGAAGGCCTAACGTTCATGACGGCCTCATGCGTCCTCCTCACTTTCGCCGCCGCGACGAGCTTCATCGCCTCCGTGATTTTCGACGTGTTCTTCACTAGATTGATGTGGTCGCGAAGATCGCGGAGACTTGCATTGGATTTGGATGGAAGTCGACGACGATCTGCTAGGGGGAGAGAGAGAAAGGGGGAGAGAATTTTAGAGGGGGGGGGGGGAGAAAATTGAGATGAGAGGTAGGGTAGATCCAGACTCCTATAACTAGTATAGAAATGGTAAGCATAGGGTAGATCCCACGGAGAGTTGATTCAGCAATCCTTTCGAGTTTAATTGTCACGCTTAAGTGGTGGGTTCTGCCTAAACATAACTGATTAAAACAAGGAAAATAAAGAGAGCTATAAAGGCAGACAGTTAAAACAATAATAAAAAGGTAAACCTATCCTGGGCACACTCATCAATTGCATATAACTTAACTTGATCACGGGTCTTAATATATTCATATATAACACATGTCAACCGGTTATAGACACAACAGCCAAGACCCTCTATTGTCACGCGTCACGTGCCTTGACTACTATACCCAATCCACCCTTACAGTTTAGAGACATATTGATGAGAACCCCCATCACTCACTCCCTAATCTAAGCTTCAACATGCAAGATTAGTTGTCATACCCCTGCCCAGACAGCATTAAGGTTTATGGTAGACCCGGTATAACCATTAGCAGGTAATGAACCTACGACCACATACTCGTGCGTTAGTTCAAATACTATATGGAGTGAGATCTCTCTACACTTGTTATCCATTTATTGTTGGTAATCATGCTTGACTCGATTTGATACTAGTCACATACCCAACCAAACCTAACATGAATTGAAAAACAGAACCTAGCACATTTGGAACACATGTACTATATGTTACTACGCCCGGACCCTGACCTTACGAGTGTTTAAGTTACATAACAATTAAGTCATCTTGCCCAAGACAGGTTTATAGTTCTAGCCTAGCATGCTTCAAAAGTAAATAGCAATAAAATAAAAGAAAGACATAATTAAACTAAGTATGAGAAATATATTAATATTGAAAAACCAAAGTGGGGCAGACTCCAATGTTGGCCAAATACGTTAAAACAAAATAAAAATGTTTGCCCATAAGACTTGTTTCTTTCTCACAACTCTTGAAAGAATAAAACGGTAAAGTATAAAGATGCAGCTCCGTGAATGTATGTTCGTGCTCGAATGATGCTTGCATATTTATACTTGTACATTGGATCGTGGACCAGGCCCATGGTTCGGCGGCTGCTAGGGTTGCTTGGGAGACTTGCCTTGTTGCGCAGATTTGTTTCCATAATTGACCAAGCTCGAAAAAGGAAAGAATCTTGAAGTAAATCTCCTTCCTTGTCTGCTTCTCCGCATCCGATAGCAATCTCCAGCCCGTGATGGTCGACGTACAGCCCACGATCACGCTTGAAAGCCCAGTCCATCATGCCTTCTCTCTTTCTCTTTCTCTATCTGTTCAAATGTTGTACAGAATTACCCAGAATCTCCAACTATCTGCCCTGCATACCCTGAATCTTGTTGGATACGCTATTTGAAAGTGTTCCTTTACCCACTTGATCTGAATTGGATGTGATAATTCATATGCAATTACATCACGTAAACAAGTTTAGAGATTACACCTTCGATGCGTAGGCGGAGTAATCTACAGGTCTAGATTACTAGGATGTTCCCTTTCCTCCGACTTCGTGGGCGTCTGAGAGAACTCTGGAACTTGGAACACGTTCTGCACTTCCGCAAACTAGCACCTCTCTCTGTGAATGAGATTAGGGTTTTTGCAGAATCTTCTTATCCTATTTATAGGAGAAGTGGTGTCTCCCACCTCCTTTCCCACTAACACACATGCTTAATTAATTAAGTCCGGTTCAGTTGATGAATATAATTACTGGAACAAATTCTAATTAATTAATTAGAATTAATCCAAATTATAATAGGAATTATGTAAATATTAAATTAAATAGCTATTCCATAATTGAGAATAAATCTTAATTAATTAGATATTAAATTAATTCATATTATATATTGGGCCAGAGTGCAATTATTGAGCCCAACACAAAAGACAAAAACATGCGGCCATACTTATACAGTAGGCGCCACTTTATGGGTTCAAGCCCATAATACTTATTTTGGGTCCAAAACTGATATCTTGCTCAATAATACCTTGTGATCTATTCCCGAGGAATTCTTGGGCCATCCTAGAGATCCACGTACCAGGCAGAGTTAGGCCTTACCTAATGAAATAACCTTATGTTCAGCCCATAACATTTATGTTGGTCCCGAAAGTGATTAACACACGTAGAGGGGGGGGGGGGTGAATACGTGTGTTGAGAAATGTTTTAACTTCTCTTTCGTTTTTCAGCTTTTTTCCCGAGTAGACGCTTCGAATGCTAGTGAGGCTTTCGAAGCTTCTCGCTCGTGTGAGAATTGTGCGGAATGTGGCGAGACTTAAAGTTTCTTGCGAATTAAAACCTAGTTGATATTAAAGCGTGTGTATGTAATAAATAAAAGCAGTAAATAAAGTGAATAGACACAAACACTTATAGTGGTTCGGAGAGCCTCTCCTACGTCCACTCTATCCACGACGGGATGAATACTTTCACTTGGTATCCTTGTTTTATACTTCCAAGGGAAAGTGATTCAAGGCTAGTAACAAACTTGCACTTGAATCCTCAGAGATTTCACGGGCTCTCGAGGAGCCTTACAAACCTCCCGAGCACGACCTGACGATCGTCCGGGTAATTTTTTTTTTTAATATATAGTATTAATTTATATTTTTCTAGATTTTTGCCCCCCTAATTATAATATTTTTGTCCCCCAAATCACAATCTATTTAATATTTTAGTCCCCAAATCCAATTTATTTTTTTAAAAAAATTATTGAATTTTTTTGTTTAATCTCGCCCGGCCATTTTTAAATTCCTGGCTCCGTCCCTGCTTGGATCGGACTCATCAAATTCCACAAGATTGCTCTTAGCAAGATTCAAAGATTTCTTACAAGGTATATGTGAAGGTATTGAAGAAACTTCACTCACCACATGAATGGCGTTGCATTGTTGCTTCGTATTCACTTGAGCTTTGCTAGAAGCTTCTCCAGCCTTTTGTAGAGAATTCACTTGGTTGGCTATTTGCTTCACTTGTTCTTCAAGCATCATTACTTGCTTAGCAAGAGTTGTCACCGAATTGGCTATTGTTGACACCGAACTCTCTAATGCATTCATCTTTTGGCCAGTTTGAGCTATAAAGGAACTTTGTTGATTTGCTATTTGATTTTGATTAACAACCATTTGTTGAAGCAATTGTTCCATAGATGGAGACGTCTTATTTGGCTCTTCAATAATCCCTTCAGAAACGGAGAATCCCGGAGGTGCAACTTGAGCATGCTAGGATTTCCATATGACAAATCCAGATGAATTCGATTGTTGGGATTGTAGGCTTGATTACCTTCTTGATTACCATAAGAATGGCCTCCTTGGAAATTTCCTTGGTACCCTTGCCTATTATAATTCCCATAGGCTCTTTGATCCACAAAAATCACTTCTTCCCTTCCATTGAACTCCCAATTCTCTTGAGATTGAACAACTTGAACTTTGGCCTTCTTTTCTTCTTCATATTGCCTTTTGAGATTGGCATATTGGATAGCTAATTCATCGTATCTTTCGTCCATAATCAAGACAACTCTCCTTGAAGGGGCCCTCTCCATTGGCCATTGATAACTATTGGCCGTCATCTCTTCAATAATCCTCAAAGCTTCCTTAGCATTCCGGTTCATAAGGCAACCACCGGAAGTAGCATCAACAATGCTCCTTGTGTGAAAAGATAGCCCGCTATAAAAATTGACAATTTGTTGAGCTTCGCTAAATCCGTGTTGAGGGCATTTGCGTAGCAAATCCCTATACCTCTCCCATGCTTCAAATAATGTCTCATCACTATATTGAGAAAAGTGAGAGATGTCCGAAATGAGCCTTTAAGCCTTTGAGGGAGGAAAGTATTAGGCTAGAAATACTTTGCAAAGTTTTTCCCAAGTGGTAATCTCGCTCTTGTTAAGGTTTTTGAACCACTCCTTTGCACGATCCCTCAATGAAAAGATGAAGAGCTTCATTCTAATTGCGTCCTGGGGGACGCCATTGTACTTGACCGTATCACATATCTCAAGAAATATGCTCAAATGAGCATTTAGATCTTCATCGGGTCTCCCACCAAATTGTTCGGATTGGACCATTTGGATAAGGCCGGTCCTTATCTCAAAATTATTTGCGTTGACACGAGGTCCCCATCCTCCTTGAAATTGGTCCGTTGGAGATTCGAACATTTGATTAAAAGGAGGTTGTTGAGCTTCTTGAGCCCTCCTTTCTTGCTCATCTTTCCAAGCTTGCATATCTTCTAATTGCTTCCTAAGAACCTCAAGCTCTTGATTGTTAGCCGCCATTCTTTGATCTTCAACAAGATTCCTTCGATTCCTTCTTACAAAAGCTAGTACCAAAGGCTTAACGATTCTACCTTTGGATCTAGTGTGCATACACTTACAAAATAAAAATCAAAAGAAACAAGTGCTTGAATTAGTAACTTAATAACCAAATCGACTATTGAAACTCAAACTTAACATTCCCCGGCAACGGCGCCAAAAATTGATCGCTTACTTTTTTAGGGTGAAAAATGCAATAATAATCGATTGAGTATAATCGAGTCGAACCCACAAGGAATGCTATGACGTGAGAATTTCAACTAGTAACCTAGTTACCTAATCACTATTCAAGCTACCGAATATCATGCTTTTGTGTTTTCTATAAGCTAATGATCAAATGAAATGACAATTAATTAACTAACAAACAAGTAGCAAATGATTAAAATCAATAAGAGAAAGTATGGTTCCAAATATAATCCAACATTCACTAGAGGCATAGGTTTTGGGATTTGCAAGAATTAACCAATTTAATCTAATTCATGGGGGAGTAGTTCTCTATAGGATATACATTAATTCTTTTCTCAAAGCAACAATGTAAGTAGATTAACCTATGACTTCTATCTCCGACTAGGACTCAAGATGCATAAATCAACTCCAAATAGCACAATTTGTATCTAGAATCTCCTATTAGCATGAATTATTAATATGTTGTGGTTTGATGCTAAGTGCTATGAATTTGTAATATCCCGAATTTTTCAAAGTATAATTTAGTTAAATAATAATAAAAAAAGAGTCTTATTAGTAAATAATGAGTATATGAAGATAAAATTTCTAATGGTATATGTCATTAGAGAAAATACGTATATATATATATATATATGTGTATGTGTATGCATGTCGTTGGTAAAATTTACATAAATATACACATGTATACATAAATTTGCACTTTTTACACTATTTAAAATACTATTGTAGTTATATTTATTAATTAGTATACTTTCAATGCATGATATATATTGATACGTGCATGCATGTTGTAATGCATATAATAATTATCTAATACATTATATATGTAGATATAACTTTGGATAATTACCTTTTCAAAGTGAAGAGCTACATGACTCTTGTTTAAGTTTTATACGTGGCACACTATTAGTACATAAAGGCTTGGTGAGTAATATACATAGCCGTATGTGTCGAAACCTAGATTGATGACTAATTAAATCAACAATGACCAGCAACTTAAAACTTTCCTATAAAAGTATGTGTAGTATTCTTCATTTTTTTTTATCAACAAGTTTTAGTTTATATCATCCCAACTCTTCCGGCATTCTTCCATTTTTTTTATTAAAAAAATAAGTTTGTATCTCTACAACCTCGATCAATATTTTCAAGGCTTTACTGAAGAAAGGTTATAATATAAGTTAGAGTTATTCTCCAGGTTGCTCCAGATTACACGTGGGTAAAATATTTTGGCATTGTTTTTAATGTTGTTTAAATTTATGTTATAAAATGCAATTATCCATAAAAATGTTTTGTGTGTATGTTCCAAGAAATGACTCTATGGATCGATCGAGATTCATTGTTAGTATTAGATATACTAACTTTGAATTGTGCGCACCCCGGTTACATACGATGCCTTGATCACGTCGTATGCTAACTAATGGCGAATTCCTTGAGTCTCGACTCAGGTTTTCTGCAAGTACTGGGATTATTTAGGGTTACGGCCCTGAACCCGGTCTAGATGAACCAAAGGTGATTTATAGCCTTGGTTGAGTCCAGGAATGAACATCACACACCCCAAAATGATATTTGTATTTTCAAGAGTTGTTTTCTGCAAGCCTCTTGATATACTATGTATGGATAAATTGCCAGTTTTTAAAATGCTTGCCAAAAGGGCATGACCACCAAGTACATCAAGTACTTAGCCCAAAACTCTTTCAAATGTTTTCAGGTCTGGAAGCAGGTGATGCGCAGCAAGGCTGAGGCAAAGGGTTGTTGCAAGACTTTATTAAGCTTCCGCTATGTTATTTTGCTCATAACTCTGATAACAAGACTACTAGTTTGGTAATAATAAATAAGTCGAGGGCGTCATCTTCCAACCCTCTAGTTATATAATATGGTTTCTTTGTTTCCTAAACTTATTTCTCTCTTCCTATTTTACTTATTATTGGATGGAGAGTGCCGTATATCAGTTCCTTTTGGAAGCTCGAATTCCCACTCAATTATGGTTATCCCATTTTTCGAAGTGGATGTCGACTCCTCTAGTTTACTGAAAACCGGTTTACCCCATCTTTTACTTTATGCAAGGTGGAGAGTGCCCTGCAATGGTTCTACTTGGACGCTCGATTTCTTACTCACTCTTGGTAATTCCAATGTGTCGTAGTAAATGGTCGACTCCACTTGGCAACTTGACGCTGGTTTACCCCACCATTTTCTTTATAGTCTCATTCTATGTTTTAAGATACTCATAAAATAGTCATAAATTAGTATTATCCCCTTTCTTCCCCGCTTCTTTAATCCAACCCCCGTCACACCCTGGTTCACAGGAATCGGGGCGTGACAAGGTGGTATCAGAGCGGAAGACTCTGAGACCTTAGTCTATGTCTAGTCTAGAATATTAATTCTAGTTTTGTTAGTTAAGTAACAATCACCCTCAGCTTGCCATCATCTGCTCCAGCTAAGGTACATTTAATTATGTATATTATATGAAGCAAGTTGCATGAAATTGTTTGTTACTTTTTCAAGTATTCTAAGAAATGATTGTGTTTTATGAAATACCAGATATGATGAAACTCCATGTTCGAGTTTCCATGACTTGATTTTTCAAGTACTATGAGAATATGTGGAACTTCGTTTCCCAGAAAATGAGAAATCATGCATGATTCAAGTATTATTTGAATATTGTGTTATTTTATCAAAATAACACCAGTGTTATCTATGAGTATGATTCTCCATTTAAAGTTGAGGATCTATGATATGGTCACTAGGGAAATAAGAATCTTACTTGGCCTAGTGAACAATAACCCTTAAAGTAAACAGTGGTTTAAGTCAATTTACTTAAACCTAGAAGTGGTGATTTTAAGTTAAGCATTTATTTAAAAAGTCCTATTATGATTTAAGTTTAGATATTCAGATAGAATATCTTTGCAGAGGTTGCCACTTAGATCAAATGTTACAAAGGGGAAAGAGAAAGAGAGGGAACATTGAGAAAACTCATGTAGATTCCCTTGCACCTAGGACTCCACCAGTGATAACATTAGTGCCGAGATGGCCAGTAGAAGTGCCAATGGTAATAAACATATTCTTCGACGAGAATAAACCCGAGGATATATAGCTCGATCAAGAATGAGAACAATTGATGATGATTCTAGATATGAGTATATCCAAGAGAGCAGAGCACTAGTTGAGTTGCTTAACTTATTTCCCCAAAATAGAGAGATCATACTAAGAAGTGGCTTAGGATGGCATATGGGACAACAGTCGCAGGTGTTAGGATTCGCCAAGGAGGGAAATATGGACATCCATGATAGAGAAAAATATAATAAGAATATAATAAGCTAGAGAAACCACAAGTTGATTCAGAGGGAGTGATCGGAGATGATAACTAGTGATGATGTGGTCTTATTATAAGTAGATATGTTGTTAAGTATATGGTTGGCAAGGGTGATCCTTGTATAGGACCCATGATCTCTAAATAAATTATTAGAAACTAGAATCTCAAGATTTGGAGATTTATCTTTTAGAGAGAATCTATTTGTTATTGACACAATAGGCTTCGATATCATCTTAGGAATAAATTGGTTAGTAGAAATGATGCAACGATAAATTGTAAGGAAAGAAATGTTATTTTCCGAATAAAGAATGATAATGTGATTAGCTTCCGAGGAAAGGATATGGGAAATAAAATACCAATACTCTCGGCCATGAAGGCTGCTAGGATAGTGAGAAAATAAAATTGTCACGGTCCATGGAGGAAAATTGGGAGGAATTTCTGCCTCTAGTTGAATTTGCTTTAAATAATAGCTTTCAAGCTACAATTGGAATGACACCCTACGAGGCTCTTTATGGTCGTAAGTGTAGGTCGTCACTTTAATTTATTGGGATAAAGTGGGCGAGCGCAGATTGTTAGGCCCAAAAATAATACAACAGATAATTGAGAAAGTTGATAGTTGATATCGTCAGGTAGAGAATAAAACAAGCCGAAGATAGACAATAATCTTATGCCGACAAACGCATATCATAATTAGAATTTAGAATAGAGGATCGTGTTTTCCTTAAATTTTCTCCTACCAAAGGAATTATACGTTTTGACATACGGGGCAAACTTTAGGACCCTTTGAGATTCTAGATAGAATAAGCCATGTAGCCTGTGAGTTGGCTTTATCGCCTAGTATTGGAGACGTACACAATGTCTTCCACGTGTCACAACTTAGAAAGTATGTTTTTGACCAAAAGCACGTAATTAATTATGATAAAGTGAGCTTAGCCCAAGACCTAAGCTATGATGAAAAACCAGTCCAGATTCTTGACCGAGGAGTTCAAGTATTGAAGAATAAGCAAATACCTCTAGTAAATGTCCTATGGAATCACCCTGGGCAGGAAGAAACAACATGGGGACTATAAGATAAAATAAAGAATCTAATTTCTAAGCTACAGTTTTTAGGTACGTAAATTTCGAGGACGAAATTTTTATAAGGACGGAGGGATGTAATATCCCGAATTTTTCAAAGTATAATTTAGTTAAATAATAATAAAAAAAGAGAGTCTTATTAGTAAATAATGAGTATATGAAGATAAAATTTCTAATGGTATATGTCATTAGAGAAAATACGTATATATATATATATATATATGTGTATCTGTATGCATGTCGTTGGTAAAATTTACATAAATATACACATGTATACATAAATTTGCACTTTTTACACTATTTAAAATACTATTGTAGTTATATTTATTAATTAGTATACTTTCAATGCATGATATATATTGATACGTGCATGCATGTTGTAATGCATATAATAATTATCTAATACATTATATATGTAGATATAACTTTGGATAATTACCTTTTCAAAGTGAAGAGCTACATGACTCTTGTTTAAGTTTTATACGTGGCACACTATTAGTACATAAAGGCTTGGTGAGTAATATACATAGCCGTATGTGTCGAAACCTAGATTGATGACTAATTAAATCAACAATGACCAGCAACTTAAAACTTTCCTATAAAAGTATGTGTAGTATTCTTCATTTTTTTTTATCAACAAGTTTTAGTTTATATCATCCCAACTCTTCCGGCATTCTTCCATTTTTTTTATTAAAAAAATAAGTTTGTATCTCTACAACCTCGATCAATATTTTCAAGGCTTTACTGAAGAAAGGTTATAATATAAGTTAGAGTTATTCTCCAGGTTGCTCCAGATTACACGTGGGTAAAATATTTTGGCATTGTTTTTAATGTTGTTTAAATTTATGTTATAAAATGCAATTATCCATAAAAATGTTTTGTGTGTATGTTCCAAGAAATGACTCTATGGATCGATCGAGATTCATTGTTAGTATTAGATATACTAACTTTGAATTGTGCGCACCCCGGTTACATACGATGCCTTGATCACGTCGTATGCTAACTAATGGCGAATTCCTTGAGTCTCGACTCAGGTTTTCTGCAAGTACTGGGATTATTTAGGGTTACGGCCCTGAACCCGGTCTAGATGAACCAAAGGTGATTTGTAGCCTTGGTTGAGTCCAGGAATGAACATCACACACCCCAAAATGATATTTGTATTTTCAAGAGTTGTTTTCTGCAAGCCTCTTGATATACTATGTATGGATAAATTGCCAGTTTTTAAAATGCTTGCCAAAAGGGCATGACCACCAAGTACATCAAGTACTTAGCTCAAAACTCTTTCAAATGTTTTCAGGTCTGGAAGCAGGTGATGCGCAGCAAGGCTGAAGCAGAGGGTTGTTGCAAGACTTTATTAAGTTTCCGCTATGTTATTTTGCTCATAACTCTGATAACAAGACTACTAGTTTGGTAATAATAAATAAGTCGAGGGCGTCATCTTCCAACCCTCTAGTTATATAATATGGTTTCTTTGTTTCCTAAACTTATTTCTCTCTTCCTATTTTACTTATTATTGGATGGAGAGTGCCGTATATCAGTTCCTTTTGGAAGCTCGAATTCCCACTCAATTATGGTTATCCCATTTTTCGAAGTGGATGTCGACTCCTCTAGTTTACTGAAAACCGGTTTACCCCATCTTTTACTTTATGCAAGGTGGAGAGTGCCCTGCAATGGTTCTACTTGGACGCTCGATTTCTTACTCACTCTTGGTAATTCCAATGTGTCGTAGTAAATGGTCGACTCCACTTGGCAACTTGACGCTGGTTTACCCCACCATTTTCTTTATAGTCTCATTCTATGTTTTAAGATACTCATAAAATAGTCATAAATTAGTATTATCCCCTTTCTTCCCCGCTTCTTTAATCCAACCCCCGTCACACCCTGGTTCACAGGAATCGGGGCGTGACAGAATTAAAGCCTACTAAGCATTTAATCAAACACCTTGTATGCACTCGATGATGGCCAATCAATCATGCAATAAATTTTAAGTCCCAAACCATAAGACCCAAGAAATAGAAGGCAAATCCAATTACAAAACCCAAAAACCTATTGATCTAGTTCATGTCTTCATATATTTGAAACCAAAATAAACTTAGCTAGACATAATCAAATAGAATAAACCATAAACAATAGATGAAATCATAGTAGAAATATAGAAAATCAAATAAGGAAGAAGAAAATGGTCTTGAGTCTTGAATCCACAAAGTAACGTGCTTCAAATCTTGAAAATACTATAGTAGAAAGTCTAAAATGGAGAAGATTTGGGGTTAATATACATGAAAAATGAGTCTGGAGATGAGTTGGACCGAGTTTGGACGGACCAAACTCGGTTCTTAAGTGAAATGGTGCGCGCCGACAGTGGTTTGACGAGGGTGGCTTGCGATCTGTCAAACTGCCGTGACAGACCGCCATCTTCTCTGTGAACAGTAGCCGGCTAACCGGCGGTTTGGCAAACTGCCTGCCAACTCGCCGGTTTTCCTTCTCTTGCGCAACTTCGCCGTTTTCTCTCGTTCTCTCTCGTCTGAACTCCGATTCTTGATCCGCTTTTTGCTATGGCTTCCTAACAAACTCCTCTTTGACATGGAATAGTTCAATTAGACAAATAAGTTCTTTATTTTTCCTGCAAAAGCATAACAAAACTCGAGAAAATGAGAAAAACGTGAATTCGAGCAAACTAGTAAAACCCTAGTCATATCACTTGAAAATCCACATATTTATACATGAATTTCACTCTAATTTAGCTCAACATGCACATAAAATACGTGTTAATCAGTTATCTTCCCCAGTTTTGATATCTGAAGATTCTCCATAACACAACCATCTTTCAGGTTAGATGATGACCCTCCCACTGCGACGAGGCACCACTTGAGAGTTAGTGTTAGTGTCAACACGAGGTGCAATCTTTAGTGTAACATTTGATATAGGTGGTTCAGACGTCTCAGTGTCCCTCATTTATTCTAAAATGACTTCACTCGTGGGTTTATGATTAATCACATATTCCTCCTCCAAAAATCGCGCATTAGTGTTAATGATGATATTTTGGTCCCTAGACTATTGAACATTCCACCTCTCGTGCCTTTAGGGTACCCCACAAAAAATCATAGTTTAGTTTGTGATTCCAACTTATCAGCATCTTTGTTCAGCACATGTGCTGGACACCCCCAGATTCGAATAAGTTCCAGACTAAGCTTATGCCCAGTCCACAATTCCCAAGGGGTCTTAGGTACTGATTTAGAAGGAACCAAATTTAGACCATACGTTGCCGTTTCTAATGCATAACCCCAAAACAAAGTAGGTAGCTCAGAATAGCTCATCATTGATCGAACCATTTCTATGAGTGTACGATTTCTTCATTCCGCCATGCCATTTTGTTGCGGCATCCCCGGAGCAGTAAGCTGGGATGTGATCCTAGCTTCTGACATGTATTCCAAAAATTCACCATTCCCCTCCTCGATCAGATTGAAGGGATTTGATAGTTCTCTCATGACGATTCTCAACTTCCGCCTTAAATTCTTTGAATTTCTCAAAGGATTCAGACTTCCGTTTCATCAGATAAACATATCTAAACCTTGAGTAATCAGTAATAAAAATGATGAAGTATTAATACCACCTCTAGCTTGAATTGACATTGGACCACACACGTCCATGTGAATCAAATCCAACACTTTCTCTGATCTATTTCCCTTGGACTTAAAATTTCTTTTAACCATCTTGCCTTGCAAGCAAGATTCGCAAGTTGGTAATGGTTCCATTCGGAGTTTCTCCGAAGGACCATCTTTCACCAACCTTTGAATCCTCTTAAGGTGGATGTGTCCAAGCCTCAGAAGCCAGAGTTGTGTTTGATTCACACTCAAAGAAAACTTACGTTTCTTAGAACATGATGATGTGTTATTCAATGCAGTATGTGTACAGTTTATGGTAAAGAGATTGTTAGACATAGTACCAGAATAAATAATATCACCATTACGATAAATAGTAACATTTCCAAAATCGAAAGGAACAGAATATCCATCCAAATACAATTTGGAAATCGAAATCAAGTTCCTCCAAAAACCGGGTACTAACAAAACATATCTTAAAACCAAAGTTTTATCAAAAAACGGTGAACTGACAACTCTCACTGCTGAAACCGCCACTTTCACAACATTCCCCATGGTGATGGTAATCTCGCCTGCACTAATGCGCCGGGTTTGACTAAACCGTGCAAGTCAACACATACATGATTAGTGGCTCCAGTATCTATAACCCAAGTGTTGATAGAACTAGCCGCTAAACAAGTTTCAACAACTAGTGCACAAGATGTACCTTGACCACTGCCCGTCCTCATTTGAGGACAAGAAGCCTTGTAGTGTCCTTTCTGCCCACAACGGTAACATCTCCCTTTAGGCTTCCTTATGCCACCTTGAGGTCCATTGCCCTTCTGAGTGACCACCCCTTGATTCTGACTACCATGCTTATTCTTCTTTCTAAATCCGCCTTTAGGCTTAGTAGAAGTAGAAGCTGTAGTGTTGTGAGCCTGAAGATCAGACTTAATCACCGTCTCAGCTTGCACCAGTTTATTCAATAGTTGGGCCAACGTGTAATCCTTTGGATTCATGTTGTTGTTCAGCCGAAACTGGTTGAATGAATTAGGAAGTGATTCTATGATGATATTGACCTGCAATTCTGCATCGATTTCAGCACCTAGAACCTCCAGTTCATTAAGATGACCAATCATCTTAAGAACATGTTCCTTCACGGATTCGCCATCACATTTTCAGCGTCAAAACCAACTTCATAGCCTTTTGATGCGCCTGACGACCGTGATGGCTGAACATCTCGTGAAGGCTCAGGATCATACCAGCTGTTGTTTCAACATTCTAATGTTGATGCTACAAAAAGGTCGATACTAAAGCCAGTATGTAACATTTTGCCATCTCATTTGCCTTTTTCCAGTTGGTATAAGCCTCACATTGTTCGGCCATAGCTCCTGCAACTGGTTTAGGGGGGCACTCCTCAGTAAGGAGAAATTTATGTCCGTCAGCAGTAAGGACAATATCCAAGTTTCATTTTCAATCAAGGTAATTGGAACCTTCGAGTTTGTTTTCTTTGAGAATTGAAACAAGGGAATTGAAAGACATAATGTAGCTGGAAATAAATAAATAACACAAAGTCAAAGTCATATACTTTGAAGCATTTTTTATTATATTGTAAAACCTTAAATCAATATAAAATGCCACCCCCGACTCCTTAAGATTTTATATACAAGCCACGTAGGGTGGACGTTACGTATAATCTCTTTAAGTAGGTTTTTACTCCTTTAATTTCATTATCCAATCAACCTTCACCTTATCATTGATGAAATTAACAGTCAGTCACTCCTAGCCATGCAAATTTAATTAATTACCTTTCCGTAGGGGAAATAATTAATAAATTTACATCTAAGTGAATACCATAATTTAATATTCTGAAAAAATCTCTTTTATAAGAATAATCATACCGTAGGGAGGTGATATTGATATAAAATAATTTTTTAATAATATCATACGAAGTAAACTAATAAAATCCATAATTAGCATCTCCGTAGGGATACGCTCGGATCAGTGAGCAAATGCTAACTAATTCATTTTTAAACCAATTATGGAGGCTAGAATTAATAATAATTTTTGAAAAATATAAAAATTAATTGAAAATTAAAATTAATATAATACCACTTAGTAATTTTAAACCAAGGTTTTAATTCATTTTCAAGCATAGCATGTAACTAAAAATCACGAATAATTAAACAACATGCTATCCACAAACATCGAAAAAACGAGCACAAGATAATAAATAATTATCCAATCATCATGGCCTTGAATTTCTTCGAACGAGCTTGAAAAATTGAGGACGTGGGAAAAACAGGCTGAGAAAACGAGCTAGAATTAGGCCCAAAAGCTCGGCCCGTTAGGGTTTTTGGAAAACCCTAACTGCCGAGAGCTTCAGCCGTCGTTCCAGCCGTCGTCGCCTTCTCCCTCGCCATTGCCGCCATCGTTGCTGCCGTCGTCTTCACACGAGCTCGGAGAGACCTTTTCGAAGCTACTCCCGCTGCTATCGCCATCAATGGACACCGGAAAACACAGCAGGAAGCAGCCGCACAGTCGCCGCTGCCGCTGAACCGCGATGTGAGCTCCTGTTGCTGCTTCGCTATCCGCCGTGCTTCCCCGTCCCTCGATCATCGTGCAGCAGTCCGCTGACATTCATAGGAACGTCGGCAATCGTCCCGCAGTCAACGGGCTTGCTGCAATCCGCTAGGATTTCTAAAAAACCCTAGCTGCCGCCGCCGATGTACACAGACGACAGAACTACCACCGCGGAAGCTACAGTCGCTCCCACTGATTTAGCTACTTCTCCGGAGCATCGCCGACGTCAAGGAGAGGGTCCGGCAGCCACTGCGATGTCTGGTGATCCAAAACAGCCGCGGTAGGGATGAAACCTAACTGCGGCGCTTATCACCGCCGCAGCGCCGCCACTCTCCTCGATTACCGATTCAAAGCACGCCGCCGTCTCTGCCATAGCCACCATTGATCGGTGGGCTTCGACCTTCGTTCATGGTG
The DNA here is from genome assembly GCA_001642375.2 of Mentha longifolia. Taxonomy (NCBI): domain Eukaryota; kingdom Viridiplantae; phylum Streptophyta; class Magnoliopsida; order Lamiales; family Lamiaceae; genus Mentha; species Mentha longifolia. The sequence goes on along the minus strand of CM038116.1, from coordinate 24,063,192 downwards.
ACTCGATCAATCGATTACAAAAATTGGAATAATTACATCAAAATTACAAATTACAAAAAATTAAATTTCTATTCTAACACGATCAACCCTCGTGTGTTTACAAACGCAGCCACAAACAGGCTGATTTTAATACAAAATTAAAACCATAAACATTCATATTAACCATGATAATTGGATCTCTGCAAAACCGAGTTAATTGCATCCAATACAATAATATGAATCAAATAATTATACTTAATTAAATCTACAGAGCCGAGTTGGCTCTGATACCAGTTGTTGGATCCGAGATCCCTCGGATGTAGATTTAATTAATTTCAATAATTATTAACATATAATTATAGATCTTGAAAGCGGAAACAGATCTAGAATTATATACGTGTTTGTTCTTCACCGATCGGCAAAACAGAGTCGAGGAAATAATCTTCCACGCACTAGATCTCTGCACACGATATCTAGCTCTTGATCGTAAACCTCGAGATCTTCTAGAGTATTCCTTAGCAACGAGAAGAATTTCGAGTGGGCGAAAATCTATCTTCTCTGCACTACCCTATAACCGGCGCCCCCTTCTCCTTCTTCTAAGAATCACGTATTTTCTTTGTCCACTTATCCCTTATTTATAGATAAGAAGTGGAGTGGTGGAGAAGTTAGGGCTTGGTTAATGGGTCAGGCTATGTTCTATTGGGCTACTCCAGGGATCTTGAGGAGGACATGGACTGGGTCTTCCAATATAATTAAATAATCCAAGTATTCTCTTGCCCCGAATACTCTATTTAATTATATTAATATTATAGTCTTTCCACTATAGTAAAATAATATTGCATCATTGTCCATTCCCAAATTACTACATACCGGCTCCTCTTTGAATTATATTATTTCCCTTTTTTTAGATATTGCATGTCCATTAATTAATTTAAGCTACTGAATGCTTTAATTAATTAACATCTAAAACCGAGAGTAGTACCCGTTCGACCTTATTACTATATCGGAACTTAATCCACCTGCAGGGTTTGATATAATAATCCTTAGAACGCCTTAAGGGGACATCGTCAACTCGGCGCTCCGAGACATGATTTCTAGCTATAATATTAATTATCATATTTATAATATTATTACCCAAGATACGGAGATTCTTTGAGTTGCCATAACTCTCACTTATGGTAAATCAAAGCAATAATAATTATAAATATATAATTGAATATTATGACAACTAGAATTAAGAAATAATAATCGTCCGAGACGTGATCCTTTATATAAGTCAGTATAAAAGAATTTATCTCACCGCGATCATGTTCTGATGCAAGCTGTAGTTCAAGATTTCAAGCTTGTAGGCCAAGATTTGAAGATTATTTGGGCTCAAGTTTGAAGACAATATTTAAGATATTTATTTTATGTAATTTTCATTTTTGTTTAGTGTGATATCTAGAAGATTTGTTTCCTTCTTTATTTTGGTATTAATTACCTTGTTTAGACTAGGGATTGATTTGTTACCCCTTAGGACAAGATTTTGATTTGTTTCCATGTAAAAATTAGGTTTTTTGAAGCCTATAAATAAGGCCTATAGGGGGTGACGAAAATAACACTCTTGTCTTGAATATCAATAAAAATGTGAGATTTTATCTCCTTTGTTTATCTTATGGATTTCTCGGTTCACCGAGATATTCTTTATCGGCGAATCAACGAGTAAACCATCCCTCGTTGTGTGTCATTCAGTGTCCCCGTGTGGCTCGGCGACCGTCTCTTTGGGATATAGAGGTTTTTGGTTATCTATATTACTTAGGGGGTTTAGTTCGTAGACGTATTGGGATTTCCATCATATCTTTTATTTTCAGTTTATTTGTTGTAGCTGCATTCGATTTGATCAATGGAGTTGACTAGCGTTGTTGGGGCGACCGTCTCTTTGGGTTATAGGTTGTTTTCGACATTCCTATTGTACTTAGGTTAGGGGGTTTGATCTCAAAGGTTCTAGTGGTCCATATTATCTTTCGATTTGTGGTGTTTTTTTTGTTCTTACTTCTACGGCTTCCGATTCTGGGCTACGTATCTGCGTCGACATATCTCTTGCTCAACGAAGATCGTATCATGTTCAGTGCAAACTGATTATGCACTAGTATAAGCTAATAACCAAGACCAGCTATTATCCAGCATTATACTACAACCTTGACAAGTAATTTGTTACTTTAGGTTGCGAATACCATTTAACCATATAAGAATGTGATAATATGATCTTCCGTGCGACTACCCACACCATATTATCTATAATATATAGTACCGAACATTTATTTACATAACCATAACACGAATTAGTATGCAAATCATATGACAAAATATTTATTTCTAAAACCGGAAGAAATTGTTAATAATACAAACATAAAGTATGTTTTTCAGTATATCAACCCCACAAGAATTTCCGGTAAGAATAAATTTTGCAACCTCAACATTTATTAATAATTAAATAAATGCTATTACTGAATTCTCCCGTCATTTTGCATTTTTTTTCCTTTTTAATTTTAGTTTAGAGAAAATGTGTAAAGCCAATCAAGTATTGCTACGAGCTTAATTGGTTACTCCCTCCGACTCAAGATTTCTGACAATATTTTTTTATTGGGTCGTCTTAAAGATATGTCACCTTTCCTATTTGGGAAATAATTAGGTTTTAAATGGTACAATTAGTAAATCCATTATTACATTTAGCATTCCCTAATTAAATCTCATCTCACAATATAATTTAAAGTCAAAAAGTTTAAATTATCATAACTTGCTCGTTTGTTCTCCAATATTTATGTTTATTTTATCAAATTAAAGGTTTTGATACGATCTTTTATTTAAGATTAGACATCAATATATTTTTATGCATCTGTGATGCTCTAGTTTTAAAATATGCTTAAATATATAAACCACATTACATCCCTAATAAACACAATAAACTTTAAATATTAAACACTCATGTCTTAAAACCCGTGTCGAAAAGAAAAGTGTCAATAATCCTGAGCCGGAGGGTTGGGTATAACTATAATTTATTTTTATCCTCTCAAGCAACACCTTTGAGACTATAGTTTAGTGATCGATGAATAGTACTCCCTCCGACTCGGAGATATTCATAAAAGGTGTTAATATTTCTGAGCCAGAGGGAGTAGTATGTATTTATCAATTAAAATGTAGTTTATTCTTTTTTTCTTCTTGCATCATTGATGCTTGATCATCAAACAAGACCTAATCATGATAGGTAAATAACGTAAAATACAAAATACAAAATGTATTTTGTTTTTTTATTTTTATTTTTGAACTTTTTTTGGCTGAAAAAAGAAGCACAATGATTTGCAATCACTATTCACTTCAATTATACACTTAACACTCCACGAGTCCTTAATTTTTATATAAAATATAATTTCTTACATCGTTTCTAATATATATTGGCTTGAAGCTTTTAACTTTTTAAGTGTAAGTTCTACATTGTTAATCAATCAATTTCTACTTCAATTTTCGGATTGGATTTATTTTCTTCTAAATAATGAGTCTTTTGTAGGGCCAGCATTAAGAAATGCAGCTGATCATTCATTTGCATTTATTAGCTTTATAGTAACGAGGGCACTCACAATGCTCCGGGTTCGGTGGGTGCTCCGGCGTGAGCAATCCCGGGACCGAGCCCGGGTGTGCGTTGGGGCCGGCAAGATCGGAGGGTGAAGGAGTACTCGGGGAGTGATCTCCCTCGGCTGGCGTCATAATAACGTCAGTCACCCTTTTTTTAAAAAAAAAATTGAATTTTATGCAAAAAAAAAAAATTTAAAAAAAATGAAAAATGTTTCCTCACCATTGGAGTAGCAATGGCTACTTCCAAAAATTCTCCTATAAATTCACACTCATTCTTCTTCATCCTCACACCACAATCTCCACTTTCTTCCTCATATTTCTACCTAAAATTGTTGCAAATCTACATCAAATTCAAAAAAATAAAAATAAATAAAGGGAGATCCCTTGGAGAACCAATTCAACGATTGGTTAGGAAATTACTCCACCAATTAAGTCCCGCCACTGCTGCCGCCTCCAACAAATCCGGAGGATCCTCCTACTCCAACTCCGGGCTCGGTTTTGGTGCATTTGTCAACTCCCCGGCACCATTCATGGGATATACCGGCTAAGATTATCGACCTTACTCTCCATCTGACAGTCAAAGCTTCGTTCGATTTCCAACTCCCCCCCATCAATTCCGGTCAAGCTCGCCATGCAACTCAAGGCTTGGAGTCCATGAATCTCACCACCTCGTTCGAGAGTGTCTCCAATGTTCCCACCCCTTCACCAATGAAAGGAAAGGGGAAGGCGAAGGGAAGGCGAAGGGGAAGGCCAAGGAAAATGACACCGACGACACTCTGACAAATAGACCGCCTACCTCATACTCTCCCGAAGAAATGGCATGTCTCGCAGGGTGTTGGTCGGTCCTATCTCAAAACCCAACTAAAGGAAGAGATCAAACAGGACTTGTATTTTGGAAGCGGATCAAGCAACTTTACAATCAAAGAAAGCCGAGGGATACAATCGAGAGGGACGACGTAATGCTCAAATCGCATTTCGGAAGAGCGCAAGCAAAAATCCGAGAATTCAACGGTTACTATTGCCAAGTGAAGAGGGAATGGCCGAGTAGATCCTCCAGCTAGGACATATACGACACTACAAATACGTTGTATTACAACAAGAACAACAAGCAATACTTTGTTCTGAAGGATGCTTGAAAAATCTTGCACGCTCTTCCTAAATTTCAGGTAATCGGGAAAAAGAATGACACGAGTGGCTCTGATAAGCGACAAAAGGGATGAGTCGTCCAACTCAAGTCGATCCGAGGATGATGCTGGTTTTTATAGTCATGACCCAATGACCGGCCAATTGGGCAGAAGCAAGCGAAGTCCCAAGCTCGCAACAAGGAAAAAGCTACCGCAAGTGTTCCACTAGAAGGCGCCCCCGATGAATTGAATGTCTCTCTAGTCCAAACAACGACCGAAGCAAATCAATCCTTCATAGAGTGGGCAAAGGCTAAAGCTAACTACCAACGTTCAAAAGCGATAAGGAATTATCAGAAGGCCAAGGCGACAGATACGAGCGGAATGACGCCGGAGGAATTAGAGGAACATCGTGAGATCTTGGTGGAATTGAAGAGCTTAATTTGAAAATAATCCCTTCTATTTGTAATTTAAATGTTTTTTTTTTTTAATTTTATGTAATATCTAGTATTTGAATTCAATAGATTAAATTAGTTTCAAAAAATATTTTGGTTTAGAGTTAAATTCAATAAATCTGAATCAAAATCGAAAGCGAAACCAAAATCGAAATATAAATTGAAATTAAAAAGATTAAAAAAATAAAAAAAAGTTGAATAAAAAATAATAAAAAAAAACGGAGGGAACCCGGGAGAGATCCCGTGCATTGAGAATCTCTCCCGGGGCCGATTTTGGGAGTGGGATCTCTCCACCAAAAAAGTGGGAGAGATCCCACATTTGGGATCTACATTATGGGTGCTCTGAAACGGATGAGGGGATAATTGACAATTTACTATACGCTCTTAAATTATACCCCTTTTAAATTGTACTTTCTTCGTCCCAACTATTTATATTGCATAATATTATCATTTAATAAATTCAAAAATAATATATATGAGGATAAATAGACGGGATGGAAGAATAATATTTTATTTGCATTACACTCCGATTAAAACTTTTGACATAAAATTATTCAATATTATAATTTTCGAAATTATAAATTCGAATATTTTTGAAGATGATTAACCAGAGAAGATTTTTTTTATTTTTTTATTTTTTATAATTTGATGGGAAAAGAGAGGTGTTATTCCTCAAAAAAAACGGTACAAGTACCGACAATACAAACGTTATGGAACAGACCACCTATTACTCAAGCACATCGATGCCCACTCTGAATATTTAATACCCGAGTCGGCATCACCCCGTACCAACTCCAAAATCTACATTCTATCTCCACCTCTAATCTCTTAAAATCTCATTCTTTTTCATTAAAACCCATCGAATTCCACCACTTCCAAAGTATCCAAATCATGCAATTCCACAAGCCTCCCAACCTCTTCTCTAATAAACCTTTACCCAGTAGGCTCGAGAAGTACCACCGGTGTCCGACGACATCCTTAGGTGCCGCCTAGCAGGAGCCTGTCCAAGCCACAATATTATTCCATAATTTGCTTACTTCCCGGCACTTCAAAAAAATGTGAGCCACAGACTCCACCAAAACAAGAGAAGATCTATTCCTTCAACCACGAAAAAAAAGAGTAGCCTATTCCTTCGACCAAAACAATTTGTCCTTTCAAAATTATTTAGGATCATATATAGTAACAATTATTAAGCTATAGTAGTTTTATTGCAGTGTTTTGAAACCCGGACCGGACCGGCCGGTCCGACCGGTTTAACCAGGAACCAGCCAGTTGTCCGGTCCGGTTATATGAAATCCGGTTTTGTGCATTGAACCGGAGCGACCCGGTCAGAACCGGTCAGACCCGGTCAAACCGGAAACTGGTTTACTATAAAAAAATTTAATGTTGTTGCCAAGATTTAAACTCAAGACCTCTTAGTTGATAGTCTAAGATACTAGTCAACCAGACTATCTCACAATATTGTATTAGATTGTAATAATTTATCTAATCCTTAACAATTTTCTTATAATTTCATAATAAATTTAACCCCATTTGTACAAGGTTTAAACTCTTAACCTCTACAACTTTATTGAATAATTTTTATCATTTCATTTGCAACTAACATTTCAAAAATTATTATTTATGATGACATGAATGAGTTAAACTATATTATGATAATTATTTTTTCTTCTATTATTTTTTTTCATTTGAACATGAATTTTTTCATATATTCATTGAGCTAAATAAACATTTCTAACACCTAAATTTATTTTTAATTTATATATATTTTAAATTCTATTCAAGTTATAATTTTATTTAAATATTTATATATTTTGATATATTAATAATTATATATATATATATATATATATATATATGAAGATACGGGTTATTCGGGTTTTTGGGAACGGTTCAACCGGTTGACCCGGTGACCCATTCAGATGCCCGGTTTGATGTCCGGTCCGGATTTGAAAACATTGTTTTATTGGTTATTAATTTGAACGGTTATGTTGACCGATCTTTTTCATGAATGCTCTCTTCAAGTGTATTTCCAATTACTATATACTCCTATACTACTATTTTAAAAAAAAGTGTGTTTCCAATTAGGATTAATCTATGGGCCATAATATGGCCGCCCATAATGCCCCTTTATTCTCCTAAAATAGATTAGGTAAATTGCTTGAATTTAGTAGACTCTTATACCCCTGGTTTAAATATGGTATAATCATTAAAAGACTAAAGAAATTCAAGTCTTCTATTGTCATATTAAATTTTGTTTATTTCGTATGCATGATTAAAAGAGTAACTAAAGTAATATAATTAATTTAAATATAACTTATAATTGTAGTAATCATCTAAATAAAATATTAAAAAGAGCACAATAATTCAATATATCTTGATTTTAAGAAAATCAAATATTTTAATCCCTATCAATAATGGCGGCATTTTTTGAACATGTTTCAAATTAAAATTTATTTGAAATTTGATTATGTAAAAATTCAACTACTCATCACTTTAATAATAAAAATATATCATATTAAGTTAATGTCTAAGATCAAAAGTCTCAAGTTTAAATTTTTCATAAATTTGATGATGATGATGATGTCAATATATATAGTAGTACAAGAATTCCTTGAAATAAAAATATTGCATAGGAATCTTATTATCAAAATAAAATTAAAAATAGTGGGACTTGAGAATATGATTCTACCTACTTTATATTGAAAATTTTTACCTAATTTATACTCCGTATATATGGGCTCGACATGAATAAGAGTTTGTTGAATAATTAATTTTGAGCTCATCAATTCTTATGTGAGCTCGAAATAAAGTTCCAATATAGCTCAAGTCTATGATTTTTTTAACTAGCAGCGTGAGCTCAAGCTTGCCAGCATTTAGCTCGACTAGTATGAAGCTATATTATATTGTTCATGATATATTATTTAGAACCGACGACAACATAAATAGTTGTGAATTATAAGAGACTTAAAAATCTTGTTTAAAATATATTGAAATACAGATACCACAAATTGTTCGATGTGTTTCTTCATGGAAGTTTCTATGTATATAATTCACAAAAAATTGACATGTGATTCATGTTTTAAATAATAAAATAAATCAAATATGAATTAATCAGCTACACGCATTCATGTACTTTACAAAGTTTTCGTAATCATTTACTCTAAATTGGGTAAAGATTTAATTTAATTAAATAATCTTATATGATTTTTTAAAAAGTATTGGACACACTTGTACAAAAAAGAATTATCAACATATTAATAAAATAAATAAATCGAAATTCAACCATTCTATAATATAGTATCTTTTTTAGCAACTACACATTTTACACGAAATATGTGTTTCTTTTTTCCAATACAAATATTCTACATAAATTTTTAGTATCATCTTTATTTAAGTTAACCCCTTTCCAATTTTAATTAATGTAGAATCGATTGAGAATTTGAGATGGAAAAATATATGAAATAGAGACATATTCATAACAAACATCACGTCTTCTAAAACTAAGCTATTGGTTTGTATTAATTTGATTGAATATTCCAAGATTGTATATGGAAATTAAGAATCATTAATTAATGTGGTGAGACATGACTTGCAAGTTGTAACTGAAAATTACCTTGAGTATATTTTTCTATAAATAAATGCTATAAGGATATTTGTGTAAATTAATAAATTAAGTAATGTATAATGACTATAAAACCATTATATGGCTGGCCATATTGTGGCCATTTAGCAAGACCCTGGACTTATTGCGATTAGGCCTAATTATGCCTAGTCAAATTACGAGGCTCAATAATCTCTATTCATTTTCCTAACGGTTGATTTTATCCACGAATTTTAGGTGAATATAATTTCATATGATCATATCAATCATTAATCAACAATGGAACTAAATTCGACAAAAATATTACTCTTTCTTTTTTACTTATTTATTCTTATATAGTATAAAGTACCATGTCTAATTACAGATAAGTTAAATACTTCATTAATTAACCCGTTATTCATTCTTATTTTACTTTTTAAATTATTTATTAGAACATTGTTGTGTATTTTCTTAAAGGAACAAAAAAAATATATCGTGGATTTGATGAGTGGGCTACCAATGAATATGAAAAAAATAATTTAAAAAAATGCATATTTGCTTTTAAGTCTATTTAAAATGGACAATAATGTAGCACGAGTAATTAGGTATCCTCGTTAACACTGAATTGAATGTTTTATCTAACAAGAAAGCGAAGTAATATTCTAAAGGCTATACAATAATCTTATCAACCACAGAAAATTATAAATACTCCCATTTATTTATTGAAAGAGGTTTGTCACTTTATTTGGAAGAAATCAATGATTTTATCCATCTTTTCAATTTCTAGTTTAGCTTAAGCAACGAAAAGATTGTAATCAAGAATCCCCAAATTGCTCAATTTAGTAATTGTTAACCTTAATAATGAGCCTCGTCGTCTTCAATAAAATTTTGTTCTTTTTCACAAAATATTAGGCAAGAGAGGGATACACGGATAGTAATCTTACTTGACTAACAATTTAATGGTAATTAATACTTATAAATATCATATTTAATATTTTAGAGGAAAAATAATTAATCATTTTATGCATTATTAATCAATAAAATTAAAATAACCTTCCAAGATTGTTCACCTAATTGGCTAATTTACGTTTGTCTAACCCCACGCCCATACGTAAGTAAAACAGATCAACTACCCTTATAGCAGTGCATTATTATTATTATTATTATTATTATTATTATTATTATTATTATTATTATTATTATTATTATTATTATTATTATTATTATTATTATTATTATTACATGGTATGCACAGTATAATTATATAAACATAAAATACTTAAATGAACATGCCGAACTAAAATTTGAACTCGTTCAAGTTCATTTGCATGGTAATTTACTCACTATATTAGAAGGAAAAAAATACAATTAACAGAAAAACTAAAATAATAAATTCATAGAAATCCTTTTCGCCATTAAGCCTTGGGTTAAAATGTAGCTAAAAAAAGTCATATGAGATCTTCTGTAACAACTACTGTGAACTAATCGTGTACCAAAATCGATTTTTTTTGATTTTTATATAATTTTTTTCTTCAATTTCAATGTAATATGATTTAGTCCAATAATATACGTACTAATTTATCAATAGTTTATTAATTCAATTAGGCTTATATAATTATTTTTTTAGTATTTCTTCCTTTTTTTAATTAGTAAAATTAAAATTAAATATTAAAAATTAAATAATAAACTCTAATTGAATGGGTGAACCCTAATCAGTTAGTGTAAAGTTAGATTGAATAATAATATTGAAAGAAAAATAAAATAAAATCAAAATAAATTAATTTTTAATGCACAGTTGGTACACTGAAATGGGGACATAGGAACCCAAGTGAGAAAAAATCGACTATCCAAACATAAAAGGGTTAGTAATCGGGACGGAACCGGAATACCGGTACCGAGTACCGGAATACCGAATACCGAATAACACTAATTTTGGGTACTAGTACCGGACCGGATAAGTTATCCGGTTTCCTGAGTACCGACCGGTTTGGTACCGGTTAACCGGAAGAACTGGTTAAGGTACCGGATATTTAAAATAAAAAAAAAAAAAAAAATACTAGTATTTTATATATATTTTTTTCATTTCCTATACTTATTTTTACCATATTTTCTAATCCAATTCAAAAATTCAAAAATCACAATCCAAAATGCAAATCAAAATCAACATCAAACAATCCAAAAAATATTTTAATTTTGATTCCATAATTGAAAGTTTATTTTCAGTTTATTTTAATTTAAAAACTTTGATTTACAAAATTAGATTTTACAAAAAAATATTAATTTGTATAGTTATATAATTAATATATATATATATATATATAGTAAAATATATTTATAGTAAAATTTATCCGGTACCCGGTACGGTATCCGGTTCCGTACCGAAATATCGGGTACCGAATATTCTAAAAAGTTTGGTACCGAGTACCGTACCGGGTACCGGATAATCAGTATTCGGTACCCGGTACGGTACCAGGATTCCCGAAAATATGGTACCGGTTAGACAGCCCTAGAATTGATAAAATAATACTACTACTTGAAATTATAATCCTTTTCTTTTCATTTTTTTTGTCCTCTATTAATCATTTCCAAATTTTCTGCCTAGTTTTAGTATTTCTTTTTGGATTAAATGCAACCAAAATTTTCTTCTAGAGAAAGAAAAAATGATGCTTGAATTCGTTAGAACGGCACCGTTGTAGTTATTTCTAGTACTACGAAATACTCCGAAATCAATAACGAATTGACGATATTGCCCATCACCGTTATAAATAATCTCAAAGTGGATTGAGGAGAAAAAGTAAATCTAACCACCTCTCATCTTTCTCAAACCACCGCGATGCAGCCGGAGATGCCGCCGGCGCCTCCGCCACCACCGAGAAGTTTGCATCTCTACCAGGCTCACATTTTTTCCAGCTAACATTGCAGACTCTTGAGAATGTCGGCGTCAAATTCCGCCAAGCAAGCGAAGGCACGTGACCTGAAGCACCGCGTGCTCACGTGCCTCCACAAGCTCTCCGACAGAGACACCCATTCCGCCGCCGCGTCGGAGCTTGAATACATCGCCAGAAACCTCTCCGACGACGCTCTACCCTCTTTCATATCCTCCGTCTCCGCCACCGACTCCTCCGACAAGTCCCCCGTCCGCCGCCAGTGTCTCAGGCTAGTCTCGGTTCTATCCGAGTACCATGGAGACTCACTCTCTCCTCACCTCTCCAAAGTCCTCTCCGCCGTCGTCCGCCGCCTCCGCGACCCGGACTCTTCCGTCCGCTCCGCCTGCGTCGCCGCGTCGCTGTCCCTCTCTTCTCACCTCACTTCTCCTCCGTTCTCGTCCGTGATCAAGCCCTTCGTTGAATCGTTGTTCACGGAGCAGGATGCCAACGCTCAAACAGGCGCGGCGCTGTGTTTGGCGGCGGTGATTGAAGGATCTAGGAATCCGGACGCCGGGAGCCTGAGGAGACTGTTGCCGAGGATCCAGAAGCTGGCGAAAAGCGAGAGTTTCAAGGCGAAGCCCGCGCTTTTGGCGCTGGTTGGTAGTGTTGTGGCGGTGGAGGGAGTGCTCCGTGGTGGTGGGAAGAATGTAGTCTGGAATTTGCTCAATTTGTTGGTGGAATTCTTGAGCAGTGATGACTGGGCCTCCAGGAAGGCGGCTGCGGAGGCATTGATGAAGATCGCTGCCGTGGAGAAGGAATCGCTCTCTGAGCATAAAGCATCGTGCTTAAAGGCTTTTGAGGCTAAGAGATTTGATAAGGTCTGGTGCTCTTAGAATTTTTTGTGGATTTTATCTGATTTAAACTAATCTCTTTGAATTCCCAAAGTATAATTTATTGATATTTTGTCTGTATCTCTGCATGATATTGATGATTTAGGGACGCCAGTTTCTTGTTATCTTAAACTTTGGTGAATTTGAATCTAATCAAATCGATTTCTTGTAATTCCCCAAAACTTGGTCCTTAATAGATAGATAGATCTGTGTTTGGGTGAGTTGCTGAGTATGGGTTGATCTAATCAGGTGAAGGCAGCAAGGGATACGATGAATCAGATGATTGAAGCTTGGAAGGAAATCCCAGATCTACCTGAAGAGTTCTCAGTGTTACCGGAATCGGAGGCTTCGTCTAAACGTAAGACACATAAGTTGCTTCTTCTACATTCATTCAGATTTCTGTCATATTTTCCTCATAAATCGAAATTTAGTGATTTGATTAAGGCTTTCGTTTGATCTGCTGGATGATTTTTTGTGTACATTTTGCGTTTTCAAACTCTTGAGCAGTTCTGAACTGTGATGTCGGTTTGTTTTTTAGACTTTGTTGTTTTCTTCTATTAAATTCCTTCCGCGAGCTTCGGGTGTAATTATTATATTCCAGTCCACTTGTTCTTTTGTCACCTTTCAACTTATGTGATTCTGCTTTTAGCGCTTTGATTTGTTATCTATTGATCTGTGCTGTAGCATGGGTGGTTAGGCTACATTATTCACATTATATGACTACATGTTTACACTGATTTGTTCTAGTTCAGCAATATATGTAAACTCATCATCAATTGTTAACCATATTTCTTTTCATAGAATATCTAAACTGACTTTGTTGTTTTGGGGTACAGAAAATGCCAGTGATGGTCGTTACCCTACTGGTTCGAGGAATTCCTACTCTGTTGGGTCTAATACTCCTCTAGCAAGGAGAAGAAGCTCTCTGGAAAATGCATCTCCATCTTCGACAGCAAGGAACAGAAGTCCTCTTGGCTCTAATGTAAAGAAAACGAGCCCGGGCTTGTTCCAGAAGTTAGATAGGAAGAAGCCCTCCGACTTGAAAGTTGAAATTGTAGCAGCTGCTGGTTGTTACGGTGTGCAAGTATCCGATGATAAAGTCGAACATGTTCTGGAAACCAGCGAGGAAGAGAAAAAACCATTTGAAATCAAGCGGGCCCTTTTCAAGGAGAGCAATGGGAAGCATAATAAGCTTGGTTTCTTTAGAGGCGGCTCTCGTGTTGTTCCGTGTGGTGACACCAGCGTTGTTGTTAGTAACGAGATGAGAGAGAGCGATGACTTATCTTTGATACGAAAACAACTTCTTCAGATTGAAAGTCAGCAATCTAATTTGATGGACATGCTCCAGGTATATTCAGCTTTTTTCCATTTGTATTTTCTAATTTATCTCAAGATCCGCAAAACAGTAGATTTGTTCTCGAAATATATTATGCTATTTAACAAACTAGCTTAGATTTCTGACTCATTTACCAAGAAGAAACGGTATTTGCCTATTAAGGGGTTGCTTGGTATGATGGAATGGAATAGGATGGAATGGAATGGAGGTAGAAATGATATACAAATTTCTACATCATTTCTACCTCCATTCCATTCCACCTCATTCCATTCCATCATACCAAGCCCCACCTAAGTGATAAATTCCTCATGATACAGTCTGAGCTTCAACTTGTTCAAGCCGTCAAGGCAATGAATTTTCTATTTAATTTCAAGATCCTATGTTTTTGAAATATACTGAGTGAAAAAAGTAGTTTGGATTTCTGCCTCATTTGTACTGTAGAAGTAATACAGCCTATCTAACTTTGATGCCTCATGATTAACTGAAGCATTGATTTTGACATTTTCTTTCTTGTACAAAATCTAGAAATTTATTGGAAGCTCACAGAAGGGCATGCATTCGCTTGAGGCACGTGTACATGGTCTCGAGCTGGCTTTGGATGAAATATCATTCGATCTAGCTGTTTCAACTGGAAGGATGTCACAAAATGGTGCTATGTGCTGCAAGCTACCCGGTACTGATTTCTTGAGCTCAAAACTGTGGGGAAAAGCAGGATCTCGTTCTTCAACTTCTCGACTACCTGCTTCTGGTGGAAACACATCAGTTTTTGGAAATGACGAAGGGTTTCCATTGGAAAATCGAAGGTTTCTCCAAGGTCGTCGTGCGCTTGTCATGAATCCACTGGCCAAAATTCCCAGTGGATTTCCTGAAGTTTCCTCAAGCGGAGTTGTACATAATGCTGCTTGAGAGGTACCCTCTGATCAATCCTAACGTATGTGCCTCACCGGATCTGTCTTTCATTATCATTTATCAATAGCAATTATCCTAACTCGTTTGGTTATGGTTTTCACATTTCATGTCCTCACAATCACATTCGTGAATAGCGTGTGTTTAAATGTATAAAAATAATTTGATGGATCTAACAGTTTTGAGCTTATTTCATTGTCACTCTTATCTAAGACACAAAGTAAATACGGCTTTTTCGATCTTTTCTTATGCAGGCTTTGGAACCATTTAGAGATTGTGCTCCTTACTATAGCTTTGATTATGAAGGATACCAATACTCTTGATACTTATAAGGCGTATACACGATTTCCTCGTTGAAACGAGGATCAACATAAGGACACTAGTCCTTAGGTATATTCTTCAGTTCAGCACTGAGCATACGAGCCTCGAGAGTCGAAGAAGAACGCAGACCGTCCATCGGCAGGTACCGTATATGGCACGGATGCACATATGCCCGAGAAATGAAATATTTTCGTTATGTAGTGAGTGAGGATTTGTTGGCATTCTTTATTGTTGGAAGGATATGATGAGTTCTATGTAATGTCTCCGTATTTCATGCCACTTTATATACAGTATGTGTTTCTTTTGTGCTGATAATATTATTATAGCTAATACCGCTTTTCGTGCATCGAAAGCATCTCTTGTAGGACCGTCCACGTTGAATGATGAGTACCATATAGTAGCATTTATAGAGAATAGAAGAAATTTGGTGAGATTTGGAAAATTTCTCTCGGCCTCAAATGAGTTTTTTGGTATATTAGGCAGTTGTTTCTATTTAGAGGGATAGAGCAATATAATGCAATGTAATATGATATAAATTTAGAATAAATAACGGGATTAACAATTTTTATATCATGTTTGGTTTGAACGATAATAAATTTATACAATCGTTTATGTTATGCATATATGTTATTTACTCCATAAGACATGTATGGCTAAACTAAAATATGAAACTATTTAAATTGCAATTACATTTTTTATTGAAAAATATTTAGTGATGTTAGAAAAATCTTTATACAAAAGTAGTAAAATGTGATATACATTATCACAACATTCTCTTAGGACCTTAGGTAGCTTTTAAGGTCCTAAACAGTAAAAAATTCTGCTCTACCTACAAAAATTGCAGCAGTCATCAAAATTAGCATTGTTATCTGCACAAAATAATTAACAAATTCTCATTAAATTATTATGTCCACATATAGAGCGACCTTTTCTTTTAATATATATATATATAGAGAGAACGGTTCGTGTGTTAATAAATCCTAGCGTGTTAAAATGTTAAAAATGCTTAAAGGTATACAAAACTATATTTAAATGTGTATAAAATTATGCTTATTATATAATTGTGCTTTTAAATGTACAAATTCATGCTTAAATGAAATCATACTTATTGTATCTTGAAATCATGCTTAAATCAATGACAACTATAGATTTGATTAAGATCAATAGTCCAGATTCATTTCTATTTAACACATCAAGATTTATTAACATATGAACCAAACTCTCTCTCTATATATATATATAGCGTCTTTTGATTATCTTTTCCAACGAAAAAATATTGTATTCAGAAAGCAATTAGTATCTACATATTTAGAATTGAATGGCATATGTCACGATCTTAGAGCAAATAGCAGGTAATCATATATTATAAAACCATCATGTCAAATAATTACGAATTATGCTCATGTAGCAACTCAGTCTCACTTTAAATACCAAATTATTAACCCATTTTTATAGCTCTGATAACAATACATATTTTTGTTAGGAATTAGATTCAATTAATTCATACTTTAATCTCTATCACGATAATCCAAGAATAACTGAATCGTATCGGAAGCACTAACCTGAATTTGCCATCATTAAACTTGAAGATTTGAAACTTAGTTTTGGCCTTCCAAGAATCCGTTCTCTCTATTCTGTATCGTATGTTCTTTGACGGGGAGAAGAAAACACGTAGAGAAGCAGACGGTTCTTGGGGACCAGACCAATTAATAAAGAAGTTATTGATATTTATTATTTGGCCCCTCATCAAATAATAAATATCACATATGGTATATATACATATTATAATAATAGCATCTACATTTAAATATATTTGCCCACAATTATTAAATATATATAAATATATATCTAACAATCTCCCACTTGGGCAATATATATTTTCTGATAAACATAGAACTTAATGAGCTCACAATTTGCTATTATAAAATATGTATATCTTAACAATCTTGTCCATCAACTATACAAGCATAGGACTAAAGAGGCCTTCATCACTATATATGTAAATGGACCCATCAATAATCACATATACTTATATAATCAAATGACATAGATCAATGGTTATTACGAAAATCAGATATAATATCTATTTTCGACTGGTCCTCTATAAACTTAAGTAAGGTCACAGAACAGAGTAAAAGCACCAAATACTTCATTTTTGATCAGAATAACTTAATACATAAGTGTATGAATTATCCATAAGCAACAAACATACAAACTCCCACTAAACCATGATATCATCTAATGATACAACACCCATATGAGCAACATGTTCATGAAAGACCTTGGGTGGTAAACCTTTAGTAAACGGATCCGCTATCATGGAGTTTGTCCCAATGTGCTCTATAGATATTTGTTTATTCTGCACCTTTTCTTTCACAACTAGGAACTTTATGTCAATATGCTTTGACTTAGAAGAGCTCCTATTGTTGTTGGAATACAGTACTGCCGACTTATTGTCACAATATAACTTGAGTGGTCTTTCTACATTCTCCAAAATACGCAGCCCCGTGACAAAATTCCGCAACCATATTCCGTGGTTTGATGCCTCGTAGCATGCTACAAACTCTGCTTCCATGGTGGAAGAAGCCATAAGTGTTTGTTTAACACTTTTCCATGATATAGCTCCTCCCGCCAATAGAAAAACATAACCTAATGTAGACTTTAAACTATCTTGGCATCCAGCAAAATCAGAGTCAGAATATCCAACGACCTCCAAATGATCTGATTTCCTGTATGTGAGCATATAATCTTTTGTTCTCTGAAGATACCTCATAACCCTTTTGGCTGCTATCCAATGGTTCATACCAGGGTTACTTACATATCTACCTAACATCCCAACAATGTAAGCAATATCCGGACGCGTACATACTTGAGCATACATAAGACTTCCAACAGCTGAAGCATAGGGAATCTTTTGCATTTCCTGAATTTCGAGGTTACTTTTCAGGCATTGCTTAAGACTGAATTTATCTCCTTTAGCGACAGGGGTATCACCTGGTCTACAATCTTGCATGCCAAACCTCTTGAGTACTTTATTGATATAGCTCTTTTGCGATAATCCAAGAATACCTCGAGATCGGTCTCGATGTATTTGAATTCCTAAGACAAAAGAGGCGTCACCAAGATCTTTCATCTCGAAATGCTTCGATAGAAATCTCTTGGTTTCGTGCAATAAGCCTATATCATTCGAGGCAAGCAAGATGTCATCCACATATAGAACCAGAAATATAAACTTACTCCCACTGAACTTGTGATACACACAATCATCAACAAGATTCATCTCGAAACCAAATGAGACAATCACTTGATGAAACTTATGGTACCATTGACGAGAAGCTTGTTTGAGTCCATAGATGGATTTCTTTAATTTGCATACCATATTCTTTGGGTCTCCTAACTCAAAGTTTTCTGGTTGCACCATATATATCGGTTTCTCAATGTCTCCATTGAGAAACGCAGTCTTAACATCCATCTGATGTAACTCAAGATCGAGATGAGCAACAAGTGCCATGATTATTCTAAAAGAGTCTTTCGATGAAACCGGAGAGAAAGTCTCGGAATAATCAACTCCTTCTTTCTGAGTATAACCTTTAGCTACAAGACGTGCCTTATACCTCTCCACATTACCATTTGCATCCCTCTTGGTTTTAAATATCCATTTACAACCAATTGGTTCCGCACCTTCTGGTAAAGGGACAAGTTCCAAAACTTTATTGTCTTGCATTGACTTATACTCATCATGCATAGCATCGATCCACTTTTGAGAGTTAGAACTTTTCATGGCCTGACGGAAGTTGATTGGATCATCTTCCATCATTCCATTATCATCTTCATGTTCGTGAAGATATATGAAGTAATCATCCGAAATAGCATTTCTTCTTTCTCTCGTGGATCTCCTTATTGACACTTCATTTTGAGGTTGTTGAATTTGTTCTTCAAGAATGGGAGAGTTAACGTTTTCTTGTTGAGGTTCTTGATTCACTTCTCGATCAATGACAGGTGACAAAACCTGAACATCGTCAAAAGTGATAGTAGGAATTGAAGTTGAATCCAATTCCTCCTCAAAAGAAATGTCCCTTACTTGATTTCTCCCCCCAAACTCAACATCCTCAAAAAATGTTGCAGTTCCCGTCTCAAAAATATTCCGAGTTGTGGGATCATAAAACTTATAGCCCTTCGATCGCTCAGGGTAACCAATAAAGTAGCTGCTCACGGTTTTGGGTTCCAATTTCTTTTCATTAGGCCTATAAGGCCTTGCCTCAGCTGGACATCCCCAAATGTGAAAGTGCTTAAGACTAGGCTTTTGACCAGTCCAAAGCTCATAAGGTGTTTTTGCTGCTGCTTTAGTTGGTACTCTATTTAGAATGTAAGCTGCTGTCTTTAATGCTTCTCCCCAGAGGGACTCGGGTAAGGTAGAATGAGCAATCATACTTCTTACCATATCCTTAAGAGTCCTGTTTCACCTTTCAGCTACACCATTCATGCTAGGTGAACCCGGCATGGTGTACTGTGGGACAATACCACATTCCTCTAGGAATTTAGCAAATGGTCCTGGACGTTGTTCACCTGAACCGTCATATCTTCCGTAGTATTCACCACCACGGTCAGATCTGACTTTCTTAATGCTTTTGCTGAGTTGATTCTCAACTTCAGCTTTAAAGGCTTTGAACACGTCCAAAGACTGAGATTTCTCATGAATGAGATATAGGTACCCATAACGTGAATAATCGTCTATGAATGTAATGAAATATTGTTGACCATTCCAAGATGCCGTAGGAAATGGCCCACAAATATCAGTATGAATCAATTCCAAGACGTCTGAAGACCTGTTGGCACCTAATCTCTTAGGTGTGGTCTGTTTTCCCTTGATACAGTCAACGCAAACATCAAAGTCTGCAAAGTCAAGAGAATCTAGAATGCCATTAGACACAAGGCACTCAACTCTACCTTTTGAGATATGACCTAAACGCTTATGTCATAATGATGCCGAATTTTCCTTATCTAATTTTCTCTTAGTACCTCGTGATTCCACGTGCAAGGTTTCATTATAGGATGCAAGTGTTTCAAGCAAATAAAGGTTGTCATAAGCATTAACATAACCAGTTCCAACAACATTTGAATTCAAAGACAAAGTAAACTGATTGTTTCCAAATGAACAACAATATCCGAATTTGTCCAACAAACAAACAGAAATTAAATTCCGTCTAAATGACGGTACAACATAAGTGTCTTTCAAATCCAAATAGAAACCAGTTCCTAATAACAACCTAAAATGCCCAATCGCTTCTACTTCTACCGATTTTCCATCGCCCACAAAGATGTATCTTTCACCATCACTTGGCTTTCGGTAGCTCAGGCAACCCTGCATAGAAACACTTATGTGGGTAGTAGCACCAGAATCTATCCACCAAGTGTTTCTAGGTACTGAAGTTAAATTAACCTCAGAACAGACCAAAGTAAGAATTGTACCTTTCTTTGCACGCCATGCGTGATATTTGGCATAATCTTTCTTCATGTGGTCGGCCTTTTTACAAAAGAAACAACCTTGTTCCTTATGTTGTTTCTTTTGTGCCGGACCCTTAGCAGCCTCATTCTCTTGAACCCTTTTCTTGCCCTTATTCTTCGAAGTACTAGCCATATGAGCACTTTCCGTTCTCTCATGCTTCAACCTTTCTTCCTCTTGAACACAATGAGAAATAAGCTCATTAAGAGTCCATTTCTCCTTTTGACAGTTATAACTAATTTTAAATTGGTTAAACTGTGGAGGAAGCGAAACCAAAACCATAAGAACGAGCAAATCCTCAGAAAGCTCGATCTTAAGTGCCTTAAGTTTCGAAGCAATATG
>CM038116.1:23690232-24042180 GCA_001642375.2 Mentha longifolia | reverse complement strand
ATTGACATCAAAGAAGACAGAAGTGATGTCATTTCAATTTTATCGTTTTTCGCAAAACGTTTCTCAAGTTCGTCAAGGAAACCTTTGGCTGTAGTAATCTCCTCAGAATCAGGACCACTAAAGGCACCCGGAATGTTGTGCTTCATGATCATTAGACTCATGCGATTAGAACGATCCCACCTCTCAAAATCCCTTTTAGCATCAGGGGTGCTTTCCGCAGTGAGAGGTGCAGGTTGTTCTACCCTAAATGCAAGGTCTAGATCCATACAGCCCAGCACAATCATTATGTGCCTTTTCCATTCCTCAAAATTCGTCCCATTAAGCATGGGAACATTATTGATGTTAGAAGATATTGTGGCAGCGGAAGATGAACTTGCTGAATTTGAACAAAAGAAATGGAAATAAAAACTCACATCAATATGTATAATTAAATAATAGATCTAAAATTATGGCTAAACCCATCTCAAGATACCAAGCACAACATTAATATCAAATCTTTGGATAGTAATATTAATTGCAAGCGGTACTCTTGTTGTAGTAATTAAATATTGACAATAAGTTATGTCAAACAATAGATCAATCTTTGGATTAATGTATTGTTCACATAGAATGATTTATAATCGTCACATATTTATCACCACAAATGTGTATATAACTCTGCCAGATATTACTTAACATTTGGGTCAATTAATAAACGCATGAGTTACAAACACACAACCATCTTTATGATTTAAACAAACTAATCTACACAAAAGAGGTCACTTTGGCGACATTTTGTTTCAATTAATTTATTTAAATAACACATTTCAAAGCATACAATACGTTGGGAGAAGATCCTTAAGACGTAAATTAAAATCTATCCCAAAAGGGAGAAGATCCTTAAGAAATTAATTTCGTCTATCCCAACATATGCATTCGGAATTCACAAAATACTTAACAATATATATAGGCAGACGATAACCTCTTAATCATGAATTCCTAAATATAACAAATAGATATCTGATGGAGCACAATCACAAAATAATTTGTTCATAAACAAAGGCAGGCAAAATGCCCATTAATTCCTTAAACAAATATGCCAGTGAATGAACATAATTATCAAGCACAATTAGAAACAACTTAAACATTAATGGTTTTGTTCTCGATTTGTGCGCAGGCAACACACAATTAATAAAATAAAATAAAAAAAAAACTTTCAATGGTAAACATCAAATGGAAATACGATCACTGACCACATAATCCATCTTAATTCGTAATCCAACTTTAATCAATTTCTAATAAGGCCATACGAATTCGATGCAGAATAACGATCGAACAAATAATTGAAAGAAACTATCAATTTTGCCAACTACGCACAAATTTGATTTCAAAAATCTTCGGCGAACTTAAACCGAAACACACGACAAAATAACGAATTCGCAATTTGTCAAATTCAACAATTCTCAGAGAATCATGCATAGAGTGGCTCTGATACCACTTGTTAGGAATTAGATTCAATTAATTCATACTTTAATCTCTATCGCGATAATCCAAGAATAACTGAATCGTATCGGAAGCACTAACCTGAATTTGCCATCATTAAACTTGAAGATTTGAAACTTGGTTTTGGCCTTCCAAGAATCCGTTCTCTCTATTCTGTATCGTATGTTCTTTGACGGGGAGAAGAAAACACGTAGAGAAGCAGACGGTTCTTGGGGACCAGACCAATTAATAAAGTAGTTATTGATATTTATTATTTGGCCCCTCATCAAATAATAAATATCACATATGGTATATATACATATTATAATAATAGCATCTACATTTAAATATATTTGCCCACAATTATTAAATATATATAATATATATCTAACAATTTTCTCTTCCCTAAACGAACATACAAAAAGTGCGAGCACTTATTTTCTCCCCGTTTCAGCGTAACATGATAAAATACAAAATTCCATTTTACTAAACTTCAACATTCCTACAAGAAATCAACGTAAGGTGCATCAATTGCACCTCTATAATAACAGTTCAACTTTTTTTATAGCACGCTGTTACATGGTATTTGTTCGACTCAGATTCGATTCATCCTTTGGTTCAACAGGCGAGACAGTCGACAGGGCAGAAAAAAACATTATTCCTAAATTCAATCTTACGGGATTAAAATGGGTTATGAGCTTTGTGCATCTTGATCAGTAGACCCCTGCTCCTCAGCCTTCTGCAAAATAAAAGTATAGACCATTGAAGTGAAATGCAATGTTTTCTCAGTTGATTTGATGAAAATGGTCGAAAGGTAACAAAACAATAGAAACCGTAAGCAGTACACAACGAACCAGTCCCCGGTGAAAGGTTAAGAGCTATTCAAATTAGCTAAACAAGACAAAAATGATAAACCTTCAAGATAAAAGTTAATAATAGACTGTGAAAATGAGCACTCGAAGCGCTCACAGACATTTTTATGTCACAGACTGTTTCTTTCTTCTAGAGCAAGTCTATGTTGGAGACAGATTTTCCCACACTCTTATACGTGCCTTTGAATTACTATTACAAGCAGTCTTTCCATGACGTTTTGGTGAACGGCATGGTTATAAGTCTTGGCCGATAATCTCCACTGTCCTCGTTAGTTGTTACCATTGGCAGCCTAAATCACCAAAATATGTTCACTCAAGACTCAAATAGTCAAGTTCACTAACATAAATAGCATCATCCCTTTAACGAAAACATTGATTCAAGATACGATTTCAACATAAATGACTATCATGAGAGAACTACGTGATTCAAAAGCAATCAATTATGAGATTAGCTACTCTGGAAAACTACAATGCTTGTATTCTAATCAATGGAACTTCATCGTATAATCCTGCAAGACTAGTAGAAAATTCCCTCACCCACAAGCTGGAGCATTTTATCTATAGCGAATTCATGTTGCTAATTTCAGGAAACTTGATGGATAGGTCAACCTGAACCAAGTAACTTGATCCCTATGATAGAAGAAAAGAACCATAAAATTGAGTCTTTGAACCGCTGATAGAAAAACAACATAGAAAAGCCCATGGAAAATAGCTCAAACCACAAAAGAAGAGACTTCTTCTCAGTGAATATTCAGCTGCCGCTGGAGCAATCAACATGAATGTTCAGCTACTACAAACATCTCAGCATAATTTCATATCGTATAACTCCTATGATTGACGCGATACACAATCAAATTGCATCTAGAATGCCAAAAAAATTCTAAAATTCTTTACAATAACACATCTACGAACAAAAGGCTGGAGCTATCTACGAATAGACTGTACCAATCTTAACACCTTCGATTTCACTTGGCGTACACAAATACTGCAGAAGTATGTATACATGTGTACACACATACCAAACAGAATCCCCAAATTATATGAAAAATATGCGAACGTGAATGAGCAGGGAAGATATCCATACCTTCTGAGCGTTGTGCCATGCAAGACCACGGTAAACATTGAGGGAGAAAGTAGCGGTCATATATATGGTGGCGACGCCGAGCCCCGCCGTGAACGCCTTGAATACCCAATCCCCTACTTTGCTCGCAACCGCCATTTCCCCTTAACCCCGGAGATTCGATCGCACGATCACTTCCCCTCCAGCCAATCACTGCTAGCGTTAATGGAGATTCCGTTAGCTTCTTCAACCCGAGAAAATTAACAACTTGTGCCTAAATTTGTGTAAGTTAGGGTTTATCGGAACGCAGGAATGCACAAAGCCCGGGCCCACAAATTCAGTTTCGAAGGGTTCATGATAGCTGTTGAGAGTTGAATGATGATATTACCATACTGCCCTTGCTTTTTCCGGTATTTACATTATATACCATACTTGCCCCTTCTAAATTTGGCTTTAATATTTCTGTTGCCAACTTTATATTAATAATATTAAAATGTGAAAATCTGTGTTTTTGGCTACATTCCAAAGTTAGTACAAGAATGTTATTTTTTGGGGACTGATGAGTGAATAATTTTATAACCACTATTTTAAGTTAAGGTGCCCATAGTAAATTTCTTTTTTTATAAACGGCGAAAAAATTGACCCAATAATATTGAAATTAAAGATTTATCATATGTAATTTATACCCATGCATGTTTCTGTAATTAATGTGTCAAATATTTGCGGAAATAGTAATTGTTTCGACTCAAAGAATTCAATGTGGAAAGCAGATGTAATTATTTTCATTATTGATATTTTTAAGCACAATAACATGAATAACTATAATCTGCATCTAATTTGTATTTATTTGTTAAAACTAGTTGTGTTGGAAATTTGGTTTTTGACCAAATAAATAATAACAAATATTTAATTTATTACATAAATTAAATATTAAATTATTGTTCTACTCGCGGAGTAGATGAGCGTGGTATATTTATAGGCTCAAAACCGATTTCCGGTGAGTGAGAGATATAAATGTTCAAAGTTTGGTGGAGAGTTACTTCATTAGTTAATGAAGTGTAAGTTATACCACATTGATTAAATATTAATGTGGTGTGCTGTTTAAAAGTGTTTAAACATGTGGGCTTAATAACAAGTGGGCCAAGTAAGTGGATAAGTGTGTGGTTGGGCTCTCGCGTGAGCACACACTCGATCCGGCCCCGCCGTCCGTGCCGGACGGCACGGACGGCTCCGGCTCAGGCTCGGGTTTCGTGGCCGTGGACTTGGATCTTGGCAATTGGTCCTTTGGGTGGTCCTTTGGGCCTTTGGCTTGGGCTTGGGCTTGGGCTTGGGGTCTTGTGTACTATATTTTTTGGACCACAAAATATATAGTATTTTGGGCCATGTGGAAGCCCAATTGCCCAGCCCAATTCTAATGAGGCCTACCCGTCCAGCCCAATTCGTGGCCCATCCGGAAGAAGACTCTGGAAAGTGTCTCTTCAGCTGAACAGTCAGCCTCTTCCACTCCACCACTAACCCACTACCTTAGTGGCTGTTAATGCCTTTATGGCATTGATGTCCCTCCTGAATGAGCAGCCTATAAATAGAAGACTCTGCAGGCCATTCTAGGACACACAACTCAAAGCATTTTGCATCCTCTCTTCTACTGCATTCAGTTTTTGAGCTCAGTTCCTTCGCCTTTTATTTACAGTTCGCCGGAGCTTCTTAGTTTGCGGTGCTGCTACTAAGAAGACGAGAAGTCGTTTTATCTTTGGGGATGAAGCGCCAAATCCGTGAGCACTACCCGGGGCGTAATTCGTCTTGCGGAAAGAGGGTTTCCTCGACTCGACTTCAAATTTCATTTTGTTTGTAGTTTTACTCATTTCACTTGTAATCTTCAATTATTCGATTGTATTGTACGCCCGGCAAGTTCTACTTTTCCAATAAACGCAAGACGAATTAGTACTTGCCGTTCCAAGGAGTTTGAAGTTCAATCACCTATTCGAAGATGACAAGTGCTGCCGCTTCCACCGACTCGTCCATTGGAGCTTCAACATTGCCATCCACCATGTCCGCCACTGTTCCGTCAACAATGACTACTTCATTGCCAAGCTTTACAACAGCATCTGCAATGAATTCAAACACCGGAGGTTCGACCATGCCTTCAAGTTCGTGGGCTTTCAATAACCCATTTCTGTCAAGCGGTGGTTCTGCTTCAAGCGGCACCGTGGGTTCCACTTTTAGTGGAACTGTTGGAGCACCTTTCATGGGCTCAACTGTGGGGGCGGCCTATGGGCCTAACCCAAGTGGCTCCCTGATGGGAGCGAGCTCGGCACCAAGGGTGATGCCACCCGCCGAGAAACCGCCGAAGTTCGGAGGAGCCGACTTCAAAAGGTGGCAACAAAAGATGTTGTTTTATTTAACAACATTGGGGGTGGCGAACTTCCTAACGGAAGATGAACCACCTGTACCAAGTGCGGAGGAGGCCAACTTCCATGTTCGAGCCTTCTACGACAATTGGCGAAATGGAGACTACTTGTGCAAGAATTTCATCCTAAATGCCTTGGATGATGGCTTGTACAATGTGTACTCCAGTGTCAACACCTCCAAAGGAATTTGGGAGGCGTTAGACAAGAAGTACCGTAGCGATGATGCGGGTACGAAGAAGTTCGTGGTAGCACGATACTTGGATTACAAGATGGTCGATTCTCGACCAATGATGGAGTAAGTACAAGAGTTCCAACTCATTGTACATGACGTCCATGCTGAGGGGATGGTCCTTCCGGACGCGTTCGTGGTTGCAACATTGATCGAGAAGTTGCCCCCTCATTGGAAGGACTTCAAGAGCTACCTTAAGCACAAGCGAAAGGAGATGACTCTTGAAGACTTGATTGTGAAGCTACGCATCGAGTCTGATGTGCGCGATCAAGACAAACCGAAAGCACCGTCTGATGCCAAGGTGAATTTGATGGAGAAGGGCGGTCCCTCCAACAAGCGTGATCGCCTAAATGCCAAAGACAAAGGCAAGGCGAAGGGACCATCGAAGAAGTTTGATGGTGATTGCTACAATTGTGGCAAGCATGGGCATACTGCGAAGGACTGCAAGAAGCCCAAGAACAAGAAGAATAAGAAACATGCTGCCAACGTCGCCGAAAAAGATGACGAGTGGGTGAAAGAAGACTTTACGGTTGTGGTCACCGAGGAGGTCAACCAAGTCGAAAAGCCGGGAGGCTGGTTCATCGACACTGGCGCTACTGCGCACGTGTGTGCCGATAGGAACAAGTTTGTTACCTATCAAGTTGTTGAGGGGAGGAAGCTCAACATGGGGAACCAAGCTTCGTCCGTGGTTGTCGGAGTTGGAGATGTGGTGCTAAGGCTTACATCCGGGAATTCTCTAACTTTGAAGAACGTGCTGCATGTTCCCGACATCCGAAAGAACTTGGTCTCGGGCTCTATTCTAGTTAGTAAGGGGTTTAGACTAGTTTTTGAGTCTGACAAGTTTATTTTGTCAAAGAGTGGTACTTTTCTTGGAAAGGGTTACCTCTCTGATGGTCTCTTTAGGTTGAATGTATTGGCTATACGCCATGTACCAAAATCTATTGAGAGTAATGAAAATGCTACTACTTCCTCTTACATTGTTGAGTGCTCTAATTTATGGCATTGTAGATTAGGACATGTTAATCTAAATGCTATAAAACGATTAGTAAATTTAGATTTACTAAAGTTAAATGAAGTTAACACTCAAAACAAATGTGAAGTTTGTGTTGAGGCAAAAATGACAAAACCACCGTTTCATTCGGTTGAGCGGAGCACGAAACCCCTTGATTTAATTCACACCGATGTGTGTGATTTAAAGTATGTGCAAACTCGTGGTGGTAAGAAGTACTTTATCACGTTCATCGATGATTGCACGAGATATTGTTATCTTTATCTTTTAAGAGGTAAAGATGAGGCTATTGAAGCGTTCAAACACTTCAAGAATGAAGCCGAAAATCAACTAAGTAGTCGAATTAAGAGTGTTCGAAGTGACAGAGGTGGCGAATATGTCGCTCCGTTTGAGGAATTATGCAACAAAAGTGGTATAATTCATCAAACGACGGCTCCATACTCACCTCAATCAAATGGCGTTGCTGAACGTAAAAATCGAACTCTTAAGGAGATGTTGAATGCTTTGTTGATTAGTTCAGGGTTGCCCCAAAATATGTGGGGGGGAAGCTGTCTTGACAGCCAACTATATATTAAACAAGATTCCACTCAAAGGTAAAGATGTTACTCCTTATGAGTTATGGAAAGGTTGGAAACCGTCGTACAAATACCTTAAAGTGTGGGGGTGTTTGGCGAAGGTTGAAGTGCCTCTACCTAAACAAGTTACAATTGGCCCTAAAACGGTTGATTGTATCTTTATTGGGTATGCACATAACAGCAGCGCCTATCGCTTTGTTATCCACAAGTCGGAAGTACCCGACATGACTGTGGGTACAACGATCGAGTCAAGGAATGCAATATTCTTTGAACACATATATCCTTGTAAAGACAAGGGTAATGTAGAAACCAATTCTAGCAATAGAATTGAAGGTGAAGCCACGAGTTCTAAATCCGAGGATGAAGAACCTAAGTCACGCAAACGACAAAGGTCTAATCCGGAAGATAGTGAACTGAGACGTGGTAGTAGAGTTCGGAAACCAAAGCAATTTGGTCCGGATTATGTAGTGTTCATGTTGGATCAAGAACCTACGACGATCAAAGAAGCTTTTTCTAGATCGGACAGTCCGCTTTGGAGAGAAGCGGTACAAAGTGAAATTGAGTCCATTAGGCAAAACCACACTTGGGTGTTGGTTGATTTGCCCGAAGGGTGTAAACCCTTGGGGTGCAAATGGATCCTTAAAAGGAAATACAAAGCCGATGGATCAATTGACAAGTACAAGGCCCGTTTGGTTGTCAAAGGGTTTAAGCAGAAAGAAGGGTACGATTATTTCGATACCTATGCTCCTGTAACAAGGATTACATCCATTCGGGTGCTTCTCGCAATTGCTGCATTGCACAATCTCGAGATACATCAAATGGATGTGAAAACTGTTTTCCTCTATGGAGATTTAGAGGAGGAAATCTATATGGAACAACCAGAAGGATTTGTAGAACCTGGTAAAGAGAAGAAGGTTTGCAAACTGGTTAAGTCCCTTTATGGATTGAAGCAAGCGCCACTTCAATGGCACTTGAAATTTGATAGTGTGATGCTATCAAATGGTTTTAAAATAAACGAATGTGACAAATGTGTTTACATTAAGAACACAAATAACGGATATGTTATTGTGTGTCTTTATGTAGATGACGTGTTAATTATGGGTAGCAATATCCGTGTAATTAACGAAACGAAAAGCATGTTAAAGAGGAACTTTGACATGAAAGACTTGGGTTTAGCGGATGTTATTCTTGGTATGAAAATACTAAGGAAATCCGATGGGATTGTCTTGTCACAATCTCACTATGCTGAGAAAGTGCTCAAGAAGTTTAACGCTTTTGATAGCGTGCCCGCTAAAACTCCTATTGAACTTAATGTTCATTTGAGCAAGAATCGAGGTGAGTCGGTTGCTCAAGAAGACTATGCTCGTGTCATAGGGTGTTTAATGTATCTTACAAATTGCACTAGACCCGACATAGCATGTGCCGTTAACAAATTGAGTCGTTACACGAGCAATCCAAGCAAAGAGCATTGGAGAGCTCTTGTACGAGTTTTGAGATACTTGAAGTATACTCAAAGTCATGGGCTACATTTTTTGAGATACCCCCCGGTACTTGAAGGGTACTGTGATGCAAATTGGATTTCGGACACAAAAGATTCACTTTCTACAAGTGGGTATGTGTTTACTATTGGGGGTGGAGCTGTTACGTGGAGATCCACAAAACAGACGTGTATAGCCCGATCCACCATGGAGTCCGAATTCATAGCTTTAGATATAGCTGGTGAACAAGCCGAATGGCTAAGAAACTTTCTTGAGGACATACCATGTTGGGAGAAACCATTGCCTCCGGTGATGATTCACTGTGATAGTCAAGCGGCTATTGGTAGGGCAAAAAGTGGTTTGTATAATGGTAAGTCTCGACATATTCGTCGACGACATAATACCGTGAGACATTTGATCACAACTGGGATTATCTCAGTCGACTATGTAAAGTCGTTGGATAATCTAGCGGATCCACTAACCAAAGGGTTAAACCGTGATCAAATGAATAAGTTGCTAGAGGGAATGGGAGTAAAATCCACAAATTAAGAACTATCATAGTGGTAACCCAACCATGATGATTGGAAATCCCAAGAACTTGGTTCAAAGGGAAAACTAAGCTATGAAAGTTCGTGTGAAAACACTCACATTTATCTATTCCTTAGAAAGCGTTTGAGTGCTGAAAGCTTGCCTAGTGGTGAGGTTAAGTCTATGACTTTTAATGATTCCTAAATACTTCGAGGAGGTTGAGTATGGCAAGATACTCGGTAAAGAATCACCTATGTAAGTGTGAAGTGAGGCCGCTTCGTTAGATACACTTATGAATCCAAAGGGGTGTTCAAGGCCGAAATGGACACAAAACGTGAGAACGGATGAGGTTGAGGTGTATAAGCGTTAACATCGTTGTCTCGGTGCACGCCATGGAGGGATAGTTCAAAGCATTGCGCTACTATGCCGCCTGTGTACTCGATGGTGTTGACTATGGAAGGTTCAAAGCCACAAACTACCTATCCTAATACTTTTATACCTCGTGAGGACTGAGCTCTTGCATTTGCATACATTTGCATATGGCTATCTCACTCATGTGGGGGATTGTTGGAAATTTGGTTTTTGACCAAATAAATAATAACAAATATTTAATTTATTACATAAATTAAATATTAGATTATTGTTCTACTCGCGGAGTAGATGAGCGTGGTATATTTATAGGCTCAAAACCGATTTCCGGTGAGTGAGATATAAATGTTCAAAGTTTGGTGGAGAGTTACTTCATTAGTTAATGAAGTGTAAGTTATACCACATTGATTAAATATTAATGTGGTGTGCTGTTTAAAAGTGTTTAAACATGTGGGCTTAATAACAAGTGGGCCAAGTAAGTGGATAAGTGTGTGGTTGGGCTCTCGCGTGAGCACACACTCGATCCGGCCCCGCCGTCCGTGCCGGACGGCACGGACGGCTCGGGCTCGGGCTCGGGCTCGGGTTTCGTGGCCGTGGCCGTGGACTTGGATCTTGGCAATTGGTCCTTTGGGTGGGCCTTTGGCTTGGGCTTAGGCTTGGGGTCTTGTGTACTATATTTTTTGGACCACAAAATATATAGTATTTTGGGCCATGTGGAAGCCCAATTGCCCAGCCCAATTCTAATGAGGCCTACCCGTCCAGCCCAATTCGTGGCCCATCCGGAAGAAGACTCTGGAAAGTGTCTCTTCAGCTGAACAGTCAGCCTCTTCCACTCCACCACTAACCCACTACCTTAGTGGCTGTTAATGCCTTTATGGCATTGATGTCCCTCCTGAATGAGCAGCCTATAAATAGAAGGCTCTGCAGGCCATTCTAGGACACACAACTCAAAGCATTTTGCATCCTCTCTTCTACTGCATTCAGTTTTTGAGCTCAGTTCCTTCGCCTTTTATTTCCAGTTCGCCGGAGCTTCTTAGTTTGCGGTGCTGCTACTAAGAAGACGAGAAGTCGTTTTATCTTTGGGGACGAAGCGCCAAATCCGTGAGCACTACCCGGGACGTAATTCGTCTTGCGGAAAGAGGGTTTCCTCGACTCGACTTCAAATTTCATTTTGTTTGTAGTTTTACTCATTTCACTTGTAATCTTCGATTATTCGATTGTATTGTACGTCCGGCAAGTTCTACTTTTCCAACAAGTTGTACAAGTACTTTGAAAATAACAATATATACTATCAAAGCATCTTCCGACTGTAAAAGTTTTCAGCTGCAGTAAACCTAAAAGAAGATCCACATGAAACTAGTAGTATTTAAAAGTACAAAATAACTGATATAAATGGGATATAAACATTAAACATCACATAACATACACCGAGATAAAGAAGACTGGTTCTGAATGAAAGGTCTCAAAATGATTAGTTAATAGTTAAATCTATGGTACTGATAAAACTTTTGGGAGATAATAATCTGCATTTCTCTTTCTTACTCGGTTTCTTGGCCAACTAACACTAAACCTAAAGTTACGGAAATTTTCCCTCGTCGTCTGCAGATGAAAGCCACGTTTAGTGCCACCACTTCTTCTCCGACAAAGCTATAAGCTGCACAACTCAGAAACGAGCAACATAAGGATCGTGAGATACGTTATTAAAGATTAAAGTTGGCAACAGAAGAAAACGCAAAGTCTGCATAGAAGATCTCCATATCAATGCATCATAAGCAACAGATTGTAGGAACTGAAATGTTAAAAACAAAATAGAAACGGATTTGCTTCAACTGTTTGTGTCTCCAACTGGGAAAACTAGCATATTGTACATAATATTGAAATGAAGCTATGAGTTTAATCACCCTTTGAAAAGCAATGGACACTTTTTCTTAGAAGAGCAAAATCTATATAGGTAAATTTTAAAAACTTCCATTCAAAAGGTCGAGTGCTCTTCCCATATAAAGCATAATAATAACCTATTTGCTACTAAATGAGCAAACAGATCAATAGATCATGTTAGCTATTAAAACAATCAGCACATAAGATATTAAATGTAACATGATTTCATATTCCAGCAAAGTGGAATTCAGCACCATGTAAAAGCTTCACACAGCCACCCTTTACTTATCTGTGTCTTCAATACCCAAGATTAATTAGCTTACAGCAGAAGATTTACTCATCTTTATATAGTTACTTAACTGATGGCCACTTCCCATCTTTATCTGAATAGCTAGAATCATGACCATCAGCTCCGAAAGTCAATTACACAATTAACAAACTCCAGTATTTTGAGAATACGGAGATAACAGTAGTCGATGAAGATAGTCTAGTTTTAGAAGTTTGCTACACATTGGCGTAGTTATATTAGTGCCATTGAGAAATTCCACTAGCCCCACAGTCTTGCCATACCTTCTTTAGCTAAGACTGGTGTCCCGAGGCAAAGAGAGATTCCACAGGAGACAGCAAAAGAGAGAGAGAGGGAGGGAGGGGGGGGGAGGTTTAAAACATTTATATGGAGCATGCAAATGATGGTTAAGTCCACACTGAGACACGTCCATGGTCAAGGGAAGACTAGTAAGAGCAAACGAGTGAGATGCACACAAATCAAAGAATTGGCTAACCTCAGAATTCAAGAAAACCTTGAAAATTCAGTTAAGTTAGAATTAATAGAATGGTTCCAATTTTCAACTAGTGCCACAAATAGGCTCATCCATATGCATGCATAACGAAGCACAAAAGACTTAAGTAAAGTTTCAGATTTTAATGTTACCAACCTGTCGAGCAACTTGAGCTAGTCGCCTACACTCTCGTGATGATTCCCTCATCAAGCTGGGCTTGGATTGCTCCTGCTTCAGGTCACCATTTTGTTCATCTCCAATTTTCTTTTCTGTCTCACAAGCACCATTCACTTCAGATACAACCAAAGCTTGTCTCTTCCGTTTCCTTTGAAACGTGTATTTGAAATATGGAAATGGATTCAACTCTAAACTATGAGATGGCACATCAACTTTTCCTACATCTATTTTATCATCAGAAGGCAAACACTCAGCTATCAACCTCAAAGATTCAAACTTTTCAATGAGTCCTCCATCCACAATCTTTGAATCATCGTCAGAAGCTTTTGTACAATTCTTTAGCAGTTCAGTTTCATCTTGCCAAGATCTTGGACCTATCTCCGAAGAATTTTCAGCACAATGAGCATTGGCATTCACTAGAATAGGATTTTGTAACATGGAATATTCTTTCCCTTCCAAAGGTTTTATTTCTTTTCTCCGTCTCACAGCTCTCTTCCTTTTGTGAGGAAAGGATTTGAAGGTGCCAAGGTCGATATTTGCCAATAGTTTCTTCTCAAGTTCACTCAGAATTTTACCCTTGGAGGCAGATGTATCAGAAGTGTGTCTACCTTCCATCTCCTCTGTGTCATTCCTCACATCTGTAACTTTGTCTGTTTCCTTCAAGAGACACGAATTCCAATCCGGAAGGTTCCTTTCACAGGCAAGGATTCTCTGAGTACATCCATTTCTGTAGAGCCCTGGATCTTTGCCTCTTAAAATTATAGAAGGCAAATCTCGATTCCTAATATATGCACCACATGTGCAAACCATCTTGGTATAACATTTTTGGCATTCATTTCTCTGGATTGGATATGGAACTGTTGCACCAGAAGCTACAGAAGGTTTATTAGGAGGAAGGTATTCGTAGGGTCGGTATGAAGAAATTTTATCCTCTACCAAACAAGAAATTCTGGGTTTTAGAATTTGACGAGAATGTTCGCCCTTCATCCTATCTAGTTCAGCTTGCATTTCTGCCAGCTCGTCTCTGAGATCTCTTACAATATCTTCAGCTTCCTGAAGTTGAGCTTCGAGCTCTTCATTCTTTTTCTGCTGAATCAATGCTGCTGCTTCAGCTTCTCTATTCTGTTAAGTTGACTAAAATATGTCAGTTAATATACATTGGCTACGCAGAAAGATGAACGGATACAATCATGCCATATTTACAGGAGATAGTCCATCAACAAACATATTGAGAAAGATAGAAAAAAAACAAACTATGTTTCCACTGATCTCAATTTCATTTTAGGAAGCACATTTCATGGACGAATACTGCACTTGACTTAGGTATGCACTTATGCCCCCTCCATTCGAGGAAAATTTCATCATTAATCACAGAGTTCCACTTGTTCACCAACATGTAATCACAATAAAAAAGCTTACTTTCAGTAAAAATCGCATGGCTCGATGGATGAAAAACGCGCTTACCTTCATACAGGACCAACAATCAATTGATCAGCCATGAAATCACCGTGAACCAAGACTCGAAACCTAACGTGCATGATTGCTAAAACCATTGTTATAAATACAACCAGTGGGCAACCATCAATAGAAAACCTCATAATCACCAATGGAATACCATATCAGAAGAACATTTCATTCAATGAAATCACACAAAATAGCTCCAACCCTAGAAAGATAGAGCTCCAATTTCTATAAAACCAGAAAAAAAAACAACTCCAAAAAGAAGTAAAAATTCAAACTTCAGATATCAGGCACAGGTGAATCACCTGAGTATCCATCATATGCTTGAGGCGAATCAGAATTCGCACGCCCTCCTCTTTCGTGGCCTTCAGCTCATGCTGATACCTCAATGACTTATTCTCAGAGGCCATAACCCTTGCCGCAGCCTCCTTAGATATGCCCAGTATAACATCAGCATATGCCTTCTTCAACCCCATCAATTTCTGCAGTGCAACCAAACAATCAAAATCATATGATAAATAAACAAGCAATCGCCTTCCAAACTAAGCAAAGGATATCAAGAAAGAGCCAATATTTACCCCATTTATAACAAGGAATAGAATTTGAAAGGGCAGAGATCAACTAAATAAGATAGCTCTCACCCAGAAAACACATAAATCATCTAGAGAAGATTCAAGAAATACCAAGAAACACCATTTGCAAATAACAAAAAGAAGTCTTTAAAGTTTTCAAAAACACAGAAACCCAAACAAACTCTCAAACCCAGGAGAAAAAGAAACCCATCAAAAGATGAATATGTAAGAAAAACAAGACCAAATCCAAACCCACAGAGAACGAATGCAGCAGGAAAAATTTTCTTTTTACGAAAAAAAAAGTATCAGTTAGGTAGTTGGTGGTGCTACTGCAAAATTTAAAACGGACTCCGGCGCATACGGCGGCCGGAATTCCCCAAAGAGGCGGCGGAATTTACCTCATCAGCGTCCATAGTGGGATTATTTCCTTAAAATAATGAAACCTTTTGTGCCTGAGGTTTTTCAGACCGGAAGTTTCTTCCGGTTTGTGTTGGTCTTTAAAAATTATGCTGTTGCTCGATAAAGCTGTCTGTTATGAATTGAAACTTCTGTTTTGGAAATTATGAGGTCACCCCTGGGAAGGAGGCTTATTTACGGAAATGCCACGCCTGGGCACGATACGACTACCGCAGTGGTCCCACAGGTACCCCGAGCAGGTGATGTGGCAGTTTCTTTTTCCGACACGTGTCCCAGTGCATGGAGGTGACTTTTGGAGGGAAAATTGTTTGGTCTTTTGGCTCTGCTATTAATGCTATATATGTTGCTGTGTAGTGTGTATATATGTGCAAGGATGATTGCATCTTTATTATCCCTAGATTTTTATTATGTTTAGGGTGTGTTTATTTTTTATACTGTTTTGTAGATAGATAAAGGAAGATAATATAATATGGTATAAAGTGGAGAGATCTACATTTTTTATATGGTGTTTATTTTGAATGATTTTAAATAATAATAGATGTGTATAATGTGGTATATTATAAAATTGTGTTTACTTTGACTAATAGTGATGTAAAAGAAAGTATAAGAAAGTATAAAAATTATTACCACTTTATAATGTGTTTACTTTGATGTATAAAAAATCTGGTCAGACGGTATAAAAATTCGGGCAACCCGTTGTACTAATAATACATGGGATATTATTGTACCTAAGAAACATGTATAATAATTTTATACTCCCTCCGTCCTCGATTTACTGACCCTGTTGACTTTTTAAATAATTTTAAAGCTTTGTGATGATGGATTTAAAATCAAATTTTTAGAGTTTAGTTTTTTTTTATAAGGTACTACGAGTGTTGTAGTATCGTGTAAAAAAAACTAATCTCAAAAAATTCAATTTAAAATCCATCATCAAGAAGCTCCAAAATCATCTAAAAAGTCAACAGGGTCAGTAAATCGAGGACATGGGGAGTACCTTCTTTTACCACTTAAGAAATAAGTGCAATAATAATAATAATAATAATAATAATAATAATAATAATAATAATAATAATTGTGGTGTAAAATTATATTATACTATCACAAAGAATATCGAGGGATATCGGGTTGACCGAGATTTTGTACCACCTGACTGTCTTTGTTATACGTCAAAGTAAACGATGGATAAAGTTGTATAAAAATTTTTAGACTCCTTTATACTTCCTTCAACCACCTTATACGGAAAAGTAAACGCTCCCTTAGGGTTTATCTATGTGATTTTCTTTTTAATTCTCATTTGTCTTATTATCTACCCACTCCGTCCCACCTTAGATGACACGTTTTTCTTTTTGGGAAGTCTCATATTAGATGACATGTTTCCTTTTTTGGAAAATAATTAGCGTTTAAATGGTACAATTAATAAATCTCTTATTATTTTGTTATATTTTTTTTCCGATCAAAAAAAATAAATCTCTTATTACACTTAACAATTCCCTAATTAAATCACATCATCCACTCACCTCTCAGTACGTATCTCAATATAATTTAAATTCTACTCCATCCGTCTCACTAATTTAGACACGATTTTCTTATTGGACCGTCTCACTAATGTAGACACATTTTTTTTTTTTGGGAAATAATTAAAATTTAAATGATACAATTAGTAAATCCCTTATTACACTTAACTTTTCCTAATTAAATCTCATCATCAACTCACATCTTAGCACGTATCTCAATTGTTAGATCCGGTTCTTAGATCTACAACAATTGAAGACGAAATCCGGGATGAACACGAACCTATCTTCAAGCTTCTTCAATAATCCTGCAAAATAAACTGAGGGGGGGGGGGGGGTTTCCCCAAGGAAAGGGTTCCGACACTCAAATCAGTCAGCGTGTTTTTTTAGAGAGAATATTTCTTTCATAAGAAGATAACTCATGTGAATACCTCAATAAAAGGTGGTATTTGTAGAAAAATTGTACCTAGGGGTATATATGTAATTATATCATATGTGAGATCACTTTATAATTTTTATACCAAATTAAAGGTCTTAATACGACCTTTCATTTAAGATGAGTGATGCGTCGTTTACACCAAAAATAATTTTGACTTTCAGCTGGTATGCCACACTGCCTAGACAATGGTAAGCAAAATCGTCTCCCAAAGAATCGGCAAGATGTCTTCCAAATTTTCAACTGCAAAAATGTGAATTTTTATTAAACTAAATATGAAAATAAATCTAAAAAAAATTGAACAAAGAAATTAAAAGGCAATTTGATTTTGGGTTAAACAAATTAAAAGACAATTCCGGCAGCAGACAAGTTCCACCCTAGCTCAATTATTATGATCATCGATGCAAAAATAACTCTAATATAATGCAAACAAACTAGTTATGACCACCGAAGATGCGTCTGACACGATCTTATTTCTCCATAAATTCTCAATAACCAGGAAGATGATACACTAATTATTTCCCTAATCGACTGACAACTGTAAGAGACTCTCTATAGATTTAATGAGTTGACAATATTAAAAATTAGAGAAACCCGATTCAAAACTGATAAACTCCGACGCAGGATTATCGAATTATCCCTTGAGGAACAAACAAGTATTTTACCTTTATTAGATATCGTATGGTTGTAAGTGTAATACACACAAAACTTTTTTTTGGAAGTCTTGCCTTCTTGGGATACTTGGATTTAACTTGGAAAATGCACACATGCACTTTAGATCTTTTCCCCCCGATGATGAATATGATTAACTTGTCTGTCTCTTATCATTTTATTATCACTAAATACAGTAATACTATTAATCAGAAAAAATGAATTAATCAATGGAGCATACCAGAATAAATACCATTATCGTTTTCCTACATCTCTTACAATTAATTACATTATCCGGAAAAAAAAAAATACATTCGAATCAACATTAATCATAAAATTATGTTTAGATGTTATTGACTCAGAAGACATGCTTCTATATCAAAGTTTTCAATAAATCAAATTAAAAACTCTATTCTATTTGGGTTTGGCCCTCAATTATTGAAAATTTCCAATTCAAAGCTCCAAATTCACCCAGTGAAACAAAATATTTATCTTTTTTTGGGTGGGCGCCATATTTCCCCCAATTTGTTGTTCTTGAAAGACTGAATATTAAATTATATAATTTGTTGGTCCCAGAAGCGAGTCTCACACGTAGAGGGGATGAATACATGTGAGTGAGAAGTGTTAGCTTCTCAAAAAAAACTTATTCGCTTTTAAA
Organism: Mentha longifolia; assembly: GCA_001642375.2. Taxonomy (NCBI): domain Eukaryota; kingdom Viridiplantae; phylum Streptophyta; class Magnoliopsida; order Lamiales; family Lamiaceae; genus Mentha; species Mentha longifolia. The sequence continues at coordinate 24,023,651 of CM038116.1, read as the reverse complement.
ATGGGGAGAAGCACTTCGCTTTGAAAGAACTAAGCTTTCAAGGGCGACTTGCTTTCAGAGTTAAAAACGCTTGCGGAAATTTGGTGAGCTAAGTTTATACTCGCTTTTAGAAAATCTTGTTTAGAAAGACTTTTTTGTTATTTAAATGCGTGTGTGGCTTATGCAATATGAAAGCGTTAATAAAAATAATGAACGTAAAGTGATAAAGAAAATAAAGCAGTAGCACACAGAGATTTATAGTGGTTCGAAGGTTACGCTCCTACGTCCACTTGTTGCCTTCACTCAACAATGAATACCTTCACTCAGTATCCAACAACACGTCCTGGTTTTAGACTTCCCAGTGAAGTGATCTAAGTCTAAACCGAACTCAAATCCTCAGAGATTCCAAATGGGCTCTTGAGTGGCCGAGACAACAACCTAAACACAACCTTCGACCTTCCACTTGAGTATGCAGACTTAAGCTTCACAATCTCATATTCAAACATAAACGAACACAAACACAAACATACAACTCGATCTATGAACATACACGAACTGGGTTGGGGTTTGGTATCTGAAAGTTCTAACTAAAGGGAATCCTTTTCAGTGAACAACACGAAAATGAAATAAAGGATTATCCTCCTAGATATTGAAACAAAGTTCATAGTCTAGGGTGACGGGATTTAGGGTGCAGCTATACTTAAGAAAACTTTTTAGGGTTTTCTAAGGACTCAACGAACTCTAGAACTCGAAGAACTTTGAGAGTTTGAATGCAGAAAAAGCTCGAAGTTCTTGTTGTATGCTAGTGCGCGAGAGAGTAGTTTTGTAACTTTAAACATTGATGTAACAGCCCTATTTATGGTGGGAGTCAGTCATCTTCCCGTTATAAAGGTTGGTGGCGCGTGCTTTTTACTTCCCCTCCGTCAAGCGACCGGTTTGCTTTATGGTAGAGTTGCAGAGCTTCAGTTTTGTTTTCTTTCCTAGAAAGAGAACTCCATATTATCTGCAGATTTCCGTCGTGGAGTGTAGTGAAGACAGGCTCCACTGTTTTGGCGATTTTCGTTATCCAATCTAGTGCTTCTGCGTGGCCTTTGACTCTTGTGCTGCATTTAATGATATGTACGAACTTGTCGTACCTCGTATCAAATTTGAATGTGTGCCCACCATAGCTTATCACTTCTCCTGGATATTCACGAGCGCTTCATCTGTATTAGATTGCTTTTGACTTTAATACTTGTACTGATGTCGCTTTCAACGGAAACGCTTCTGCATGGAACTTCTTCGTTTCAAGTAGCTTTAACTGGAATCGCTTTTTGCTGAACAAAAAGTGATCACTCAAGACTTTAATCTCCTTGCATACTTGAGAGTTGATAAACTTCGCTTCGCTTCTCTTCGTTTCGAACTGGTCCAAAACACTTAGAAAAGTTTGAAACTCCCTAACAAGTGAGCTCATCTAATATATTGAAAAATATATCAAGCGATATTGGATTACATCAAAAATAACAAGGGAGTGTTCTATGGGGTTTTGGAACCTAATCAAAACAAAATCATAATCAATTAAAATAAAATAGATTCTGCTTCCCCCTTAATTAAATATCCCAACATAATTTAATTTTTCTTTATAGTATCATCAATCTGGCTCGGTTTTATTTGAATAAGTTTTATTAGTTTAGTTTTATGTGCGTGTGTTCATTTTTTAATATATTTATATACTTATATTTCTTATCTAAATAATGTACGTGGTATGTATGTAGTAGATTAAAGTCATTTTCGAGAGAGTTGTAACAGTTTACCCACGTCATTCGTTTATATTGATAATATGATGTTTGCCGTTGATTTTTAGAATATATTAAAATCGTCTTTATATTTTATTTATTCAATTGTGTTTGAATATTAATTCATCTATATTTGTAACATCTTGTACTATGCACAAGGTACAATGTTATTACGCTAAGAATGCTCATAATGCTCCCACTAGAGCCGGCCAAAAAAACCGGAACCGTGGAACCGAACCGGGAACCGAACCGGAACCGGCGGTTTTTGAACCGGAACCGGAACTGGCGGTTCGGAACCGGATTCAGAACTGTCGGAACCGGCGGTGCGGTTCCGGTTCCATTCTTGAGGAACCGGGAACCGGCGGTTCCGAACCGGCGGTTCCGGTTAAAAAACCGGAAAACCGGCATTTTTTTTTTTAATTTTTAATTTTTATATTTTATTTGTATGTTGTGTATAAATATCATACTAATTATTTGATCTAACAATTTTATTAGTATACATCCATTTTAATGAATTCTTAATGTACAAATTATAAAGTATAATTTGTAAAATGAAAGAGATTTTTCATTGTTAAGTTATAATTCAAATTGAAAAAAGTACAAATGAATAAAACTACATACATATGTGATGTTTATTCATTCAAAGGTAAAATATAGTAGCCTAGTGATGTTGGATGTTGTGCACTTGTGAGTTGTGAATCTTGTGATAATGTTCAAACTTTAAATTCAAATATTAAAACAAAAAACCAAATCATATAAATGACAAAATATTCAATTAACAATGTCACATGATGATTATGAATTGAAGATGACAAAATATACAATTTAGTGATTTACATAAAGATAATAAATTATCTAATTCATAAAGAAGATAAGATGAAGTGTCAGTTTTGAAATTTTTCATTCTAATTAAGAATGATAACATGTTAAATTTGTATGAACTTTACATATTTAATTATCAATCCATAATTCCATATCATATGAAGTATATTTTTTAAATTATGTATTAATATTATCTATTGGAAAGAAAAAAAAAATAGTGGAACCGCCGGTTCTACCGGTTCCTAACCGGAGAACCGGGTGGAACCGGGGAACCGTGGAACCGGAGCGTCTTCAATTATGGAGCAGCAACAGTCTGCAGAGCTGCAGCAACAACAGGTGCCCATGCCCATCATCAATTCAAATGTTATTTATTATTTTTTATTATTAATTCAAATTCAAATTTTAAAATTTTTCCCCCAACACTCCCACAATCTACACCTATAAATACCCCCTATATCAAACCATTTCTTCACACCTTCAACTCTCAATCTCTCATTTCTATCAGTTTTCGATTTGTTATATTTCAAATTTCTTTTATAGTTTTTGATTATAATGCTCTTACAATTAAACTCGAAACAAATATAAATGAAGTATGTATATAGGGAAGAAATAAAAAAAATAAAAATAAAAAAAGAGAAAAAAAAAAAAAAGTGGCCGGTTCCATCCGGTTCGAACCGGAACCGAACCAGAACCGGAACCGGAACCGGCGGTTCATAACCGGATTCGGAACCGTTGGAACCGGCGGTGCGGTTCTGGTTCCTCTTTGGAGGAACCGTAACCGTGGTCACCTCTAGCTCCCACTAAAGTATCAATTTGTACATTCAAAAGTAAAATCTTATAATAAGCATAATTATGTGCTTACTAAAACATGTCTTTCTCTGCTTATAATCATGGTTAGCATTCTCTTAAATTATAATTTATTTATTTTTAGTACTAGAATTTATATTGACAACTTAGCCAACATTTATATTTGGTTAATTTCCCAAACGCGCATTAGACTATGATTTCAAACTAACTTATAATAAACTAATAACAACAATAATGCGAGTGAATGTAAATACACTAATTTGGATTGTCAAATTTATGTATGACAAAAGAGGTTAAGTGTGCAAACTGTTTATGTGATTCGCTATGCGAAAATTGTTGTTTGTTCCACACTAATTGTGACGTGCAGATGATGATGGAATAACTGCTTGAAAGCATTCCTTTTTCCCACTAGATCTTCAAATTGGATGTGACAATTTAAATGCAACTAAATCATATAATCGAGTTTAGAACATTATACCTCAGATCTGTGCCGACGGAGTAATCTACAGGTCTAGATTACTGGGGTGTGATCCCTTTCCTCGAAGTTCTTTGATTGTGTGGGCGTCTAGGAACTTTGAAACCAGAACTCTCCCTCTGTAGAATGGCGTCTCTCCCTTTTCACAAACTTAAGTTTTGAGAATCTCCTCCTCCTTATTTGGAGGCACCACTTTCCTTGTCCACTAAGTCACGGGCTTTAATTTAATTAAAGTCCGGTTTAGTTAATAATTACCGGTACAAATTCTAATTAATAACTAATTAGAATTAATCCTAATTATTATAACAAAAATAATATATATAATTATTAAATTAATTATCTAAATCCTTAATTAAGAATAAATCTTAATTAATTAGATATTAATTTATTCCACAATTATATAATTAACTAGAGTGCAATTATTGAGATCAGATGGACACTAGAAGAGGAAACTGACATCCCCTACACTACAGTAGGCGCCACATTACTTGGCTCAAGCCCATAAAGCCCACATCACGGGATGTTCGTTGAACGACGAGGACCGTTTGTTGAAAAACGAACATCCCCGTTCGTTTGCCACATCACCGACATGTGTCGCAATGACGTACACATCATCACACACGTCGGATCGGACCGAGTCGGGCTAGGGTTTTGATACAGGTTGGGCAAACGGGCCGGTTGCTTCCCTTGCAGCCCGGCCCGACTCCCACTATCTTCATCGTCTTCCTCCCGGTTCACCGCCGCTGTAGCAAATTCGACGAGCCACCTCCGTCACAGAGCTCCCACTCGACCGGAGGAGCCTCAGCTCCCAGTACGGAGGTGAAGTCAGCATCGACCCATCGCAGCCGCAGCAACCGCAACAGCCGCAGCAGGCGACAGGTCCGCGCGCGGATAAGTTTCGCCGCTACCCATCGCCATCGCTGCTGCAACGTCCAGCCACCACCTCTGCCGCGATCGTCCGCCGTCCAGCAGCCACCGCCAAGCACCAAGAAGGTGCTCGACCCCTGTTGCTGCTATCGAGCAGAGCCCCGACGAAGATCACGAGCAGCTCGCGAAACCCTAACGGGTTTGCACAGCCGCTGCTCGCCGCCGCATGCTCCGCCCGTCGCCGCACCTCCTTGATGAGCTCCGCCCAGCACCATGTGATGGGCTGCTGCCTTTGCATGAACGAGCCCCGACGAAGAAGATGACGATCAACACACAAACCCTAATGGGTTTGCACCTCCACCGATCGCCGCCGTCCCCGTTAGCCTATCTGCATGCCTTCTACGCCGTCCGATCACTGCGCCGCCACCCAGCATCGACTAGCACCCACGTGAGCCCAGGTGCACAACGCAGCCAGTCTGGGCTCGAGCAGGTCCGCGCGAGCCGAAAAACCCTAGGGTTTCTGGTTGCCGCTGCTCCCACCGCCTCAGACCACCGCCGCCTTTGCCCCGGCACCACCTCAGCCTCCGATCGACGTCAACGAACCCAGGGGTTCCGACGATATCTGATCAGAGAAGATGCAACGCCGAAATCGCGGTTGAATGGCTGCCGGTCGTCGATGTGCAGGCGCGTGTGCGACACGCGCTTGACACGCACGTGTTGCCGCAACCTCGCCTCGATTCTCATGCCTTCATTCTTCAATTTTCCAACTCTCGATTCGCAGCAATTATAATACCAAAAATAAAAAATACATGGAAAAATTACAGAAAAACGAATCCTATTCTAATCGGTACCTTATTTCTCACCGATTCAAAAAAAACACACAAAAAAATTGAATAAAACGGGATCAAAAAGAACACACGTTGTTCCTGGACAGTAGCATGCACAATTTATAGCATAATTGACTCGAATGCATGAACATACATTTAATCCAATTATCACAAAGCCAATTCTAGAACCGTGGCTCTGATACCAGTTGACGGAACTGCTGCTTGAAAGCATTCATTTTTCCCACTAGATCTTCGAATTGGATGTGACAATTTAAATGCAACTAAATCATATAATCGAGTTTAGAACATTATACCTCAGATCTGTGCCAACGGAGTAATCTACAGGTCTAGATTACTGGGGTGTGATCCCTTTCCTCGAAGTTCTTTGACTATGTGGGCGTCTAGGAACTTTGGAACCGGAACTCTCCCTCTGTAGAATGGCGTCTCTCTCTTTTCACAAACTTAGGTTTTGAGAATCTCCTCCTCCTTATTTATAGGAGAAGGAAGCGCCACTTTCCTTGTCCACTAAGTCACGGGCTTTAATTCAATTAAAGCCCGGTTTAGTTAATAATTACCGGTACAAATTCTAATTAATAACTAATTAGAATTAATCCTAATTATTAGAAGGAAAATAATATATATAATTATTAAATTTATTATCTAAATCCTTAATTAAGAATAAATCTTAATTAATTAGATATTAATTTATTCCACAATTATATAATTAACCAGAGTGCAATTATTGAGATCAGATGGACACTAGAAGAGGAAACTGGTGTCCCTACACTACAGTAGGCGCCACATTACTGGGCTCAAGCCCATAATGCCCTTTTTTTTTAGTCCAAAAACTGATATTCCTCAATAATACCTTGAATTCATTTCCTGAAGAGCTCTTGGGCCACCCCAGGGATCAATGTACCAGACAGAGTTTAGCCTTACCTAATGAAATAACCATGATCAACCCAGAATATTTATTTCATTAGAGTTGTGACGCATTCCACTAAAGAATCACAACTGAATCACCGCTCTGTCCCAATTTGTAGATTGGGGTTGATACTTTATTTAGAGTTATCCCCGTGTTTAATGACTCTGATATCCATTAATTAATTAGAGCTCCTCTGACTGCTCATAATTAATTAATATCTTATTTTCCTCAAGTAGTACCCATTCACCCCTTATTATTATACCTGAACGTAATCAGCATGCATGACTTGGTATAATAAACCTTGTGAACTCTTTGAGGGGATATCTCTCAACCTAATACGGACACTGTGTCTATAACTAATTTGACATACTATGTGCCCTCATGTTACCCAAGAGGCAAGTCATCAGGGATGCTGCGATAGACCCTTATCTTGCAAATCAAAGTAACATTGAACAACACATATATTTCTATTAGCATATCGAGATTAAGATCATTTCTCTAAATCCCGAGATCTCTAGTTCTTCACCTATTGCTAGGGTCTGTATCAGAAGAACCTTATCTCACTCGATCCTGTCAATACGTTCCACAGTACTAACATAACTAGCGGCTGAGACCCGCCACTACCGTTATGTTGCAGTTTAAACCGATAGTTTTCCCAAGCTATCTCGACTGTGACACTGTTTATATCTCATAATTATTATCGAACGCTGTGTGATCTCCCTGACACCCGAACCGTCCACGTGTTCTAAAACATGAGATATAAGGCTTATTCTTATTAATATATTTATTCAAATAGGTGATTGTTACCAGTGAAATACATGTCATATATACTAAAACACGTTTTTGCTTTAGCTATACACAACAACCCCAACAGATGACAGGCTGGACGAGTTTGGATAGCTATCATGATATCCTTGGAAGATTCCTTATTTGATTAGAAGATCAAATATGATATTTTCAGAAATAGATGAAGATCCTATCAGATATTCTTTACCAAAATATTCGATTGCAAGAAGGAATCAGAGAAATTATTTCCTTATTCGACAAGGACAAGGTTTTAGGGTCTGCATATTACTCTATAAATACACGTCGAAGAACCTCAAACGAATTGGTCGAGTTTTTTGAGTTTATTGAGTGTTTTGTTTATTATTCCTGCATGTACGAGAGTTAGTGCATAAGCTTTTCTAATCTAGTATTCATTCGGGCAGAATATATTAGGTTGAGTTTGTGAACTTGTAATTGAGTGAATATAAACTCGAAGGTGGAAAACTTATTGATATACTGATTATAAGTTTGGTTAGGCTTAGTGTTAGAAGTTCTAACTTCAAGTTCGCTAGCTAGAGGAGAGCATTGACGGGTGAGGAGTAAACAAGAGACAATGATCTTTATTTGAGATATTTGTATCCTGAAGCTTTATATAGTGGATTGTTCCCTTCAATTGAGAACCCCCTAGACGTAGGTGCTTTAATACCAAACTGGGTTACCAATCTGCGTGTGTTGATTAGAACTATTTCTGATACATGTTTCATAGTTAGTCTCATTTTGAAACACACCACAACATGGGCTAAATAATTTCAATTGGTACCAGTGCAGGTTACCTAATTTGCAGATGTTTTGATCCAGGGAGTGTGATTATTTTTGTTTACTTTAATTTGTGAGTTGTGGTATAGTAATGTCTGGAATAAAAGAAGTAGGGTCTAATGCTCGACCTCTATTATTTGATGGATGTAACTATAGGTGCCCACGGTTCGGGTTCCGGTTAGAATCGGAACCGGAACCGCCGGTTATGGTTCCTAGACGGAGGAACCAAAACTGAACCATAATATACATGGTTCCGGTTCTATTCCGGCTCCGGTTCCGGTTCGAACCAGAAAATACCGCCACTTTTTTCTTTTTTTTTTATTTTTATTTTTCGGTTGATTATTGTAGAGGGTAGATCTACAATTGAGGTATGACCGGCGCGACAGGTTCGTCCGGTTCGATGGGTTGGGCACTAGCAACCTGTCAATACAAGTAACACACGTAAGATCCCTTCAGGAACACCGGTGGGGGTGTCCGGCGAAGGGCCTCTGACGCTCAAGTCAGTAGGGCAATAGAGTATGCATGTAACGTAAATAAATCAAACGGAAACAATAAAAAATAACGATAATGAGGCCGGAACGTTGGTAGTGAGAGTAACGATGGAGAGAGTTAGGATGACAGGGCGACGGTCTCTCCAGGCTAGTCCGGTTGGTCAGGCTAGTCCGGTTGGTCCGGCGGCTGAAAACCCTAGACGGAAGTAGCAAGAGAGCAAAGAGCAGGTGGGAGCGAATAGGAAGTCGTGTGAGTACGTGAGAGTTTGATGCCTTGCCTGACCTGGCAAGCAATATATATATAGCCGCTTATCCCCTTAGGGTTTTCGTGTCTCCAGCCGTCTCCGTTATGGCGGTTCCGATTTCCGTGGAAACCCTTCCGCTGACCTTATCCTCTCCATTTTCGAATTGTAGCTCTGTTTGACTCGTTCAAATAGGCGTACCTGACGTGGCGGACCCCAGATGTTGGCTATGGGCTAGATTATTTGCGGCCCAATATCACATGTGGGTTCATTTATTTATTTCTCGGTTGGACTGTCCGGTCCGTCTAGTCTGTTTAGTCGATTGGACTGTTAGGTGAATTTTATCCACTACAATTATGATTCTTACTTTGTTGATTATCAATCCAAGTTTAATTGTAACACAATTTAAATTTTCAATAGTATAAAAATACTTGAGAAAGTGAGATTGTTTAAATATTATTATTTTTATTTATCAATCCTAAACCCTTGGATATCAAATGTTGATTCCAAAGGCCGAGCCTCTTTAAAATCTCCATGAGGAAAATAGTACCCGTCTATAATTATCGATACCACTACATGTTATCCAAATCAAAATCGTCGTCAAAATCATCCGTTTCTTCAGAGGCATCGGTGTTGGTTTCTGCTTCGGTGGTGCTGAGTTGATCATTTTGAAAGACGTCATCCCATTTGTTTCTATAATCATACTTAATTACTATTATTATGTGTAGGCGTATTTTTTGTATCTAAAACCATCTTTAATAATATTTTTTGTATTTTAAACCATCTTCTATTAAATTATTAAAATGACAATTTATATGAATATGAGTATATGACAAATAATCACATTTGAAATACAATTTGAAAATTTGAATGGATGAAAATTTTGACAATTTTGTAGTAGTTTCTTCATGTTAGCTTATTCAAATTTGAATTATAAATTAATAATGAAAAGGTATTTAATTTTACAAATATAAATAATTTCATTAAATAAAGTGTAACTGTTGGATACGCTACTTGAAAGCGTTCCAATTCACCACCGGATCTGAATTGGATGTGATAATTAAATGTAATTACATCATGCAATAGATCGAGAGATTATACCTTCTTGTGTGCCGACGGAGAAGGACTACAGGTCTAGCCTTCTGAACTGTAATCCCATTCTCGAATCCGGAGGATGCGCGGTCTCCAAGAACGGATTTGGAACTTGGATCTTGCACCTTGGAGTAGAGAACCGTTGTTCTCTTCTCTCCTATGCACAGCCGTCGCCCACTCTCTCTTCCTCTGTGATTCTAAATCATCATCTAGGGTTTTTGTGCATATAAAGTATATTTATAGTGCACAACTTAAACCTTAGTGGGCCTAAGGAAGAAGTGAGCTGCCACTTAAGCCCAACAAGCTTAAGTGGCGTCTCTCTAATAGCCCAGTGTTATAAGTCTCTCTAATAGCCCAGTGTTATAAGTAGCGCCTATGATTCATTTCACTAAAGAATCATAACGGATTCACTGCTCTGTCCCGATTACGTAGTCGAGCTAGTATTTTGTTTAGAGTGGTCCCCGTATTTAAGACTCCGATATCCATTAATTAATTATAGCTTCTCTGACTGCTCCTAATTAGTTAATTTCTTATTATCCTCAAGTAGTACCTGTTCATACCTTATTATTATACCTGAACTTAATTAGTCTGCAGGACTTGGTATAATAAACTTTGTGAACTCTCTGAGGGGATATCTCTCAACCTATAATGGACATGGTGTCTCGATACAACTTATTAGACATAATATGTGTCTCTATGTTACCCAAGATACAAGTAGTCAGGGAACTTGCGTTAGGCCCCTATCTTGTAAATCAAAGTAACAATGAACAACACATATACATCTAACAGCTTATCAAAATTAAAATCATGCTACTAAAACCCGAGATCTCTAGCTCTTCACCTATTTCTAGAGTCAGTATAAAAATACCATTATCTCACATGATCCTATCAATATGTTTCACCGTACCAGCATAACTAGTGATTGAGACTCATCACTACCGTTACTGCTGCAGTCTAAAGCAATAGCTTGCCCGAGCTATCTCGACTGTGATATTATTTATATCTCATAATTATTGTCAATCTTTGTGATCTCCTGACACCCGAGCCGTCCACGTGATCTAAAATATGAGATATTGATCTTATTCTTACTTAACTATATTCTTTCAGATATGTGATTGTAAACAGTAGAACATATGTCGTATATACTAAAACAATGGTTTTGCTTTAGCTATACATAACAAGCCCAACAATCTCTCACTTATATTAAAGTAAAATCTTTTAGTATACCATGTGTCTACATGAGACTATATGGCTTTTCCATGTTTGCACATCTTCTCCCACTTATACTAAAACCGCTGATGTGGCATACAAAGTCGGTATCTTTTTCCATTTATGACTGAGTTAGGTTTAGTTTTTTTTAGCTAGGTTTAATTTTTTTTTTGGTAGAGTTTAATTTTTATTCCCTCCGTCCCACTTCAATAGGCTTGTTTCTTTTCGACACAAGATTTTAGGAGTGTTTGTTTAGAGATAAAGTTTAGTGTTTAATATTTTAATATAAATTTCATTATTTCAAAACTGTAGCATCATACATGGATAAAAACATATTGATGTCTGATCTTAAATAAAAGATCGTATCAAGACCTTAATTTGGTATAAAAAATCATAAAAATCGGAGAACAAACGAGCAAATTATGATAATTTAAACTTTTAGAATTTAAATTATATTGAGATACGTGTTGAGAGGTGGTGGATGGTGAGATGATTAGTGATATATTTAATGACTAATTCTTTTAATTTTAGAAAACAAGTCAATTGGTGTGGAATGACCCGATTTAGTATGCGAGCCAATTGAAGTGAGACGAAAGGAGTATATGGTACTCCTATATTTTTATACTATATTAGTTTCCTTATTTATAGCATTATCATGCCATTGTGAACACATAAAATATATTTACGGTGAACATTGGAGCATTCCTATATATATGTGTGTGTGTTTTTTGGGAGGTTCTTATGAGCATTAATATTATTGTGGAAACATTGTTATTTTTATTTATGTTCATATTTATATATTTTTTAATATATGTAATTATGTTTTTTTACAATCACATTTTTCTATAGATGAAATTATGTTTCTCACACTCATATTTTTTATGTATTGCTGATCGAACTTATTTTCGTAAGGTAATTAATGCAGGTAGACAAGGAATTAACGAACACGAAAGTAAACAGAACGCAAAGGGATTTACGTGGTTCGATCTATTGGAATAGATCTACGTCCACGGGCGGAAAGAGTATAGATCTTTATTGCTTGTATGAGTAGTGATTACAAGATTGTTCTCCCCCCCTTTCAACCTATTCTAAACCCCTATTTATAAGTGTTTACATATGGAATTCGACTAGGTTTACAAGTCTTTTCCTATTAGGACTCTTTGGCTTGATCTCCTCCTTTATTGGATAAACACCGAGCTTCTATATCTCTTGTGGAGCTTGAATTGTAGTCGATGTAGGAGTTGTCTTGGTGTAGAGGTTCCTTTGAGGTGGACCGAAGTGGACTCGGCCTAGGTAGGCTGTTTGGGCCGAGCCAAGTAAGGCTCTTAAGTGGGCCGAGCTGCAATAGGCCGAGCTTGACAGTCGGAGCCCAATTATATTGGGCTCGATGCTTGGGCCTAGTAGCTAGGCCATATCCTATCACATCCCTCCCCAAAAAGATATAGAAGTGAGGGTGTGACTCGGGGTAGAAAGTTGAAGGAGTTAGGTCGAGGTCGAACTGAAATTCACATTGCCCCTTCGGAAATACAATTTCGACGATGTCGGAATGTGTAGCGCCTCGTTAGGACGAGGTCGAACTAAAATTCACATTGCCCCTTCGGAAATAAGATTTCGACGAAGTCGGAATGTGGAGCGCCTCGTTAGGACGAGGTCGAACTGAAATTCACATTGCCCCTTCGGAAATAAGATTTCGACGAAGTCAGAATGTGTAGCGCCTCGTTAGGACGAGGTCGAACTGAAATTCACATTGCCCCTTCGGAAATACAATTTCGACGAAGTCGGAATGTGTAGCGCCTCGTTAGGACGAGGTCGAGCTTAAATTCACATTGCCCCTTCGGAAATAAGATTTCGACGAAGTCGGAATGTGGAGTGCCTCGTTTGGACGAGGTCGAACTGAAATTCACATTGCCCCTTCGGAAATAAGATTTCGACGAAGTCGGAATGTGTAGCGCCTCGTTAGGACGAGGTCGAACTGAAATTCACATTGCCCCTTCGGAAATACAATTTCGACGAAGTCGGAATGCTTGCCACCTCGTTAAGACGAGGTGGGTATAAAATTTGCATTGCCCCTTCGGAAATTGGATTTTGACGAAGTCGGAATGCTGGCCACCTCGTTAAGACGAGGTGGGTATTAAATTTGCATTGCCCCTTCGGAAATTAGATTTCGATGAAGTCGGAATGCTTGCCACCTCGTTAAGACGAGGTGGGTGTACAATTTACATTGCCCCTTCGGAAATTGGATTTCGATGAAGTCGGAATGCTGGCCACCTCGTTAAGACGAGGTGGGTATTAACTTTGCATTGCCCCTTCGGAAATTAGATTTTGACGAAGTCGGAATGCTTGCCACCTCGTTAAGATGAGGTAGGTGTAAAATTTGCATTGCCCCTTCGGAAATTGGATTTTGACGAAGTCGGAATGCTGGCCACCTCGTTAAGACGAGGTGGTCTTAACTTTGCATTGCCCCTTCGGAAATTAGATTTTGACGAAGTCGGAATGCTTGTCACCTCGTTAAGATGAGGTGGGTGTAAAATTTGCATTGCCCCTTCGGAAATTGGATTTTGACGAAGTCGGAATGTTGGCCACCTCGTTAAGACGAGGTGGGTCTTAACTCGCATTGCCCCTTCGGAAATTAGATTTCGACGAAGTCGGAATGCGTTGAACAGCACGACTTCGTTAAAGACGAAGTTTAGGCTTTGAATAGCACGACTTCGTCAAAGACAAAGTTTATGCTTTAATTAGCACGACCTCGTCTTCAGACGAGGTTTAGGCTCTTCTCTGTTTTAAACAAAGGTCGTATCTTTGTTTTTAACCGAGGTTAGGTCAATACGCGCGTTTTAATTTTACTCCTATTATGGAGTTTATTAAGTACCCTCGTCAGGGTTTTACTAGCTCACTTCGGAAATTGGATTTCGACGAAGTTTGGCTTTAAATAGCTCACTTCGGAAATTGGATTTCGACGAAGTTTGGCTTTAAATAGCTCACTTCGGAAATTGGATTTCGACGACGTTTGACTTTAAATAGCTCACTTCGAAAATTGGATTTCGACGAAGTTTGGCTTTAAATAGCTCACTTCGGAAATTGGATTTCGACGAAGCTTGGCTTTAAATTCCTTATTTGTCGAGATAATATGCATAAGTGGCATAGAGAGAGATGTGCAAGATGTATGCAAATGCAAGATGTATGCAAGACCCTCATAAGACGACCTAAATGACCTAAATGACCTAAATGAACTATATGAACTTGGACATTACTCTGGGCCACTTGTGCAAGGTATCTCTTTAAATAAGTAATGTGCCATGCACGGGGTATTGGCTTACCGGATAAGTGGGCGAGCTTGTACAACCCTTTGCTGAGGACTTCTTCAACTCAGTACGGTCCTTCCCATGTGGCTTTAAACTTGCCGAGCATTTCCGCTTTACTGACCTCGTTGTTCCGAAGTACGAGGTCGCCTGTTTGGAATTGTTGGTACTTCACTCTTTGGTTGTAGTACCGAGCTACTTGTTGTTTGTACTTGGCTTCTCTTATCTAGGCGAACTCTCGTTTCTCTTCCAACAGATCCAGTTCGGTTCGGAGGTCTTCCTCGTTAACTTCGGCTGTGAAATTAAGAGTGCGCGGGCTTGGCAGGCCGATCTCCACCGGGATCACTGCTTCGGATTTATACACCAAATTGTAGGGTGTTTCACCGTTCGAGGTCTGGGGAGTTGTGTGGTGTGACTATAACTTGGGGTAAGTTTGCTACCCAATCTCCTTTAGCTTTATCGAAATGGGTTTTGAGTCCCCTGACAATAGTTCAGTTCGTAACTTCGGTTTGGCCATTCACTCGAGGATGAGCTACCGAAGTGAACGTCTGCTGGATATGAAGCCCTTCACTCCATTCTCTGAATGTTCTGTCCGTGAATTGTGTCCCATTTTCCGAGACGAGGATATGGGGTATGCCAAAGCGGCATACTATGTTCTTCTAGACGAAGTTGAGGGCGTTCTTGCTCGTGATTTCTGCCAAGATTTCGACTTCCACCCATTTGAGCCTAAAAGGCGATGGCTACGATGAGAAACTGGAGCTGGCCAAGAGCTTTGCCTAATGGAGTTACTAGGCTTGCTTCGGCTTCGTCAATGGACCTGTCTCCTCGGCTTCGTCAGTACTTAGGAGTTTGACTTCGAGGGACTTCGGTCAGCCTCGGACTTGAGAGTGGACCTGTCTCCTCGGCTTCGTCGCCTTGAGAGTGGACCTGTCTCCTCGGCTTCGTCAGTACTTAGGAGTTTGACTTCGAGGGACTTCGGTCGGCCTTGGCCTTGAGAGTGGACCTGTCTCCTCGGCTTCGTCAGTACTTAGGAGTTTGACTTCGAGGGACTTCGGTCGGCCTCGGCCTTGAGAGTGGACCTGTCTCCTCGGCTTCGTCAGTACTTTGGAGTTTGACTTCGAGGGACTTCGGTCGGCCTCGGCCTTGGTACCTCTTGAGGGTGCTGTCGCGCACTAATTGCTCTATGACAGCAGCAAGCTTTCTGCATTCCTCTATATCGCACCCGTAATTCTCATGGAAGCGACAGTACTCCTTAGATCGGCGCTTCTCCCTTCCACTTGACATGGGCCGAGGCTTCTCGAACATATCGGTGTGAGTTGGCTTTGGCCTCGTCAATGGAGTGAGTTGGCTTCGTTCCTGGTTTTGCCGAGGTCCGAGCCTGGATTCCAGGGGTGTATGCTAGAGCCTGTCGAAGGCACTTTGCTGACTTTGGCCTCGGTCATTCCGATCCTTCTTCCGATCCGATAGTTCGGCCTTGTCGGCTCTTGCGAACCGACCTGCTATGCCATAATGGCTTCGTAGTGCGAGGTAATTGTCCTCATCGCGCCGAGGTGAGACGGTGTCGCGCCGAGGTGAGATGACGTTGCAGCGAGGTGAGATGCGATGGTGGCCCCGTTGGCGGATCCCGACGTCTCGTGCGTCTACGATCCTGACGCTAGGGGACCTTTGCCGATGCCGCGATCCGGAGGTAAGCTTCGTGCTCTCTACCATCTTTGCGTGAGGGTTGTCCTTTTTCACGGCTGAGCGTTGTGTTGTTTTTGGCGAGCTGGAGAAAATCTTGCTATGCTTATCCAACATGCTCAATGTGTCCGTCTGGAGTCTGGCCTTTGGCGTGTTCCTTCCTAGATAGCCGGTATGTTGCCGGGTGTAGATCTTGCGCCTGGCTTGCCTCGCCTTTGTGGATTTCGGCTTCCTGAACAGGTGGATTTGTTGTCGGACCGTGTCCGGTTTGCTGAATATCCTTTTCCGTGTTGGCGGCGGCAGCGGCGGCGATTGATCGTGTTGGAATCCTCTCGACAAGTAGAGCATGTTTTCAGGTGGTTTCGTCCGATTTGGTGGTGATTTCAGTCCGGAATTGGCGAATGACAGAAGCTGCTCCGATCGAATCGTGATTCGCGAGTCGTGCAGCAGCACGAACTTCCAGACGCGATTCCCGCCACACCGGTGATTGGTTTTCGACGGGCAACCTACCGTTGGAATCCTCTCGACGAGTAGAACATGTTTCCGGGTGGTTTCATCCAATTTGGCGGTGATTTCAGTCCGGAATTGGCGAATAATAGAAGCTGCTCCGAATAAATCGTGATTTCGCGTTTGGGGGGGATCGCGTTAGTCTTCCTGTCATGGCTGTAGATTACCTAGAAAATTTTTGATCGAAAATCACAAATTTTCGTTTCCCACAGACGGCGCCAGTGATCGAACTTATTTTCGTAAGGTAATTAATGCAGGTAGACAAGGAATTAACGAACACGAAAGTAAACAGAACGCAAAGGGATTTACGTGGTTCGATCTATTGGAATAGATCTACGTCCACGGGCGGAAAGAGTATAGATCTTTATTGCTTGTATGAGTAGTGATTACAAGATTGTTCTCCCCCCCCTTTCAACCTATTCTAAACCCCTATTTATAAGTGTTTACATATGGAATTCGACTAGGTTTACAAGTCTTTTCCTATTAGGACTCTTTGGCTTGATCTCCTCCTTTATTGGATATACACCGAGCTTCTATATCTCTTGTGGAGCTTGAATTGTAGTCGATGTAGGAGTTGTCTTGGTGTAGAGGTTCCTTTGAGGTGGACTGAAGTGGACTCGGCCTAGGTAGGCTGTTTGGGCCGAGCCAAGTAAGGCTCTTAAGTGGGCCGAGCTGCAATAGGCCGAGCTTGACAGTCGGAGCCCAATTATATTGGGCTCGATGCTTGGGCCTAGTAGCTAGACCATATCCTATCAACTGCGATTATTTTTCCAAATATATTTCCAGTTTTATCCATTCGAGAGACACCCTGAATGTAGTAGGGTCAAAATTTAGTTTTAAACGAATGTATAATTCGTACTTATGAGGAGCATGTTAGGCTACCCATGTTAAAGTTCTCACCAACTATTCATTATTATTATTCGTTCGTAATAAATGAAAAATACAGAACATGAAGAATGAACAATTGCTACACTTATTTTGTATTGCTTAAAGCTCGTTCTATATTAGGACGATTTTGTACTTAGACTCGTCCAAATAAGGGAAAGTGTTGACCTAAATAATTATTTTCAAAAATATAATTAAAAAAATGGTAAAAGCTAATAAAAGCATCAATCTATAATTCACTAATAAAGCTAGTACTACAAATTAAGGATAGTAACAAACCCTAAAATAAAATGGCAAACCCTATTCAATAGCCATTTGATTGAGAAAAGCTGAAAACAAAAAACGAACAATTTGTACTAAAACTAAAAAAAGAACATATATCTTCCGCTTATATTGGATACATCGAGAAAATAAAATTTGGTTACACAAAAAGTATGTCGAGTGGAAATAGTTTTAAAAACACCATGCATATATCAAATGTTACTCCACTCACCGCAAACTCATATAATGTGCATAATTGATGAGTCAGTAGCACGTCAATAAGTTTTCTATATAAAATTTTGTTTTTTTCAGTAAATTTTTTTATAAGATTTACATCTAAAATATACTAATATTTTTGGTATTTTTATTAAAATCTATTATTTATATGTCAGTAGTGAACACATCAAATTTATTAACGTGCGACGACATACTTTGAATTAAAATATTGCATAGAACGCGGAACGCGCAAGCTATATACCGTTTATAATATATCTCCATCACCGAATGTTTCCTAAAGTATAGTCGCAACGTGAAATAAATTCAGGGTGCTTACATACTACGGAGTATATGAATTGGTGTGCAAAAATATATAATTACATTATTACTATTATTTAATACTCCTATATTTTTAATTAATCTACAGTGTGAGTGTGTACAATAGTTTGGGTTGCAATTTTTTATTTATTTTTATTTTTTTATTTTTAAACCAAGGTTGCAATTATTGTAACTTTTGACAAAAGAGAAAAGGAAAAAGAGAGAAGAAAAATAATGAGATACGAGGAAAATAACAAGAGATGCCAGTTGTTATCCAAGTTTCCTCGTAGTTAACTCAGCTGCCCAAACACGACCTTAAAATTCCCCTCTTGTCTCCCGCCGCTGCCACCGCGCCTTCTCACGCGCCGCCGTCTCTCGTTTCAGTAAACTCTGCTGCTAGTGCTCCGCCGGAAATAAGTTGAACGGAGGCCCCGTATCCAGGTTTGTTGACTCATTATTGACAACCCTGTTCTTAGATCAGCCGCGGATTTAAGTGCAATGCCCCTCGGATGTTTTGAGCAACTGATTGATTTGAGTTTTTGGAATTCACTTTTTCCCCAGATTGTTCATGTATCACTTAAATTTGTTGTAGTTCGTAGCACTTTGAATATGTTGATTATTTATATTTAAGTTTAATTATGTACTATTTTCTTTTAGTATTCTATGAATGCAGTATAATTGAACTTTTTTTGAACTTGTTCTTGGGGTTTGTTGATAATTCGATGTTTGCAAAAGTTTTGATTTTTGTTAGATCCTTATTTGCTGCGTCTAGAGTAAAGCTGCAATGTTGTCCGAGAGCAAAATAAATCATAGCTGTTGATGTCAAAATGCTAAATTTATAGCCTGCTTACTCTAGTCTGGTGTTTTGAGATGTCAATTAAATGTAATATGTTTTTGCATTTAACAATTTAGAATGAATTTAGAACCCATTGGTTTTTCTAGTTGTGCTGGGCACTGATTTCTCACTGATTGATTACTGAGTAGCAGCTCAAGAAGAATCCAAAATCCATTTTTAAGATTATAAGAGGATGGTTAAATAGCTAAGATCGATCGGATCATCAATCTCCTAAATCTATTTTTAAGGCTCTGTGCGTATGATTTAAGTAATTTAGAAATCAAGATGCTACATCACCTGTTCAGAGACAATTCAATGGCCAACCAGAAATGTCTATATCTGTATAGCGTGGCTCTAGAAAATTGGATCATGTTAGAGAACTCATGCATCAAGTGTTGCTGCATCAAGTTTGTTCACACAATTCAATTTATTCTCAAGTCTTCATTTGGTTTAATATTGGTGATGAAGTGTTCATATCATGGTGCAGAAGATCTCTGGTGAAGGGGCTGGTTTCTAGAGACAGATCTATAGTCGGTGGAAGGTTTTCAACTTCCTTTTCCCAGACACGAAGTGTCTTTGTTATGTAGATGCTACAAAATCTGTTTGGAAAACCGGACCCAATAAAAATTGTGTTTGAATTTGAAGAACTGGAGGGATGCTAACCTCTACTGAGGAAGAATATCATAAATGTCAGTTTTACTTCAGCGTTTCAAATGGATGATCAATGGTTTCAATAAATCATCATCAATGGGCCCTAGGAGGTTGAATGGTCCTGATGCCAACCCCTTGGCTCAGCTAAAGTTTGTTCAGCCTCAAAAGTCTCCAGTGCATCCCATCGATCTCAAACATGATAGTGAACTACTTAAATTGCCCGTATCAGGGGCTTTACATGAGATATCCATTTACATCCATCGATTTCACAACCTTGACTTGTTTCAGCAAGGGTGAGCTCAATTTAGCTTAAATTTATGTATCATTTTTCGAACCTTTTGACATGTTTAGATGTGTTTAAGCATTTCTATCAGCCTTTTTATTTGTTCAATTTGTGGCCTTTTTAGATGGTATCAACTTAAGATTACGATTAGGTGGGAGAATGATGATTCTGGTTCCTTTGGCACGCCTGCAAGAGTCGTTCAGTATGAAGGTAATTTTCCTAGTATTTATTTAAATAGCAGATCCCCTGGCTTGTAAGGTGATCCAAGTCTCTGAAATATATTTTTTTTGTTGCCAGTTTTCTGATAGTTCTTCAATATGAACTTGGCTGAAGAATAACTTCCAGATATATTTTTTTTGTAATATTTCTTATATTCCCCCTTCGTATAAGCTTGAAAGAAGAATTAGACTTAGAAGATTAATTTCTCAAAGTATCTAGTGTGTACCTACATGTTAGTTTATATTATTTGTGTCAAAATTCTCTAAAAGAAGTCAAAAACATTTTTTCCAGGTTGATCATCTTATTGAAATGGCCATTAGACTTTTATTTCTGTTGGAATTGACTAAGGAACTGCTGAAAAGCATTGCCACTCTACTTATGAAAGCCAGTTCTAAGATTTGTTCTAGTTTAAGGCCCCTTACCTTAAAGTTAACAACTTACACGTACTTCACTATGAGTCCTTGTTATCCTGCATATCAATGTTGCTATATAATATTTGCATCTTTTGTTTGAAACTAATATTTATTTCTATTAAGTCCAATTTTTCTTCCAAAACTTTTGGAATTTAAAGAAGGGTCAATCTGAGTTTTCTCATGATACTTTGTGGGGTGTTTGTGCCCTATGAAGTATGAACTTGATCCGTAGCTTCTGCAGATAGGCCATATGTCATGGTGTTCTTTCGTATTTTCCAATATTTTTGTAACAATATGGAAAAGGCTGTGCCGTCTTGCTTACTTAATAGGTGCTTCTCTTTTGCTTTCTGAGAGCCAAAAGATTGACATGTTTTCTGTATCTGAGCAGCACCAGATTTGGGTTCTGATGATATATATGGTGTCTGGAGAATTGATGACACTGACCATAGCTTTTCAACGCAACCTTTCCGGATCAGATATGCGAGACAAGATATACTTTTAGCAATGATGGTCTCTTTCAACTTATCTCTCAGTAAACTTGAGGTAATGTTTTTCTTTTGAGGTATGGACACACAACACATGTAATTCACTTGTACTGTAATCTAGGAAATAATACTACATTTTCCCAAGTTCAAGGGACAAACTTTGAAAGATGAAGTGGATGGCTAACCCTTTTGTGTAAAATCTGGAACGGAATCAACATTTGTTTTTTATGAAGTGAAAATAGCTGAAGTAGAGACGAAAGATGTTTATTATAATTATGTCAAATTGTCAATGTAGCTGATATTGTGTGGTTTTAGTTCCATACACGCACATTTATATTATTCAACTTGTTGTTTATGTAGCATCTAAACTTTTGTTTCATTTTCCAGGATTCTTCAACATCTGCTGTTATTGTGAAGTTTGAGCTGTTGTATGCTCCTGTATTGGAGAACAGGTTAACAGATCTAATCCGTTTTGTAAAGTTTTTCTTGTGAAATGACATGGAACTTCTGAGTTTTCCTTTCTATACATGTTTTAGGGAGTCAATTAACCAATATGTGAGCTCTATTTCAACTTGACCCTAGTCATTTGAGTGTACTGCTCTAGGTATAACGTTGATGCTTGTTTGGATACATCACCTGCTGCAGTCCACGAATTTCGGCTCCCCCCTAAAGCTCTTTCAGGGTTGCATGCCTATTGTCCTGTCCATTTTGATGCATTTCACTCTGTATTAGTTGATACAAGTGTACATGCCAGCCTACTTAAAAGTGAGGTTCACACTTCCTCACTGAAGGTACTCAGGTTTGTTTCTTTTCTTCAAATCATAATACTTGCTTTTGGACTTTTGTTCCTCCCCATATACTTTTCAGTGATGGTAGATTGTCGATGATGACTATGTCTGAAGCAACTAGGTGCGAAGGGTTGCGCTATAAAACTATAAAATTGTTTTCTTGTTTGTATTACTCATTATATGCTGCACTAGTACACTGTTTGCATAACCATTGATAATTTGGGGTTGGAAAACTTTCCTTGTAGCGATGAGTGGGTTTCAGGACAAGATGGAGAAGGTAAGTAGTTGGAAATCTTCGAATTGGTACATAAATATAGAATAAGTAATGGTAAAAGAATAAGGGGGAAGAAATATGATGTTCAAGATACTAGTAACGCCATGCTATAATATCATTTCTTTTGCCAGATTCTTTTGTGTATTCTCTTGACGTAACATCCAGCTTTTGTTCTTCCCAGTGATTCTAGAGCTCATGAAGACGATCTTGCTGGGGAGCATAAGAAATCAAAGCAAGTATGTCTTCATCATAAATGCAACTCCCCCCACCCCGGCCAATAAGACTTTCCTTTATGGTGCCAATATTTTTGTATGTTTGCCATTGTATATTGCAGTTATTCTTCCATGTCTTTATACTTGTGCATCTTTGCTCTCGGATTCTGTTGTTTTCTAGAATCTGGTTAAATTAATGACCCGATCTAAGCATTCAAACCTCCAAACTTGTATGCATGATTCTTATGATGAAATCATAATATAATTTTCTAATGATTAATCCATATGAGGCTCCTCCGACTAATCTCACATGCTGTTGAATTTATGCCTTTGACATGTTCTTTGTATCACTGTGGATGCTTCTGGTTTGACTTTCAAACATTGTGTAAGTTCTTTTCATATTGTTCTCTTAACAGGTTATGCTTCTGAAAGCAATATCAAGTGCTCGCGACATACTTGTAGAAGATCTACAAAAGCTCAGCAAGGCTATCAATCAACCAATTGAAATGGAAGAAATTGCTTCTAGTGTAGTATTTGATTTTGCATCTGATCAGGACTTGGCAGATGCTGAAGTTCCAGTGCAAGTTTCAAGCAAACCCCTAAACGTTTCAGAGGTTCCTTATAATTCCAGGCTATAAACTTTGCCCCATTGATTCTCTATTTGTATATTGTTGAATTTTGCAGCCTAATCTTTTGCTTTTATTCTATTAACAGAAACAAAATGGCAAAGTCGATTTTCAGCATGACGGTTTTCTCCATTCATTCACTGAAGATAAGCTGGTCAAGTCATTCGATTTGGTTAGCAATCAAGTGTTTCACTTGTGGAGCACATTTTTAAACTTCCACAGGTTTGTCTTTCCCATTAGCCTTGTTTGGGTCACTAAGCATCTTCTGATTCTGTGTTATAGCCATAACCGTCCGTTGTCTCTCTTTATTCTAATTACTGTAAATGCGTCTTGATACTATGAACACATGACACTGAGATGAGCTCAAAATGATAAATGACCATTTCTCATGCTGCATACTAATTGTCCAATTGTAATTAATCGTAAATTTTATGGATATTTCAGGGCTAACGCAAAAAAGATTCTTGAATTTCTTTGCAACCAGTGGGCTGTTGATCGAAAAGCTGAATGGTCAATCTGGATGGTTTACACTAAGGCTGAGATGCCTCATCAGTATATAAGCAGTTCGGTGGATGATTCATCCATCCGTGTATTACGTAGTCGAGGATCCGCTCTACGGAAGTTAAATGGCGATGTAATTCTATCACCATAATTACTTCATTCCGTATTATCTCCAGTATTTTTTTTATTAGCTACATATGTCTGTTTGTGTTCATTCATTTTTTTTTGGGGGCACTCTCTGTAGCCTGCACATACTGCTGCCATGAGGGCGGAGCTTCATAGACGAAGTATTGCACAAATGAGGGTTAGCTATTATCTCACTCATTGGTTGGAGATTTGAATAATACACATTACACAGATTTGAGAATTCATCATTGAACTGCAGATTAATAATCGTTCTATCCAAGACTTGCATATATTTGGAGACCCATCACGCATCCCCATTGTAATTGTTGAGCGTGTTGTCAATGCTCCTTTTCGTTCAACCATTGGAAATTCTTCTTTCAGCCAGCTGGACCAGAAAGATACAAATGCCTTGATTGCTGGAGTAGACTCTAACCCCTCTAACAAGCTATCTGGCACCACTCGTCAAAGTGGTCGCACCCTGAAGATCGTCGTTTTTGTCCATGGATTCCAGGCATATTTTATGATGCTCTTAACGTATCTTATTCCCAGCTTTGCTATATTGTATCTATATGTGCTCACTTACTTTTGTGAGTTTAGTACTACAAACTGCAACTCTCTAGTATTGGATCTGCCAATTACATAGTAGCTGCACTTTTACCACTTGTTTATGGATTCGATCTAACTAGGGCAATATCAAAATACACTTAAACTGTACCTCAGAAATCAGATTTAGTATGGTTTTCCTCTGACTCTTCATTTGCACTTGAGGTGGATAGATAATCGTTTTTGGTTTCCCATGTTGTGAGTTTGAGTCTATTGCTGATGGGCTCCATGCTACGTGGTATCTGGTAAAATATATACTTCGTATTGTATAATGGTTTTCTGGAAACTGATTTATATTGGTATATAGTGTTATTACCTTGTGCTTTACACAATGGCGCTTTCGTGAAGTCAATTTATGATTATGTTCATATAAATCGTGATCTTCTGCATGCCATGGCTTCTGCAAAAGGATTTTATATCAGAACATAGTTCTATTAGCTGCTATAGGTCAATTGTGGCCACTTCTTAATTGCAAAGGCTCATGAAATGTGCAGGGCCATCATCTGGACTTGCGGCTTGTCCGGAACCAATGGCTTCTAATAGACCCAAAGGCAGAATTTCTCATGTCAGAAGTCAATGAAGATAAAACATCTGGAGACTTCAGAGAAATGGGCCAGAGGCTAGCAGAGGAAGTTGTATCGTTTGTGAAGAAGAAAATGGATAAGGCATCTAGATCTGGGATCTTGAGAACAATCAAGCTTAGTTTTGTTGGACATTCCATTGGAAATATTATTCTAAGAACTGCACTAACAGGTTCAGACTCTAAAGCTAAAACAAACCAACCTTCTATCAATTAACTTGTGCACTACTAATTTTCTCATCCTCCTTGCAGAGAGCATTATGGAACCATATCTGAGATACCTGCATACATATCTATCAGTCTCTGGCCCACATCTTGGTTATCTTTACAGTTCAAATTCTTTATTTAATGGGGGTTTGTGGCTCTTGAAGAAGCTCAAAGGCACACAGTGCATTCATCAACTGACGTTCACAGATGATCCTGATCTGCAAAATACTTTCTTATACAAACTGTCTAAGGTACTGTTTAAAACTTCTATGTGTTGTTTATGAAGGATGAACTGGTGTGTATAATTCGTATGTTAGTAGCCTGGAACCTGGTTTTATAGTATGAAGATAAAACTTGAAACTTGAAAGAGGGAAATGATTTCGGTTCAGAGATATTTTTGTTTGACATGCTTTTCCATTCTACAGATTTTTGTTCTCAGTCGTGGTAACATTTGGAGAATTTATGATCTATTAGTTTAATTTGATAAGCCAACTGAATCTTAGTTTACCTGTTATAAGTTATAACCACAAATGCTCAGCGCTCAGGCCAATATGCTTTAATTTATTAAGTTCTCTCTACCTTTGAAGGATGCCAAAGAATGATCAAATTCTATGTTAATTTGCTAACCTTTACTTGAATTATATAATTCTCAGGAAAAGACATTGGAGCATTTCAAAAACATTATTCTGTTATCTTCACCTCAGGTATTACACCTCCTTCATGGGTTAATTTTGTCCATCTCCTGTTTTTACTTTCCACCTATAACATTCATGCAGCTTATCCCATATTCTCTACTTTCTTTTACTACCCCGTTTCTTGTTAGCTGACGATAACACGAGCATTCATAATCTTATTCCATTCCAGCTATCAGATTTATGCAATACAGCTAATTCTTTTCATCATTCTCAGGATGGCTACGTTCCATACCATTCTGCCAGAATTGAAATGTGCCCTGCATCTTCAGGCGACTACTCAAAAAAGGGCAAACTCTTCCTTGAGATGCTAAACGAGTACCTTGACCAAATACGAGCACCTTCGTCCGACCACCGTGTCTTCATGCGCTGTGATGTCAATTTCGATATCACCTTACAAGGAAGAAACTTAAACACCTTAATTGGAAGAGCTGCCCACATCGAGTTCCTCGAAACGGACATCTTTGCTAAATTCATAATGTGGTCCTTCCCAGAACTATTCCGTTGATTCACGAATAAATCCTCTCCTTCTGAATACAGCATCTCTGATTCTCGGAGCTGTATTCAGCGCCATCCTACCTCCAATTTTTTTTACGAGAGGGGCCAAGTTTCACCGGATCTTGGGGATGGCATGGAAGCAGTCGTCGAAAGGTACGAACAACAGTGTATATTAGTTTCTGAATCTCCAATCCAAGTAGAGGCTACCCTAAGTTATGTACCTTTATGTTAGAATGGTGGAAGACTTGGTTAGAGGTAATTTAAAGGCTATAAATTGTACCATAGACTAGAAAAAATACGACGTTGAGAAGTGATAATTGATTATATAGTTGAGATGTAAAGCTGCGTTGCACAGGTGAAGTTTGATCTGTATTATAGCTATATTATAAGTTATATTTCATGTGCAGTAATAGTCTGAAACGATTTATTCAACGACTATTTGCCATTTTTTTTATAGCAGAAAATATTGAATTTTACCGTGGCATTTTCAAATACACGGTTGCATTGGAAATTTTAGCTGCAGGTTTTGTGTATATTGAAAGGTCTGAAATGTTACCCTTCTCACCTCGGCCATACTTCATGTGCCCATGGTTGATGTAGCCGTGTTATGTCGATAATTTTTTTGTTTATGATAGTTTTTTTTCTTATAAGATTTATTTTTAGGGAATTTATTTATAATAGTTTTTTAACATATCATCGCCATGTCATCTGTAATAAGTATGTCCCTAGTGAGTAAGGGAGCATTCCTTGTTAAAAAGGAAGTTCGAACTGAACTTGTTCATATTAGAGATTTTCGACCTTTACCCTTAAACCTTCGGTTATCAAGCTAGTCTATCCTGATAACCTGATAAAATAATAAATAAATAAATAAATATGAAGCTAGTCTATCGGACCCTGCTGTTTTTTTCACTTTGATGTGTACTACAAAATAATTATTTTTTTATAACCCTAGCAAACAAAATAATTAAAAGAGAGAGAGAGAGAGAGAACTAGGTGCGATGCTTCAAAAGTTCAAATGCCCATTGTGCGGGGACTTTTTTTCGGATATAATGGTTGAAGCAATTTTTATTGTTTTAAAATATCAACTTTTAGGAGTCGAATGCCAACTTTATAAATTCAACGGCACTTAGTTCCAATTTATTGTAATATTTGAGATAAGAAAAGAGCAGTTTGTGCGGTAAGAGATGATTTGAAGGTCGTATCAACTTTTTAATTTTCACTTTTATTAGTTGGGTCCATTAATCGAGCCTTATTTTCGATTCTAATACCAAAATTTGGGAATATTCATTGAACCTCATGCACTCCAATTTTCATTTTTTTTGGGGATGCTACTAATTTTGTTTATGTTAAATCGTTTAATTATGTAGTGTGAAATCTAATCCTCATCGTTATTATTTATTTTCTATTTTCTTACAATGATTGAGTTAATATATGCTCCGTAGTTAACACCTAATTTTTGTACATTGTTGATGATTCACCGCAGCATCCATATATAGTGATTTATTTCATCGATCTCAATATATTCATGCACTCTGATTCGTGCGTAATGTATACATATTTAACTACATAAAAAACAAAAAGATAAAAATAAAAATAAAATAAATAAATAAATAAATAAAATCTCTTATTGACTTATTTAGCATCTAGCTAGAGATGATACGCCTAATTATCAGAACAATTGGAGAATATGCAGCAAATAGTATCAAAATATTCTGCACGCATAAACACAAATTTATTAATATCTATATATATATAAAAACAAAATGATTTGACGGTTATATTTTTCCGGCAAATTTAGGCCGTTTTTGTCATTTCATTTTTGATTAGTTACTTTCCAACATTCGAACAAAATGCTCAATTCAGGAAGTATAACCACTAATCCACGTCCAAAAGGTTAGTTTCTTTTCTCTTTTCTTTGCTAATTTTATTTGTGTCGTTTTTTTTTTTTTACTTTTTTTTTATTGCTGAAATTACAATTACGTTACATTAGTTTTTCTATAGTTTTTTTTCGATCTAAGTTTCATTCCTCTAGGTTATATTGGATTATAGTATATATATCGCATGATTTTGATTGTCGTTGAATAATTTGAATAATTGACTTTAATTTATATTTTAAGATTTAATCTATGTAGACGAGTTTTTTTAAACAATCTATATAAATCGTATTATTATTTGTTCAAAATGAGAATTATTTAAAGCAAAATCGCTCCTTTGAATATGTCTACCACTTAGTAATGTTACGTAGACGGTTTTTTTTTTTTCATTTAGAGTTAATTTTTTTTAGGAGTGTTTAAGTGTTTTTGATAATATTTTTATCATTTTTTTTATTTATATCATTGTTACCTCATTTGTTGGCACATTAAGCATGCATACGGTGGACATTGGAGCATTCCTCTTACTCAAAGTATTATTCTATAAGTGTATATGTTTAACTCCTAATGTGTGGATATGCGAAAAATATTTGAATTTATACATAATCCTGAATAAATATGCACACAATCATGCTTATTTATATATAATTTGATGCTTAAAGTATGTTCATGCTTATTGTATACTGCAACCACTTATATAAATATCAATTGTAGATCTTAGTGAGATCAATGGTTCGAATCTATTTTGCCTGAATCCATATGTAAATGTTAAAAATATAAATCCAACTATAAAAAAAAAAAAAAAAATAATAAAAATAGTGGAAAGATAATTTACCATAAATGAAAAAAAGTAAAAGTTAGCAGCATAATATAGTAATCGTAGGATTTGAACAGAGATGTCTAGCACTTCACCAATTGGACTAAACTCAAATAATAAGCGTGGTGGAGTGTGTTATATTGTAAAAAAAAATAATATGCTATTTTTATAATATAATTAATTTAAATAAGGTATTACTATAATTGACTTGATGAATTCGATATTTGGGTACTCAACGATAAATTCAAGTTCGGATTCAAGACAAAATATTTGACATTTTGAATTTAAATATTTGAATAATTTAGGAAGAGCTTTGATTGCCCGTGCGAAGCCGGGTGGGCAAGACTAGTTTGCCTAAAAGTAAAATTAGAAGACTTATCTTATAAATTAATCAAACCGGTATTAATGGAAAAAAGGAGTAATGATCTCTTACCCACCGTGGACATGCTTAATATGCTCACGGATGAGGTGGTAACATTATATTTCAGGAAAAAAAAAAATTAATTAGATACCTTATAAAAATAAACTCTAAAAAAAAACTAAATCCTGACAAAAAAAAACTAAACCCCAAAAAGAAAAATCATTGACGTGATACCGTCATGTCAACCGTGGACACATTGAGTGTACCCACGTTGGGTATGGGATCACCGAGCATTTCTCTGGAAAAAGGGACCATCACTATTCCCTAATCATGCCCTAAAGATTGAAGATGGCTTATTTAATTATTTTTCACACAAATCATCAAATCTCCATTAATTAGTTTGTCTAAGACAACGTTGTTAGTTCACAATCAGTGTATTTAATTAATTATTTATCATGTAGATTAGTTATCCTAGATTAATTTATAATTATCGTACCATATTGGGTGCTGAGCTAGAATCAATTCATATGTAATCATGTTATAAGGTTGCCCTAATTATACTTAAATTTAATGCCAAACTATGTAAGTTGAGTGTATTAAACGTTTGAATATACATGTAAAGACTAAAGACAACAATAATTAATCTCTACCGTAGGACCAGTCAATATGTAACACAATTTTTGTGACCTCGAATACTTTTGTAAGTGATTAAAAAATATATATATATATATATATTAGGAAGATTATCTAATATACATTTCATTCACTTAACAAATTCATGAAAATATATATCGGAGTATATTTCCTTCCAGCGTTTCACGACCAAACTTGGAATCTTTAAGAAAGCAATTTGCATAGAAATTAAGAATGACAATTGAAAAGTTAATTGCGGTTATATATATAGATAAGTTGTGTATGTCTCGTCGAAAATTCGACGGAATCAATTTATGCTATATGTTTTAAATAAAAATATAAAAAAATATAATTATTTATTTTGAAATGATAAGTCTTGTAACTTGTAAGTACTATTATGATAAAATGATATTATAAAAAATAGGTTAATGGCAATGTCAAGTTGTACTTTGTTCATTGTAATAAAAAAAATGGGTTAATGAGAGATAACATTTCTTGAGTACTTATACTTGTATTGAATGTTGAGCGGCTTGTTGTTCACTGTAGTAATAAAGTAAGTTAAATAGAACAATATTTCCTAAGTAACATTAATTTCAAGTCACTTGTTGTTCAATGGAATAAAATATTGCTCAAGGAGGGATAATATATATATATATATATAGGTGTAGGTCCCGGAAAAAGTATAATTGGTGTATGGGGGGGGGGGGGGGAATACACCAATCTCCAACAGTTTTTGCAAACACAGATTTTGAACTAACAACAGGCTCAACGAAAAGGAGCGAGCTCAGAGTTTCAGATCGATCTTCTTTAATTTCAACAGTCTTGCTGCTGATGAGGAAGAGGAGCGAGCTGGATGCGGAAGTTGGTGGTTTTGTTGAAGAACTCTTTTAAATGAAAATCCTTTATGCAAACCATAGGATGGATGTATGATGCAAGATGGTTAGTAGCAGTAGGATTAAATCAACTGGAAAGATAAAGAGAGAGAGAGAGAGAGAGAGCGAGACAGTCGATTTATCGTGGTTCGGAGAAACCCTCCTATGTCCATGTCAAGTTCCATCAAACTTGAGAATCCCTTTAACCTTTGGATCATACTCCTCTCTTATTTTTACTGGCTGAGGACCAGTCCTAGAGCTCGACTCACTTGTCGAGATCTAAGCACGATTCCTGGGTCGTGACCCTTACAACTTACAACAGCTAGACTAAAAACTATTAGACCAGTGAGCTTTCTGATTCCCAGAGCTTGATCTTCTCTGAAAATGGTGAAGCAGCAGAGATACTGAAATTCTTCACGAATCAACTTCTAGACTTGAAGGAGTAGCTTCTGACGAGCTCTTGAACAGCAGTGAACACTCAAGAACTCAGATTGAGTAACAATGGTGAAATCTCGTGAGGTCTCAACACTTGGGAATTCTCTAGGTATTTCGAGTGTTGAGTTTACTTGAATGCTTGAGATTTCTGCAGAGTTTCAGCTCTTTAAATTGAAATTCCCGTTAGAAACTCCTTTGAAGATGAGGGTATTTATAGGCCTAGAATTTGGATTCTAGCCGTTGGAACTCTGCCCAGTGGCAGGGAGCCGTTGGTGTTGAGTCATCTTCATGCGTTGGGATTGGTCCAGGTTGGCAACCGACGTGGCACCAGTGGACTGAGAGATCAATTGGTCAGTGAGAGACCAGCTAGATTCTTGAGGCAGGTGGTAACTAGTTGATAAAACACCAGTAGGTCAGTTGGCCTTCTGATTCTTGAGAGTTGAAAGAAAAGCTAGATCGATCATCCTATAGGAGAGAGCTCGTCTAACGATGTCTTCCTTTATAAGCTGGATCGATCTGTCTAGAAATTAACTATCAAGCTTCTTAAAGAAGCTTGCTCCTATCAGCTCTACTCTAAAATACTTAAACAAAATCTAAGTGTGGTTTCGAGAAGATATCATCAAAACAACTGCAGAGGGTTCCCAACAATTTCCCCCCTTTTTGATGATGCCGAAACCACCACTTTTACAAATATTTCCTAAGGCATTCGAGTAACAGCTCGATCAGATAAGCATAGAGAAATATTAGTATGATAAAAAAATATATAAGAAAGGCAAAGAGCCTGGACAAAGAGTTATTGTCATCTCAAAAGCTAGTGATCATGAGTTTCATTAATGCATCGAAGTTGATAAATTACAAGACTCGATACAAGATAATGAAAACGGTTGATCACATATCTGGGACACTAGATCTTCTCTTCCTTCATAGTCCATCAGTTGCATGCTCCTGTAGACACTATCGTGAATCTGCTTGTAAGACGCATTCTTGGGATTGATAGGCACCTTGAGATGTAAAGCAGTGGTTCGAACGAACTTGTCAATCACAGAACAATCTGGAAAGCTGGTATCTCCAATAGTTGGAGGATCAAAGGTCCTCATAGCAGGTGCAGTGATATTGACATGATTTTGAACTGCCCAGGAGATGGTCTGTTGAACCAGGCGCTGATCTGGATGCAACTCGAGAAATTTGGCAAACGCCTGCTCGGTATCTCCACTGAACTCCTCATCCTTGATTAGTCATGTCTTAGGATGAAGGTATCAACGAGCTGGCTCCATTTCTCATCAGCAGCTGGATCTATCCAGGCTGACTGAATAGTACTCGGCATTATCTTCAGAACTTTCATGCAGGCCGACATCCACTTTTCATCAGCATTTCTCTTTAATTCTCTCTTTGCAAGCTCAGCCAAGAAAATTTATTGCTTGTTAGGATCATTGGCGTCATCGACATGCATTCCAGTATCCATCATTTTCTCGACCACACGCTTGCGAGCTTTCTCTTCTTCAGACTCGGCCTCCTACTGAGAATCCCCTTGCTGCTCATTACCCTGCTCTTTCAGCAAGTCCTCATGCAGATTTTCACCGAAGGTGACAAGATCGTCAGAGGAAGATGATGTGGATGGAGGTGGTTTATCAACAGCTAAATCCTTCGAAGCATCAGCCTTCTTCTTTGAGTCCGCTGCTTTGCCTTGGGTGTTTTCATCCCCCTTTTCGGCATCATCAGAAAGAGCTTCTTTCAGCAGCAGCTGCAAAGACTTGTTTTCATCCTCAAGTCTGGCCAACTTCTCCTTCAAATCCGCGTGGCCAGTGAGGAGGGCAGTGATGTTCCCTTGCATTTCTTTAGTTGACTTCCTGGTTGCAGCAACAACAACATTTACTTGCTCAACCAGAGACTTGTGATCGGCTGTGTTTTGGTCACAAAGATCTGTCAATTCTTTCAAGTCTCCCAGCTCAGCCATGCTTAGAGAACTCAGAATAGCAAGAAGGACTTCTTTCAAACGTTTCGTTAGATGATCCTCAGAGAAGATGCCAACAGCCTTCTGAGCAGCATCATCAGCAATAGTCTCCATGGAATTCTTCATAGCCTCAATGGCAGATGACACTGCCATTTCCTTGGCCTTTTCTTCATTGGACGAGATGGTTGTTTCCAGCTTCTTGCCTAGGCCATCTACTTGCGCTTTGACCAATATAACCTGCTCAAGAGTAAGATCGTTAATTACATTACCATGCTCACTGACCAGATCAATCTTCTTGTTAAAGTGGTCACGGAATTCGATGAGCTTGGCACGAAGATTGACATCCAGCTTAGAGATGGATGATGCAGCAACTTCGATTATAGTGTCCAAGAAGGAGTTGAAGATGTCATTGGCAAGATTAATGGCTATATCATTTGTTTTTCTTGCTTAGACAGCTGGACAGTGGGGTTGATGAGCTGGAAGTGGCCTTCTGGTGCTATTCCCGGAGTGTGGATAATTTCTATAGCACCGGCAGTTGGCTGAACTGGTTCTCTAGCTTGTTTCCCCTTAGAACGAGGTTTGTCTACTTGGTTTTCTCCTCCAGGAGCTGAAGTTCTGGTAGGATAAGGACCGGCGTCTTGACTAGCTGGTTCAGCAACAACACCAGCTGCAGACTTTGAACTATCTTTCCGCCAGGGACTATGAACATACTCTGAGTGTAGATAACTCAGATAGAGGTCCTTTTCTTGTACATACAGAGGCTGCATATTGATATGTTTCTTGGGAGCCTCCAGCTTCATGTAGGCAAGAATAATAGAGTGGAAGTGGGAACGAGCGTCTTGAATATCTTAAATTTCCAACTTCTGCTTGAGAGAAGCTTCCTTTACCATCAGCTGGTCGAAGGACTCAACTTCCACTAAACATTTCAGGGTGGCCATGTCAGAATCTCTCACATCTAGAATGAACTGGAGTTCGGTGGCGAGATTCCTGGCCTTAGGAAGTTCCTCTATCCCAGGGAAGGCATTGGTGACTTCCTCGTGAGCTGCAACCAACATGGAATCCAGGAGGGCCTTGTTGGAGAGGAAATCAAGATCTTCATCCATCTGTGCCTCTGGCTCCACATTGACAGTGGGAGAGTGGAGAGGAGGGTTGATAAAATAAACATCCTCCTCATCTAACTCTGAAGCGAGCTGACGTTGAAGAGGCTTCCTTGGAGAGTTGGACTTGGATTTCTTGACTGGCTGCTTATCCACAGCTGCAGCAGCTGGTCTCTTCCTATGTCCTCCAACTGCACCCGCCGTACCAGCATTACCGGCTGCATCAGCAGCAGCAGGGTGACCATCTGGTTGATCATCCTCTTCTCCCGGAGCAGACCAGCTGGGATTAGATCTTCCAAAATCCAGTAAGTAAGCAAGGACAGCCTCCTTGGATTTAGAAAGCAGGTCGGCTGAGATTCCGACTGTCATTTCCAGGTGCCTCATGTCAAAAGGAGTCAACTTCTTATTGTTGAGATCTACTACATCTTTCCAGATTCTCATCCCGGGCCAGTTCTTCTCAATAATGTAGCTGATTTTAGTTCCCATCTTGATGTTCTTCTTCACCTCCATTGACTTTACATGGGTTTCCATATCCTCTATCTCCACAATATTCGACTCTTCATCATGAATCAACTTAAGTAGGGTGCGAGCCCAGTTGATTGGCAAATTCTTGACAACAGCAACCATTATTCTGAATTTGTAAAGGGTGACATAATTGAAGGTACCGTTGTGAGACAAGAACACCTTATGCACAAAATCATAGAGCAGTCGGTACTAGGGCCTCAAGCTGCTCTTCGGGAAAGCATTCTTCTTCAATTTCCCACCCTTCTCCACTTCTCCATACCCATCAGTCGTCATCACCATCTCTGGATAGATGGTGATGAGAAGCCCTAATTTAATAGATTCAATAGAATCTCCAATATCCAATGTGAAAAGCTTGGCAAATTAAATCAAGAACTTTAGAAGGTTGTTGAGAGGCGGACTCTTTCATTGGAAAGCGAACTGTAGCTTTTCTGACATCCTTGTCGGCGGAATCCCTCCAAGAGTATAGAAAGGCAGCTACTTGGCGAGGGAGAAACTTCGCCGGTGCAACCGTGATGATGTTGTGAAAACCTTGGCAAGCCCTAATTTGGGCAAAAAGGGGATCAAGAGCAGTGAAGCCATAATGATTAAGAACAGCGACACGCTCTTGGATGATTGTGGGCATAATGATGGCAGCCCTAGCGGTCCATGCCATGGTTGATCGGAAGAGGATGTTAAAGGTTCAGTGGCGGCCATTGTTGAGAATTGAGAGTTTGAAGTGAGAGAAACAGAGTAGGAGCAGTTGTAGAATATGGAGTAAAAGTATGATTATGGCAGTTTCCAAATCTATATAAGAATAAGATTGAACGGTTGAGATTGGAGCACTACACCTATAATCAAGGGTTGGGGGCAACTGCTGGTATCATCACAAGGGTACCATAAACCAAGGTTAATAGTCCCCTTTACATAATGAAGAATTTTCTTGGCTGCCTCGAGATGTGACTCTTTGGGAGCGGCTTGATATCGAGCATAAACACCTACTGCAAAACAAATGTCATGTCGAATGGCTATTAAATAAAGTAATAAACCAATAATCCCTCGATACTGAGTTATGTTGGTTGGTTTGCCTTCTGGATCCATATCAATATTCCTATTTGCGAGCATAGGAATTTTCACTGGTTTGTTGTCCTTGACACCAAACTTTTCAGTGTGCTCGTGTGCATATTTGGTTTGTGAAATGAAGATTCCTTCAGTCGACTGCTTCACCTGCAGCCCTAGAAAGAAAGCCATTTCGCCCATCATGGACATCTTATACTCATCTTTCATGAGTTGTCCAAATCTTTCACATAATTTTTTTGATTTAGATTCAAATATAATATCATCAACATAAACTTGTACAAGAAGGATATGATTATTCTATTTGATTGTAAACAACGTCTTATCGACTCTTCGTCTCTTGAATCCTGATTCCAGCAAGAAGGTTGCTTACGTCTCATACCAAGCTCGAGGAGCTTGCTTTAATCCATAAACAGCTTTATGCAGACGATAGACTTTGCTTGAATCTTCTTCTTCAAAACCAGGAGGTTGTTCCACGTAGACCTCCTCCTTAAGTCTTCCATTTAGAAACACGCTCTTCACATCCATCTAATAGACTGTAAATCTTTGATGAGTTGCATATGCTAGAAACAGTCAAATGGTCTCTAGTCTTGCAACTGGAGTGAAGGTTTCTTCATAGTCTATCCCTTCTTGTTGAGAGTATCCCTTTGCAACTAATCTTGCTTTGTTGCAGACAACCTTGCCACTCTCATCACGCTTATTTTTTAAGATCCATTTCTCACCGATAACTCCTTGATGATTGGGTCGATCTACGAGGGACCAGACTTCATTTCTTGAAAATTCATGGAGTTCTTCTTGCATTGCTTGAGTCCAATCTGGATCCACCAATACTTCAACGACATTTTTAGGTTCAACGTGAGAGAGAAAACAACTGAAGAGATAACTTTCTCCTATTTGCCTTCTTGTTCTCACACCAGAATTTGGGTTCCCAACATGAGCTCCTCTGGGTGAGCATCAACCCATCTTCTTCGATGAGAGAGCTCTTCTACTGATACTTCAGGCTCTGGCTCATCAGTTGGGTCATCAAACCCAGGTAGAGGTTGAGAAACAAAAGGGTTGAGCTGTTCAAGTTGTTCAGTGAGTTGTTCAATAGCGGAATCTTGGACTGGAGGTGGAGGAGCAAGTTCTTCTAAAACAGGCTGTAGAGAAGCAAACTTGATGGATTCAGTAGGTTCGGTACAACTAGGAGATGCACTGGTTCCCCCTTGATTGTTTCCTCCAGTTTCTCTGCTTCGATCTGCAAGTTCTTCTTCTCTATCAGTTGGGCTCCAAAACAGTAGATCTTCTAAGATTGATTCCTGGGAGCCAGCTGGTTCATTACTTTTTCTTGCTGATGGATCAGCAGTTGATTCCCTGTGCATGCAAGCAGATTCATAAAAAACAACATGAAGTGTTACCTCCACAGTCATGGTATTCTTGTTATAAACTCGATAAGCATTTGTCTCAGTATATCCTAGAAAAATTTCGGGATCAGACTTGCTATCAAAAGTTTTTAACTGAGATTTCCCATTATTGTGGATGTAACACAAACATCCGAATGATTTGATATATTTAAGCTCAAGCAACTTATTTCTCCACAGCTCGTATGGCGTCTTCCCATGGCGAATAGTGACAGTGAATCTATTTTCGGTATAGCAGGCAGTGTTGACTGCTTCGGCCCAGAACTTCTTAGGAAGTTTGGTCTTGTTTAGCATAGTCCGGGCTATTTCTTTTAGCGACCGATTTCGACGCTCAACCACTCCATTATGCTGAGGAGTGTGAGCTGCTGAATGAGTGATTCCTTTTTCAGTATAGTATGAGTCGATCATATGATTGATGAATTTGGTTCCACGGTCTGAGCGAATTGATACGACGGTGGTATTCTTTTGATTGCTCAGTTTGTTGAGGAGAGCAAGTAGTTTCTCCAGCGTCTCCTTTTTCTTATATATAAAAATAACCTAGGTGAATTTAGAAAAATCATCTATAACAACAAGAGTGTATTTTCTACCACTAATACTTAAAGGAGTGACTGGTCCGAAGAGATCCAGATGAAGAAGCTCCAAGATTCGAGTTGAAGATTGAGCTCCAATGCTGGGAAAAGAAGCTCTTGTCTGTTTTCCAGCTTGGCAAGCTTCACAAATATGATCTCTTACGAATACTTGGTCTAAGAGTCCCTCTACTAACTTCTCTTGAGCGAGCTTGTTGATGGCTTTGAAATTCAGTTGGCTCAGTCTTCTGTGCCACAGCCAGCTGGTCTCGGAAATTACTTTAGAGACAAGGAGGTTTCCTTAAGATTAGTCCACTGGACTACATATAACCTATCCTGCTCAATTACGGTAAGGAGTATTTCTCCTTCCTTATTTTTCACGAAACACATGTTAGCTACAAATTCTACTCGCATACCACTCGAGCAGAACTGGCTTACAGAAAATAAGTTATGATTTAGGCCATCAACATATGCAACATTTTGAATAGTTGTTTTACCAACTTGCAAGTTACCACATCCTCTAGTGTAGCCTTTGTCGTCTCCTCCAAAGCCTACATAAGGTCCGTTGCACTCGACGACGTCCGACAGCAGGTTCCGATCACAAGTCATATGCTTCGAGCAGCCGCTATCAATGATCCAGACAGTTCCACCAGCAGCGAGATGCCTCCTTTCTTCCTTCCCACCCTACAATTAAACAGATTTAGGAACTCATTCATAAATGGGTGCCTTGTCAGCAGTTTGAGTTCTCTTTTCAGCAGATGGAGCCCTCCTCATTTTATGGGACTTCTTCTTCTTTTGAGGGCGTGGAACAGGTTGATACTGATCGGCATTCCAATAGGGCTCTTCATGGTACCCTTGGTGAGCAGCATGGTGATAGAAATCATAGCGCGGCTCCTCATGATATCCAGATGGATACCATCGGTTGGGGGTACCAGTCCTGCTGGTTGAACTGGCAGGAGCAGGTGGAGATGTCAGGTTGGTATTGTTGTTGAGGATACCACTGACCTTGGTAGCCATACCCAATATACTGCGGCCATTCCTCATAATAGTGTTGATGAGTAGACTGAATCCTTTGAGACTTGGGAGCATGCTGTTTTTTCTTAATTTTGGACTGCTCTTGTGAAGTAGGGCAATCTTTCTTTTTATTTGCTTGAGCAGCAGGCTTCTTAATCTGTTGACTTTTGAAGCTCGATGCCTTGTGCTCCTTTATCACAATGGCTTGTGGCTGACGAGCTGGATTCTTCAGTTGAATCCTCTTGTTTGGTAAATTGTGATGAGCTGGCTTATCGATTGCTGTCTTTTCTTTAACAAAAGTGATCTGGCGGTCAACGCTTTGACTTTTCTCTTTTTGACCCCTGAACCCGACTCTCGTCTTGATCAGTGGGCTTCTTTGAACAGACTGAATTTTTTCCAGTTTGTCTTTTCTCTTAATCATTTTGTTAACTTTCTGCTGCAGATTTGCTTCTTTTTCGATCAACTTTTCATGACGTGCTGCAAAATCTGCTAATTTTACGGAGAATAGAATATTTTCTTTAACTTTCTCTTCAAGCATTTCCTTTAAGTGCTTTTCTCTTGAGGTAGACTCCCCTACTTATATTTTTAGCTTTTTAATCTCTTCATCCTTATCTTGATCATAGGGAGTAAAACTTTTATTTATTGCAAGTTTGTATTTCTCGTTCTCTTCCTCCAGCTTCTTTCCGATGATGACCAGTTCTTCGAACATTTGGGAGAGCTTCTTGTAGTCCTCATTCTACTATTGAAACTCTTCCTAAGGAATCATCGCAGGAGGAGCTTCTCCTACAGAATTTTTGTCAGAAAAAATTGTGGAAAGGTTTTGAGTTTCTACCTTGGAGTTCGAGGTGGGGTTTTCAATACCCATGCAACACTCTTCTTCTTCCTTATCATCGTCTTCATCAACCTCATCAGCAAGGTAGGCTCTCTCGACGATGGTCATTTCATCCTTCTCTTCTTCATCATCCTCATCAGCAAGAATCCCTTCTTCTGACGATGTGTCAGAGAAGTGAGGTTTCTTATTTGAGGCTTCTTCTGCAATCAATGCATCTCGCTATTCTTTCAACTTCCGATCTCTCTTTGCTCGAAGAACATCTCGCTCTTCTTGTGGTAGATCTGGGCATTCTGACTTGTAGTGACCTGGTCTACCACAATTGAAACAACCACCTGGTAGTGTTTTAGAAGAATTGAATTTAGAAAGGCTAGGGTTACCTTGACCTTTCTTGTCAATTTGAGGTGGAGCTTGATTGTTGTAGCTTTTCTTGGAATCCTTATAGAATTTCGATATTTGTTCATCCTGGATTCCATCCTCTCATTTCGATGAGCAAGTAGAGCAAAATCTTGAATTAGCTTTTCCATCCCGGTGAGCTGGTCTGACTTGGCAATTTGAGTTGCGGTTGTGACCTCAGCTTTGAAAGCTGTTTCGACCTCCTTCTTCTCAGCTGCTGGTTTACTCGAGCTGGTGAAAGGTTGGTTAGATCCGTGAAGACAAATCATTTCATACTCATTTCCAATGAGGAGATCAAAGAGGTCATCCTTTTATAGATCATTGAAGTCAGGTCGGCCAGGATGAAGAGCAACATATATATGCCAGCTTGCAGGCAATGCACGCATCACTTTCTGATTCAGTTCACGTTGAGAGTATTTGTTGAGTCTGATAGCCGCGATCTCTAGCGTGATCTCAATGAAGCGATTCTTCATTTGTTCTATTGTCTCTTTGGGCTGCATTTTGAACTTATCAAGTTTGTTGCAAGCCATGGAGAGTTTGTTTTCAAGCATCTCTTCAGAGCCTTGACTAACTGCTTTAAGAGTTTCCCACATCTCATTGGCAGTCTCGAGATTTCGAATCTTTGCAAGATGAACACCTTTCACCGTGCTTGAGATAAGCCCTTTAGCAAAGTCATCGAGGCCAGCCACCTTTTTGTCTTCAGTGGTGTAGTTTTGAGTGTCCTTGGGCTTCTGCTGGTAGTCAATGGCAACGAGGTCTTAAGAAGCAGTAGGCACCTGCTCATAGATGATGGCTGGGCCATTTTCAATAACTTCCCATATCTAATAGTGGTGAGCTTTAAGGTACATCTTGATGCGAAAGCTCCAGTCTTCATATCCCTGAATTGAGAATTCTTCACATACGCAAATAAGAGATGCTTCCATGATGCAGAAAAATGAGTAGAATGAAATAAAGGAATTTAAAAAATAAAAAAAAATCTAAGATCAAGTTCTATTGACCAAAAGTTTAAAGCAGGTAAAACTTTTAGTATTTAGATGCGATGGTCAAAGAACCACTGCTCTGATACCAGTTGTAGGTCCCGGAAAGAGTATAATTGGTGTATGGGGAGGGGGGAATACACCAATCTCCAACAGTTTTTGTAAACACAGATTTTGAACTAACAGCAGGCTCAACGAAAAGGAGCGAGATCAGAGTTTCAGATCGATCTCCTTCAATTTCAGCAGTCTTGCTGCTGATGAGGAAGGGGAGCGAGCTGGATGCGGAAGTTGGTGGATTTGTTGAAGAACTCTTTTAAATGAAAATCATTTATGCAAACAGTAGGATGAATGTATGATGCAAGATGGTTAGTAGTAGTAGGATTAAATCAACTGGAAAGATAAAGAGAGATAGAGAGCGAGACAGTCGATTTATCGTGGTTCAGAGAAACCCTCCTACGTCCACGTCAAGTTCCGTCAAACTTGAGAATCCCTTTAACCTTTGGATCCTACTCCTATCTTATTTTTACTGGCTGAGGACCAGTCTTAGAGCTCGACTCATTCGTCGAGATCTAAGCACGATTCATGGGTCGTGACCCTTCCCTTACAACTTACAACAGCTAGACTAAAAACTATTAGACCAACGAGCTTCCTGATTCCCAGAGCTTGATCTTCTCTGAAAATGGTGAAGCAGCAGAGATACTAAAATTCTTCACGAATCAGCTTCTAGACTTGAAGGAGTAGCTTCTGACGAGCTCTTGAACAACAGTGAATACTCAAGAACTCAGATTGAGTAACAATGGTGAAATCTCGTGAGGTCTCAACACTTGGGAATTCTCTAGGTATTTTGAGTGTTGAGTTTACTTGAATGCTTGAGATTTCTGCAGAG
The DNA here is from genome assembly GCA_001642375.2 of Mentha longifolia. Taxonomy (NCBI): domain Eukaryota; kingdom Viridiplantae; phylum Streptophyta; class Magnoliopsida; order Lamiales; family Lamiaceae; genus Mentha; species Mentha longifolia. Next base: position 23,981,717 of record CM038116.1, on the reverse strand, counting down.
TTTCGGCTCTTTAAATTGAAATTCCCGTTAGAAACTCCTTTGAAGATGAGGGTATTTATAGGCCTAGAATTTGGATTCTAGCCGTTAGAACTCTGACCAGTGGTAGGGAGCCGTTGGTGCTGAGTCATTTTCATACGTTGGGATTGGTCCAGGTTGGCAACCGACGTGGCACCAGTGGACTGAGAGATTAGCTGGTCGGTGAGAGACCAGCTAGATTCTTGAGGCAGGTGGTAACTAGCTGATAAAACACCAGTAGGTCGGTTGGCCTTCTGATTTTTGAGAGTTGAAAGAAAAGCTAGATCGATCATCCTATAGGAGAGAGCTCGTCTAACGATCTCTTCCTTTACAAGCTGGATCGATCTGTCTAGAAATTAACTATCAAGCTTCTTAGAGAAGCTTGCTCCTATCAACTCTACTCTAAAATACTTAAATAAAATCTAAGTGTGGTTTCGAGAAGACATCATCAAAACAACTGCAGAGGGTTCCCAACAATAGGTAACATATCATATGAAAACTAATTATTACGTGAAAACTGCAACTCATGCATTTTATGGATAAAATGATGCATTTTTATGCATAAAATGTTGCATAATAAAATATACGGAGTATTATTTTATATTATTATATATATATATTATAGTTAAACTTAGTTGCAATGTCACGCCACCCATTATCCACTATAATAAAAAAAAAATAGAAGGATAATATTTCTCGGGTGCTTGTATTCATTTTAGATTTTAAACTGCTCGTTTTTCAATACAATAGAAATAATTGTTTTGTATTTCAATCCATTTATTATTTGGGTCATTGTTAATTGGAAATGATCTAAATTTAACATTTTAAACTAAAGAAAAAAAATGTCAAGTTGCCCATTGTCCGCTATAATCATAAATAGGTAGAGTGATATCATTAATAATAGATCAATACGATGTAATATTTGAATATTTCTTGAGTACCCATACTTGTATTGAATGTCGAAAAGCCCGTTGTTCATTGTAATAAGAAAGTAAGTTAAAGTAGGACAATATTTCTCCGGTAACATTAAGTGAGAAATGATATGGTACTCCCTCAATGGTGGGCACCTTCATCGTTTCTTCGATTTGACATTATTTTGTTCGATTATTTTATATTATAGTATCATAGAAATTAATATAGAAATCATTAAATCTACAAAATAAATAAAAATCAAAGCTCAATTTATGTTATTACTCATTTTTCGACGTTAGAAGAAAAAAAGAACAAATCGAGCTTTGATTTTTATTTATTTTGTAGATATAATGATTTTTATATTAATTTCTATGATATTAGAATATAAAATAATCGAACAAAATAATGTCAAATCGAATGAATGACAAAGGTGCCCACGAAGGTGTCCACCATTGGGAGAGTAGCATATCATTTCTCAACATTAACTAACTTTTTTATTTTTGTATTGTTGTCGTTATTATTATTATTATTATTATTATTATGTGAACCTCAATAAAATTTTACATTGAAAAACAATGTTCAATTTTCAAAAACTTTCTAATTCTCTCTCCTCTTTTTTTTTTTATATCATAAATATAGAATTTTTAAATATTCAATTTCAAGTGCTCCGTATATTATGTTGTTGGCCTTGTTTTGATTTATATATATTTTTAGTAATTCTTTTTTTTTTTTTTTTTTTTTTTTTTTTTTTTGCTTATGATTATTGAAATTGATCATACATATCAAATTTTATTTCATACTTTAAATCAAATGAGCTTTATTCGGATAAACTAAATTCGATTTATTGTTAATATTTTAATGATAAAATGGAAAAGTTAGCGAAATATAATCTCGAGTCCAATCCTCAATAATTAGATATAAATCCCAACCATATCCATATTTCCTATCAATAATCCTAAATTCCTAAGTGACAGCCAATTTTCCTTATCCTATAGATGCAAGTCATTGAAAATATTATCTTCTAATTTATTCCATTTGGCAATTTCCATAATAATTTCCATTAAATCATTATCTTTTTTATTTATTAAAAATCCAGCAACACATTGTACGGCCTTCACGTTTTCAAAAGGGCTCTTTTCCCCTCGGTATAAAAGCGCCTCCACTCTCTCCTCCATTCATTCATCAACTTTTCCTTTTTTTTCTCTCTACTGCTTTGCGAAATTCTGCGGAAAGTTCTAATGTCGTCCTCCGGGAAGTCGCCGGCCAACGCCGATGGCAGCGGAGACGAGATTATGTTGTTCGGCGTGAGAGTGAAGGTCGATTCGATGAGGAAGAGTGTGAGTATGAATAACCTTTCTGAATACGAGCCTATCAGTAATACAAGTGAGAACGGCGCTAAGGTGTTGCCGGAGGCGGCGAAGGAGGGCGGCGTCGCTTCCGGATACGCCTCTGCTGATGACGTGGCGCCGCAGCCTTCCGGCGGCGGCGGCGAGCGTAAGCGAGGTCAGATCTCCGATCATTTCTGTTGCTTCGAATTTTTTCGGCTTTATTATTTATTTGCTCTTATTTATTTATTTATTTCGGTAACTAATATTACGATCGTGGAAGTTTCGAGTTCTTAATTAATCTTTGATTCTTTAACATTTTTTTTCGGTTCTTTGCCAACTTTTGTGGCTATCAATTTCTCTATTTTGATTATCTGGTTTGCTTTTTATAAGAATATTCTTCTCCGTGAAGAAATCGTCTCATCATGTGGACTATGTTGCTTACTTGCTTGTTTGATTTTCTTCATATATCGAATAAAAAGTATGTGAATTTTGTCCGCGGAAAGAAATTGGAATAAAGTCAAAAAAATTGGGAGTTGAATATTTTCATACGAAGAAAGGTTTTCCTGTAGTTGCTTTACTGCTTAACCTTGCTTATTATGCCTTTGTGTTGTTTGATTAACTAAATTCCAATTCACAATTCCACTGGCGTTAATTTGTTTTCACTTTTCAGGAACTCCATGGACAGAGGAAGAACACAAGCTATTCCTAATAGGATTGCAGAAGGTTGGGAAAGGAGACTGGAGAGGAATCTCTAGAAATTATGTGAAAACTCGCACACCGACTCAAGTAGCTAGCCATGCTCAGAAATATTTCCTCCGCCGCAGCAATGTTAACCGCCGACGCCGTCGTTCTAGCCTCTTCGACATCACCACTGACTCGGTAAATCAGCTTGTATTGTATTCATAATTTATGAAACGAAAGATTAGATCTTGTTTGTGATATTCATTCTGTGAGTTTTAGCAAAAAGATCTACCTTCTGTTGTTAGAATAACATATATTTAAGGATTAGGATGGGATTAGTAAGATATATTTTCACTAAGGTGTAGACTAATGGTAATATCTTCATCCTTTTCATGAAAACTGATTGTGTTATCTTCTTTTTCGAGATTAGGTTTCTCCAATGCCGGTGGAAGAAGCTAGAAACAGTCGAGAAATCCGGGCACAGCCAGTTGCACATCCACCACCCTCTGTGCCTAGGCCCGTGACTTCCAATGTCAATTATTTCTCAACCATGCCATTCCCCATGACAGTTGGTGGTCCTGTTCTTGTATCAATGGGAGGTGGGAATCCATTGATGAACTCAGCTCATGCTCAAAACTTTATAGTGAACACTTCATCTCCAATGGCTGTTCATTATGTTCCTGTTCTTTCCATGCCTCCTCCTTCCTCAGCAATGGCTGATCTCTACTTAAATCACCAACTTCCTCTCGAGCCATCACCATTGTCTTTGAGGCTCTCACTGTCCAGCACTCAGAACCAGCCAAGCCACAGTAATGGAGATAGCTCTGTAAGTGTTGCTTGAGGAAGATACTTTTGGAAAAGAACAAGACCACTAAGGGTAAACTATTATCACTATTAATCATTTTTTAGAGAAATAGAGGAGGAATTGATTGAGAAATAGTAGATTGATCAACTAGCTTTGACTATTTATATTTTAATATTGTGCATACTATCTTGTACCTGTCCTCGTTCTACTTTCCCCTATTCTCAAAGGCTAGTTATAAAATAGAGAAACCCTTATTATGGTCCTTGCATCTGAGATATATTTTATATTTGATGAAATGTAGGTAAAATTGGTAAATTTAATAAATGGTAATGTAATTGGGTCGGTCTGATTTGAAGATTCGGCAAATCAGGACACTTATTTAAAGAGTAGGAGTACACTTTTAGTGAATATTTTGTTTATGCTTTTGTGCTACATTGGACTAAATACTCATATCTTACGTGACTTTAGTAAATTTATTATTCATGTTTATATTGCTGTTTTGTGCATTTGTAGTGTACATAATTATTAATTAACGAATGTACCAGTTGCACATTACATTTATCTTGTCGATTGGTAAGACATTGTAACCAAGGTGCCAAACGAGCTCAAGTGTTTTTCTTTTCTTTTCTTTTTTTAACGGAAAAAATTAAGTTCTACAAACTAAATTTTGGAGCTCGAGTGTTTTTCTTTTATTTTCTCTTTTTTCTAACGGAAAAAAAAATGTTCTAGAAACGAAATTTTGATTATAAATCTATAAATCTATCATGATTGTTTTTTATGAAAAAAGCTAATTAATCTATCATGATAACTGAAAAAATGAAAATCTTGGTACGGTATTAGGGGTGAGCACCATTATCTGAAAACCGAACCGAAACCGAATTGAAATTAAATTTCGGTTCGGGTTATTCAGGTTTTTTAAGAATTTTGATTTTTTTTCTTAGTGAAATTCGGGTTTCGGGGTTTGGGTTATTTTTTTTACCACCAGAAAAACCGAAGTATTATTTATTTTAATAATTATTATTATTTTATATATTCGTATATTATTATTATTTATATATTTAGACAATTTATCATTGGTGATTGTAATATTTTGTTTGTATTTGATATGAAATTAGTTAATATTTGATAATATGATTTTATTGTAGTAGTAAAAATATTATTAGTATTGATTTTGGATGAACACTAGGTGTGTTAATTAAAGTTAGAAGTAAATAAAGCAAAAACTATATAATTTTTTATATTTTTAAAATAATTCGGGAAAAAACCGAAAAACCGAAATTGATTTCGGTTTTTCAATTTCGGGTTCGGATGTTTTTTTTCAAATTTTGATTTTTTTTTCGGTTTTTCCAATTATATAAAAAACCAGACCCGAAATCCGAATGCTCACCCCTATATATAATCGTTAACAATATTTTAATTACTACACGACTACATAAATATTCAATATGTTGGGTTCTATAAAAACGTATATATCGAATACTCCCTCCGTCCCCCATATATATGTGCAGAGAGAAACGACACGCAATTTAAGATAAAGTTGGTGTAAAGTGGAAAAAGTAAGATAAAGTAGGAAGAAAGTGGACAACGAAGCGCAGCTCAGTTGGTAAGACGCTTCCCCTCCAATCCAAGAGGTCGGGGTTTGAGTCACCCCGGGTGCGTGAGAGTGTTGTGTTTGCCTGATCAAAAAAAAAAAAAAAAAAAAAAAAAGTAAGAAGAAAGTGGAAAAAGTAAAAATAAAGTGATGGTGAATAAGTAATTTTAGTATGAGAATTTTTCTATTTATAGAATGCACATATATATGGGGGACGTTACGGGTAATAAGCACACATATATGAGGGACGGAGGGAGTAACATCTAAATAATAATATGATGTTTTTTTTTTTTTTTTTTTTGAACGGAAATAATAATATGATGTTTTTAAGACCTGAATAAAATAATTCGGTACTTATAAAAGGTTATCAATTTAAGACTTTAATAATTAAAAAGAGTCAAAGCGGAACTCATGTCTACTTAAAAAAACATATTGAATTAATGAAACCAATTTAGGGGTGGAAAAAATACCGAAATACCGAATACCGTACCGAAAAAATTTGAAAATGTCGAAAGCACCATTATACTGATTTTCGGTATGGTATTTATACCGTACCGAGCAATTTCGGAACGGCACCGGTATCCAAAGTTATGATACCGCGATAATACCGGGAAATACCGATGCGGCGGTATTACCGGTAATGCTGATTTATTCGGTAATGCCGAACAATACTGATACCGAGATAATACAGATACCGTGGCAATACCATTAAATACCGATGTTTTGCAGAATATTTTATATATTTTTATTTATAATATTTTTATATTTGACTAAATTCGAATTTTAAATACAACCTTTATAAAATTTTAATACTATTTAATAATATACAAGATGGTACATCAGAAAGATACTATAAATATATGGGGCAAACGACCAATTGCCCACTCTCATATAATAAACTCTAAATCTACCCACCCCATAGGACATAAATGCCCTTATTTTGTCTTTTTGTGCACATGAGCACTCCCTTCTCACTCCCCTCTCTTCAACATTATTTTCACATTAATTCATTTTCTTCCTTTTATTTTTATTTTATTTTTTTTGTTTTTTCAATTATTTTTTTTCCAGTTTTTTCTATTTTCATTTTTTTTTTTTTTTTATTTTCGTTTTTTTTCCAGCCTTTATTTTCCTTTTTCTTTTTTTTTTCTTTTCTTTTTTTCGAATTTTTTTTTTCAGACTTTTTACTTTTTTTTTATTTTTGTCGTTTTTTATCTATTTTTTTTAATGTTCGCTTTTAAGCCTTTTTTTCCTTTCTTTTTCTTTTTTTCATTTTTTTAGACTTTTTTGTTTTTTCTTTTCATTTTTCTTTTTTGTGTTTTTTCAGTCTTTTTCAAAAAAAAAAATTAATTTTTTTTTGTATGAATAGGGAAGTGGTACGAGGTACGAAATGACAAATTCGTAATAAAAATCAGGTAAGAGCAGGGAAGTGGTACGAGGTGCGAATATGGAACATGTACGACATGTGTAATTCGTACCAAAACAAAACTAATTTTGGTACGAACAATTACAAATACGAATATTCGTACCTAGCAGTAGCACAACAGTTGTTTACAAGCATATAGCAGCAAAACCCTTCACATATCTCAACAACAAGAAATTTCTATATTTCTATCAGTACGAATATTGTTCAATTCGTACCTCGATTACCTATAATTATCGGTACGAATATCGGTCAATTCGTACCGATTACCTATAATGTAGTACGAATTCACGAACAATAATAGCATTAAATCCACTCTAGAGATAACAAACATATCGGTACGAATACACAAAGATAGTTCAAAAGCAACTGGAAAACAAACATATAGCAACAAAACCCTTCACATATCTCAACAACAAAAAAAGTCTATATTTCTATCGGTACGAATATTATTTAATTCGTACCCGATTACCTATGATTATCGGTACAAATATCGGTCAATTCGTACCGATTAATGTAGTACGAATTCAGGAACAATAATAGCATTAAATATCCACTCTAGAGAGAACAAGAAGTTCAAAATACACAAAGGTAGTTCAAGAGCAATTGGAAAACATACATATAGCAACAAAACCCTTCATATATCCAACTACAAGAAATTTCTATATTTCTATTGTTACGAATATTGTTCAATTACTTATGATTATCGGTACGAATATTTGTCTGCAATTCATTCCTCCCACACAACATTCATCAAATCAACAATTCATTCACAGTACACACTCATTCTACCATCCAAACTGACATACTCCAATTTCGTACCAAAAATAACAACACATGAGTAAACATCTATCAGCCCCTAAATGAGTCGGGTAATAATTTTATAACTATATTAGTAAACATATGGTTATTGGTACGAGAATGAGCCAGTTCGTACCAATTACCTATAATATAGTACGAAATACATAATTAAGCATGAAGTTATCGGTACGAATATTGGTCAATTCGTACAAATTACATTTGAAAATATGTATCAGCCCCAAAGATCGAACACATCCAAAATAAAATTATTTTTCAAACACCAGTCAAATAAAAAAAATAAAAAAAAACCATATTCGAAAAGCAATCTCCAAACACCAAATCCTCAAAAATCATATTATAAAGTAGAAAATTTAAAAAGTAGAACCAAAGATTCAAAAACTAATCTCCAACTTCCCAACCTGTGAATAGTTATTTTACAAATTTTTCATATTTTTATATTTATATCGGTACGAATATTGTTCAATTCGTACCGATTATCTATGATTATCGGTACGAATATTTCTCCGTGATTCATTCATCACACACAACATTCATCAAATTAACAATTAACATGAACCACTTTTAACAAAATCTCAAATTCAGCAAACTTAACTAGAGGTTGCACAAACCCACCATCAACAATTTAAAAGAAGAAAAAAAAGAAAAAAGATGAATGAATGATAATGATGATACCAACTTGATTATACGTTTTAATTATCAAATATTAAAGCTGAGGAACTGCTGCCCGATACCCAATCCCCATACCCAACCCAACTCCCATAGAAAAAGAAGAAAAGACTAACAAAAACGTCTTTGTTGGAACAAAGACACAGCAAAAGGCAATTAATCAAGTCCGACAACGGGTTTTCCAACAAGTCTTGCAAGGAGCTTTAGGAACTCTGAATAGCTGTTTGATGCAAATAAATGAATTTTTGTTCTACGTTTCCGAGCTATATATCCGTGTTTAACTCTAATCATTGAATAAATAAAATTTTGACAAATAACTAATTGATTTTCTTGTAAGGAGTCCTATTAAAACCAAGGAATATAGGCATGCCCGCCATCGTAATACTATAGCAGAGAAAATAGAAACCCCTACCTCTCTCTCTCTCTCTCTTCATGGTGTGTGATCGATCTTATTTTCGTAAGGTAATTAACGAGCACAAATCAAGGAATTAATGAACACGAAAATAAAGGAACACGAGGGATTTACGTGGTTCGATCTATTGGAATAGATCTACGTCCACGGGCGGAAAGAGTATAGATCTTTATTGCTTGTATGAGTAGTGATTACAAGATTGTTTCCCCCCCCCCCCTTCTCAATCTATTCTAAACCCCTATTTATAGGTAATTACATGGAGTTTGACTATAATACAAAGTCTTCTCCTATTTGGACTCTAGCTTGATCCTCTTATTAGGGATAGACACCGAGCTTCTATATCTCTCTTGGAGCTTGAGTTGTAGTCAATGTAGGAGTTGCCTTGATGAAGAAATCTCTTTGAAGTGGGCCGAGCTGCGTGGGCCGAGCTGAACTGTCGGAGCCCAATTATATTGGGTTTGATGCTTGGGCCTAGGAGCTGGGTCATATCCTATCACATCCCCCCCTCCCTAAAAAAGATGTAGAAGCGAGGGTGTGATTTAGGGTAGATAGTTGAGGTAGGAGTTGATAAAGTGCATTTCCTCATCGAAACTTAGTTTTGACGAAGTCAATTGCGTACCGCCTCATGAAGGCAAGGGAAAGGAAAGTACGGCCTCGTTAAGACAATGGAAAAGTGAGTACCGCCTCGTTAAGACGAGGGAAAAGTGAGTACCGCCTTGTTAAGACGAGGGAAAAGAGAATACCGCCTCGCTAAGACGAGGGAAAAGAGAGTACCGCCTCGCTAAGATGAGAAAAAAGAGAGTACCGCCTCGTTAAGACGAGGGAAAAGAGAGTACTGCCTCGCTAAGACGAGGGAAAAGATAGTACCACCTCGTTAAGACGAGGGAAAAGAGAGTACTGCCTCGCTAAGACGAGGGAAAAGAGAGTACCACCTCGTTAAGACGAGGGAAAAGTGAGTACCGCCTCGTTAAGACGAGGGAAAGTGAATATCGCCTCGTTAAGACGATGTCGAGCTTAAATTCGCATTGTCCCTTTGGAAATTAAATTTCGACGAAGACGGAATGCTTGCCACCTCGTTAAGACGAGGTGGGTAAGAATTTTGCATTGCCCCTTCGAAAATTGGATTTCAACAAAGTTGATATGCTTGCCACCTCGTTAAGACGAGGTGGGTAAGAAATTTGCATTGCCCCTTCGGAAATTGGATTTCGACGAAGTTGGAATGCTTGCCACCTCGTTAAGACGAGGTGGGTAAGAATTTTGCATTGCCCCTTCGGAAATTGGATTTCAACAAAGTTGGAATGCTTGCCACCTCATTAAGACGAGGTGGGTAAGAAATTTGCATTGCCCCTTCGGAAATTGGATTTCGACGAAGTTGGAATGCTTGCCACCTCGTTAAGACGAGGTGGGTAAGAAATTTGCATTGCCCCTTCAAAAATTGGATTTCGACGAAGTTGGAATGCTTGCCACCTCGTTAAGACGAGGTGGGAAAGAAATTTGCATTGCCCCTTCGGAAATTGGATTTCGACGAAGTTGGAATGCTTGCCACCTCGTTAAGATGAGGTGGGTAAGAAATTTGCATTGCCCCTTCGGAAATTGGATTTCGACGAAGTCGGAATGCTTTAAATAGCTCACTTCGTCTTTTGATGAAGTTTTGGCTTTAATTAGCACAACCTCGTCTTCAGACGAGGTTTAGGCTTCTTCTCCGTTTTAAACAAAGGCCGTATCTTTGTTTTTAACCGAGGTGGTGCCTCCTTGTCTTAAACAAAAGTAGTTCGTCCTCGCTTTTAACAAAGGTAGTGTCTTTGTTTTTAGCAGAGTCAGTTCGTACTTTGTTTTTAACAAAGGTAGGTCAGTACGCGCATTTGGATTTTACTCCATATATGGAGTTTATTAAGTTACCCTCGTCAGGGCTTTAATAGCTCACTTCGTCTTTTGACAAAGTTTGGCTTTATTAGCTCACTTCAGAAATTGAGTTTCAACGAAGTTTGGCTTTATTAGCTCACTTCGGAAATTAGATTTCGACGAAGTTTGGCTTTAAATAGCTCACTTCGGAAATTAGATTTCGACGAAGTTTGGCTTTTGATAGCTTTACCTCGTCATTAGACGAGGTTTTGGCTTTAGATTAATTATAAGGGCGAGATAAAATGCATAAGTAGAAAAGAGATGTTCAAGATGAAGCATGCAAGACCAAAATGACGACCTGACTCAACATAAAAAGACGACCTAAATAACCTATGTGAACTTTGAACATCTCTCGGTCACTTATGCAAAGTATCTCTTTAAATAAGTAATGTGCCATGCACGGGGTATTGACTTACCGGATAAGTGGGCGAGCTTGTACGACCCTTTGCCGAGGACTTCTTCGACTCGATAGGGTCCTTCCCATGTGGCTTCGAGCTTGCCGATCCTTTCCGCTTTACTGACCTCGTTATTTCGAAGTACGAGGTCGCCCACTCGGAATTGTTAGTACTTGATTCTTTGGTTGTAGTACCGAGCTACTTGTTGTTTGTACTTGGCTTCCTTGATGTAGGCGAGCTCCCGTTTTTCTTCTAACAGATTCAATTCGGTTCGGAGGTCTTCGTCGTTGACTCCGGCCGTGATGTTGAGAGTGCGCGGGCTCGGCAGGCCGATCTCTCGGGGGATCACTGCTTCGGTTCCATACACCAAACTATAAGGTGTTTCGCCGTTCGAGGTCCGAGGAGTTGTTCGGTATGACCATAGGACGTGGGGTAAATTTGCTGCCCAATCTCCTTTAGCTTTATCGAAGTGGGTTTTGAGTCCCTTGACGATCGTTCTGTTCGTAACTTTGGTCTAGCCATTCACTTGAGGATGAGCTACCAAAGTGAACTTTTGTTGGATATGAAGCCCTTCACACCATTCTCTGAATGTCCGATCGGTGAACTGCGTTTCATTGTCCGAGACGAGGATGTGAGGTACACCGAAACGACAAACCACGTTCTTCCATACGAAGTTGAAGGCGTTCTTGCTTGTGATCTTTGCCAAGAGTTCGGCTTCGACCCACTTAGTGAAGTAGTCGATGGCTACGATGAGTAATTAGAATTGGCCGAGAGCTTTGCCTAATGGACTGACGATGTATATCCCCATTGTATGAAGGCTCGTCGTTGAGAGGTCGGCGCCATGCTTTGACGTAGAAGCTTCATAGCAATGTCAGCTCGGGGCTCTGTGGTGCTGCGACGACGTCGGCATGGCAGGGGTTCGGGGGAAATTTTTATTGAATTGTTATGTAGAAAATTCATCGGAAATTTAATTTCCAGAATTTCAAAAGGTTGCAAATCGCAGATCGGCGAAGCTTCAGCGACGTCGGCTTGCAGCTCGATTGGGAGTTCGGCGGTGCTTCAGCGACGTCGGCTCACAGCTCGTCGTGAGACGAGGCTTGGCTTTTGAGAGCACTTGGCTGCGGCTCGTCGAGTGCAGCTCGGCACTTATACGACGGAGTCGGTCGAAGCACGAGCTCGACATCGGTGTAGCTCGGCTGCCCTTCGTCGCGATAGCTCGGTTCGGAGGAGGTGCAGTTCGGCGGTGCTTGGCTGCGTCAGCTCGGTGAGGGGCCCGATAGAGGAGCTCGGCGGTGCAGCTCGTCGGTGCTTGGCTGCTGCGGTGACATCGGCCCACGTAGGTGCAGCTTGGCGGTGCTCCACTACGGCGGGGGCGAGGTGGCTGCAGCTCGGCACTTATGCGACGGGCGAGCTCGACGGTGCTTCGGCGACGTCGGCTCATAGCTCGTCGGAGGAGGTCAGCATGGAGGTGTTGCTTCCCGGATACAGCCCGGCGCGGCGTAGCGATGTCGGCTCGCAGCCCGGCCTGGAGGTGGCTGCAGCTCGTCGAGTGCAGATCGGTGGTGCTGCTGACGCGGCGTCTCGCAGCTCGACGCTGCAGCTCGGAGGTGCTGCAGCGGTGCTGCTGCGGGTGCGACGTCGGCATGGCGCGGGCGAGCTCAGCCTGTTGCAACGGGTGCCGCATCGCACATGGCGCGGGTGAGCTCGGCCTGCTGCTGTGGCTGCCGCGTCAGCATGGCGCGGGTGAGTTCGGCCTGTTGCTACGGGTGCCGCGTCGCGCATGGCGCGGGTGAGCTCGGCCTGCTGCTGTGGCTACCGCGTCAGCATGGCGCGGGTGAGTTCGGCCTGTTGCTACGGGTGCCGCGTCGCGCATGGCGCGGGTGAGCTCGGCCTGCTGCTGTGGCTACCGCGTCAGCATGGCGCGGGTGAGTTCGACCTGTTGCTAAGGATGCCGCGTCGCGCATGGCGCGGGTGAGCTCGGCCTGCTGCTGTGGCTACCGCGTCGTCGTTGCTAAACGGAGGGCTGAAGCTCGGCATCTCTTCGATGGAGTCGGCAGAGGCGAGCTTGATGCTGCAGCTCGGAGATGCTGCGGCGACGAGGTGGAGAGCTTCAGTTCGGCTGGCTGCTGCTGCGGCGACGTCAGCCCATGCAGGTGCAGCTTCGCGGTGCTGCTCTTCGGCTGCTCCTCGTTGGAGTCGGCAGGGACGAGGTGTGAAGGAATAGCAGTGGCTGAGCTATGGAGGCGACCGACAGTGCGATGGATTTCGATTGAATCGCGCATGCCACTATTCGTCTGCACCACAGCGCTTGCAGTGGTTTCCTCGACGTCGGCTCACCATGGAACAGCAGCAGCAGCAGCACCGGAGAGCTCCTGGGCATACTCCTTGACGATGGTGATGCACCTGGAAAGCTGCAGCTGTGGCGGAGGTTCACCACCTCTGTACAGCAGATGAGCAGCGGCGGGAAAGCTACTAAGGCGTACAGCAGCACGTCGAGAATCAAATAGTGACTGTTGCTTGACGTCGGAAGTGTAGCAGATCGACGCGGCATGGAGGCGACGGCGGCGGATTTGAACACTTTCAATCGCGCTTCCGGCGGCTACTGGGCGGTCGTCCGACTTCCCTCGTGGACGATGGTGATGTCCAAACGACGACAGAGGGCGGGAGAGGTACAGCTGGTGCAGGAGCGGCGCTGCTGTCGCGAATTACGGTAGTGGCAGGATTGCGCCACCATACGGAAGCGGCGGTGAGGGTTCTTGACGAGTCAGATAGCCGAGTTAACTCAGATCGACATTGCTGGTGCAACAGGTCGCTGCCTGGTTCAACTCGGAGACGTCCTCGTGCATGGTGTTCATGGAGGAGATGGTGGTGGTGGGGCCGCGAAAAAGGCTGCATCCGGCGGCGGTGGCGGTATCGGAAATTCTGTCGTTTTCTCTGATTTCCTGCGCTCAGGACGAAAGAAAAGTACTTGTCGACGATAGTTTGCTTCATCGAATTCTCGAAGGCGAGCTCGAACCATCGTTTCTCTGGCCGGAAACCGCCGCGCTCGCCGTCGGCCTGGATGAGGGCCAATCAAGGATTGGAACAGTCGTTGACGGCTTTGGTCCACCATGCAGAGCGTGATGCTCTTCTGCTTCGGCGACATGTTCACCTTCAGCCGCTCGGCGGCGGGGTTGATCTGCGTGCGGAGGTAACCTCAGCGTCGTCATAAATGTGGTTGCGATCGTGATCTGTATCGGCGACCTCGAGAAGAATCTGTCGAGGATGAGAGAGAGGGTCTGGCGATTTCCAAAATCTAGGGTAAAAGAATGATTTGGTGATTCTTCCACTCTCCTTGCTCTGCGTACAGCTTAGCTGAATCTTTGTAACGCTGCGATGCTGCTTCGATCGTGGCCTCGTTGATCTTCGATTGCGCTTCTTCTTCTCCCCTTATGAAAACTTTGATCGTGCGACGACGTCGGCTCTCAGCTCGTCGGAGGAGCTCGACGGCGCAGTTCGGTTGGTGCTGCAGGTGCAGCTCGGAGGTGCTGCAATATGACAGCTCGATGGGGGGAGCTCGGCGGTTCAGCTCATCACCATGCTGTGGTCACGTCGGCTCGACGGAGGGCTGCAGCTCGGCTGCTCTTCGTGGGAGTCGGAGGGGGCGAGCTCGACGCTACAGCTCGGAGGTACTGTGGCAGCGAGGTGGGGAGCTTCAGTTCGGTCGGCTGCTGCTGCGGCGACGTCTGCCCACGTAGGTGCAACTCGGCGGTGTTGCGGCGATGACGTCGGCATGACGCAGCTCGGCAAGGGGCCCAACGGAGAAGCTCGACGGGGGCAAGCTCGTAGATCGGCTGCTCTGCTCGATGGGGAGCTCATCGGTGCTGCTGCGACGTCGGCATGGCACGGGCGAGCTCGGCCTGCTGCTGTGGCAACGTCGGTTCGACGGAGGGCTGCAGCTTTCGTGGAGGCAGGCTATGGCTTCCGCTAATTGGAAGGCGATCCTCGTCCGTTGATTCCACGTGAGCAAGCTGTTCGATGAATGGAGTTTCTCCTGTAGATGCAAATTTGCGATTTCAATTTCTGCGACAAAGAGATTTCTGGCGGCCTCTTCTCCGTCAGACGACGTTAAAGGTTATTGGGGTCGATGGGATTGGCTCCGGTGAACACATTGAAGGTGTTGGTTGCGGCTGATTTGCCCAGTTTTCCGGCGAGAGTAATTGGAAATTTTTTCAATCGCGAGTTACTGTTCACTGTGTGGCCTTGAAGGCCATCATTCTTGACCAGATTGGTGGAATTCTCTTGTGCTGCGATTCTCTTCACGTCGGAAGGAAACTTGCAAGAGTATTGTTGCCGGATGCTGCTGCGGCGATGTCGGCCCATGCAGGTGCAGCTTGGCCTGCTGCTCTTCGGCGGGGACGAGCTCGGTGGGGTAGGTGCTGCGGTGCCGAGGCGGAGAGCTACAGATCCGGTGAAATTGAAATTCCAATCCCGTCCAACGAGAGGATCGTAGACGGATTGCGGCGGCACGAGGTTCCGTGGCTTAGGGCGTCGCGAAAGTAGGTCTCGGCGGCTTGAAGCGCGGAGTTATCCTGGAACATGCGGGGTTGAATTCCCAGGTTTGGTTAACCGACGTTGTTCGGAATCTCACTCGCGCGACGAGAGCGTCCCGATCCACGGCGAGGTAGGATGCTTAGTGGCGGAGGTTGATCGTGTTTGGTCTTCCTGTCATGGCTGTAGATTACCTAGAAAACTTTTGATCGAAAATCACAAATTTTTGTTTCCCACAGACGGCGCCAGTGATCGATCTTATTTTCGTAAGGTAATTAACGAGCACAAATCAAGGAATTAATGAACACGAAAATAAAGGAACACGAGGGATTTACGTGGTTCGATCTATTGTTATAGATCTACGTCCACGGGCGGAAAGAGTATAGATCTTTATTGCTTGTATGAGTAGTGATTACAAGATTGTTTCCCCCCTTCTCAATCTATTCTAAACCCCTATTTATAGGTAATTACATGGAGTTTGACTATAATACAAAGTCTTCTCCTATTTGGACTCTAGCTTGATCCTCTTATTAGGGATAGACACCGAGCTTCTATATCTCTCTTGGAGCTTGAGTTGTAGTCAATGTAGGAGTTGCCTTGATGAAGAAATCTCTTTGAAGTGGGCCGAGCTGCGTGGGCCGAGCTGAACTGTCGGAGCCCAATTATATTGGGTTTGATGCTTGGGCCTAGGAGCTGGGTCATATCCTATCCCTTTCCATTGTCTTAACGAGGTTGTACTTTCCTTTCCCTTGCCTTCATGAGGCGGTACGCAATTGACTTCGTCAAAACTAAGTTTCGATGAGGAAATGCACTTTATCAACTCCTACCTCAACTATCTACCCTAAATCACACCCTCGCTTCTACATCTTTTTTAGGGAGGGGGGGATGTGATAGGATATGACCCAGCTCCTAGGCCCAAACATCAAACCCAATATAATTGGGCTCCGACAGTTCAGCTCGGCCCACGCAGCTCGGCCCACTTCAAAGAGATTTCTTCATCAAGGTAACTCCTACATTGACTACAACTCAAGCTCCAAGAGAGATATAGAAGCTCGGTGTCTATCCCTAATAAGAGGATCAAGCTAGAGTCCAAATAGGAGAAGTCTTTGTATTATAGTCAAACTCCATGTAATTACCTATAAATAGGGGTTTAGAATAGATTGAGAAGGGGGGAAACAATCTTGTAATCACTACTCATACAAGCAATAAAGATCTATACTCTTTCCGCCCGTGGACGTAGATCTATTCCAATAGATCGAACCACGTAAATCCCTCGTGTTCCTTTATTTTCGTGTTCATTAATTCCTTGATTTGTGCTCGTTAATTACCTTACGAAAATAAGATCGATCAGTGTGTGTATATGTATGTATATATGATGATGCCGGACCGTCTCTCTCACACAGACTATAGCAGAGATCTTTCACATCATTATCTCAACGTAAGAGAGGAGGAAAAAAGTGGAAGAAGAAGAAATAGTACTAGATCGGAATTCATCGAGTTCCAGCCTTGAACCACACAACCTCGCCGAACTTCACGCCGTTGCCGGCCAACAGCTCCGGGAACCCTCACAGGCGGATTCCGACCAGAACTGTTCAGTCTCCAACTGGAAGAAGCCCTTGCCGCCTCCCTTGACGGCGCCGCAGTGCCGCCAAACAACAACCTCGCAGATTGCGACGTAGAACGCCCGCCAGCTTCTTGGACGACCATTGCCGGTGCTCGCGCTGTCACCGGCGGTGATGGTGGTGAAGAATCGAAAGGGGGTGAGACTAGTGGCGGTGGTGGTGAATTTTTGGGAGATTTTTGCTTCTAAAAGGTGGGTAGATTTAGTGTTTCTTATAATGCCACTAAATATATTATACATAATTTTTCTTTTTAATCTTTTAATGATTATAATACATAAACTAACAAAGAAAATAATTGTATTGCACTAGTATAATGTAATAGTGTTGCGAAATTAATTTACACTTGTTAAATAATTCGCAATCATTGTCATAAAATAAAACTACTTATTAACATGACTTATCTTAAGTTGTTTTGTTGTTGTGTTGATTGCTTTTCTTAATAATTTTTCTATTTTCCTTTGTGTTGCACTTTAATGATATATAAACAATATTTATTTATTTGTATTGGTTTATTTGTTGGATGATATTAAAGTGTTTTCTTGTTATATTTTTATATAGTTAAAATTGTATGAAAAAGAAAATTAAATAAAAAGTTTTTGGTATTATTTATTATTTTGCGGTATTTTTCGATATTTCGGCATACCGAACTTCGGTACTGTATACCGCAAATTCGGTATCGGCAACGGCATCAATTTCGATAGATATCGACTTTTCGGTATACTGGTTTTCGGTATACCGAAGCCACCGGTACGGCAACGGTATGTGATATGGCATACCGAAAATTTTCGATATCGACATCGGTATCGGCAAAAAAATTTGGTATTCCGTACCGACCCACCCTTAGAAACCATGAAGACTGAAGTCTTATTTTTTTTTATTTTTTTTGGCAGTTAGAATTTGGTCGGTTTGAATTCTGAAGTCATCTCTAAGAGCATCTCCAGCCGCAAGCCCGTTTTAGGGACTTGCGGCACTATTCCGGTGGGGAGGGGCTCTCTTCAGATTTCATCTCCAGCCGCAAGCCCCTCCCCTGGGCTCTCTTTTATTTTTAATTTGTATCATTTTCGATATATTTTTTTAATTTGTTTTTCGTTTCGTTTTTCGTTCGATTTTATTTATTTAATTAATTTTATTTTCAATTAAAAAAGTAACAATATTTTTGGATTCTTTTTTATTAAATTGAAACGAAATAATTTGGTTGAGAAAGAAGGAAATAATTTGAATTTGTAAAGAAATTGTGGGATTGTGAAGAAGTGTAGATAAATTGTGGAGGTGTGGGAAATGATTTGTGGGAGTGTGTATTTATAGGGAGGAAATGGAAAGGTAGTCGTTGGCTAGCCGTTGCCTTGCAATGGTATTATTATTATTATTATTTTAATTTAATTTATTTTTGCTGAAAATTGGTTTTTAAAAAAAAATAATAATTCCTGGCTGATGTCATAATGACGTCAGCACAGGGGGTGGGCAGGCACGAGCCTGGCTCGGGATTGCGCGTCGGGCTTGCCGGAGGAGGGGCTCGCCAGCGCGGCAACGACGGTGGGCTGGAGATGCTCTAATTCTCTTACATAAAAGAATAGCAATAAAGTCATAATAGTATTAATTTATAATAATTATTTTAAACAATTTTTTTTGAACGGAATTTGTAACAATTTTAAATTGAATAAAACTCAGATAAAACTAGAGAATAGAGAGTGATCCCATTTCCACTCCACTAAAATTCCCAAAACTGAAAATCAAAAACCCTAGCCATGATGCGAACCCTCTTCTCTCGGAATCTACTCAACGCCGGCAAATCGTCGGTAACGTCCGCCGCCGCCGGCCGAAGGAATTATGGCCTGGTACCAATGGTGATCGAGCATTCATCGAGGGGGGAACGCGCCTACGACATTTTCTCTCGGCTGCTGAAAGAGCGCATCATCTGCATCAATGGCCCCATCTCCGACGACACCGCCCACGTCGTCGTCGCGCAGCTTCTCTTCCTCGAATCGGAGAATCCCTCCAAACCCATTCATATGTATCTAAATTCCCCGGGTGGCGCTGTTACTGCTGGTATACTTGTTAATATTCCCGTTTTGTTGATTTTCTTAGCCCAAAAATATTTTCTTTAGTTATTTGTTGGGAATCTTACACAACTTCGAGCTTGGGAGGGTTTTAAATATGGAGAAAATAGGGAAATTTGAGAGTGTATCCGTCGAAGATCTTGTAATTGACATAGGTTCTATTTGTGATGAAATGTGAATGGATTTTTAGTGCACGGTCCATGTCTATGGGAGGCAATCATGAATTTGGTTCACTATGTAGTAAAACTTGCTACTGGAAAAAAGGATTAGTATCACTCCAAGCTTATTTGCATAAACTAAGCTCCCTAGCAGGACAGTTGATGAGGTTTTCGTGTGGTGTTCCATTTTCTTTTGTTTAAATAGTTTTTAATGTCTTGGACTCGGGGTTTAGTTTGGGAAAACGAACAAGTATGTCAGAGTTACGTTGGTTACTCAATAATTTGTACATATACGTGCATGTGAAAATTTGTTTAGGGTTATAGTCCATGTTTGGAAACTGCACAGATTAGTATTGAATATTTAAGCTTTGGTTAAACATGAGGAGGAACTTGCACTTTTATCTATATGCAATTGAATATGAGGATTTCCTTCTTTTCTTTTAGCCATTTTACAGGGATTCCTTCTTTTGTTCAATTTATTTTCTTCCCCTCTTTACTAGAGTTTTTCTCATATGGTACTTTCCCTGAAAACTTCATTACTCACACTCAACTGATTGCTTATGTAGGTCTTGCTATCTATGATACCATGCAGTATATTCGATCTCCCATCAACACTATATGTCTCGGTCAAGCTGCATCAATGGCTTCTCTCCTACTAGCTGCTGGTGCAAAGGGTGAGAGGCGGTCCCTTCCAAATGCTACGATTATGATACATCAGCCTTCTGGTGGGTACAGTGGCCAGGCTAAAGACATAAGTATCCACACCAAGCAAATTATTCGTATTTGGGACTCATTGAATGATCTTTATGTTAAGCACACCGGACAGCCCCTTGACATAATCCAAACAAACATGGACCGTGATTATTTCATGACTGCTAATGAGGCCAAGGAGTTTGGAATAATAGATGAGGTTATAAATGCGAGACCAATGGAACTCGTGGCTGATGCTGTAGCAAATGAGGGCAAAGATAAAGGCTCAAGTTAATCTCAATGTAAGATCAATATCTTTCCATTTTTTACCCTATGTAATGTTTACATGTCTGCTGTTACAAAAAATAGATTTTCTTTTGAATCATATTTATATCATTGAATTTACAAATATGCATGTTCAGTTTTGGGGGATTTCCTTGACCTGAAATTCAAATTGTCCCTTCATACTGTTTCAGTTGTAGACTTTGTTCACGAGTAGTTTCATTTTAAGTTAGTGTTATCTATAGATTTGCTTTAGACAGGCTCTTTAATTTATACATTCCAGACTTTTCTACGTTGTACGTAATTACTAATTACCTTTCCTGTAGATAGAGAGACTGACTTTATTATCTTATACCTTAGATGTTCCAATACCCCTCATAAATGCTAATATTTGTCATATATTGTGATGATGGGTTTAGAATTTTCTTATGTGAAGAAGATTAAGAATTATTGTACTTTTACTACAGTTTCAAAACATAGTTTGGGCAATCTGTTAAGTATGATGTAGTTTCCATCCTGAAAAAGGAACAAGGAAAAAAAAAAAAAGGGTATAATGTAGGTCAAATTGACAAGTACAAAGTATGATGTAGTTCAATGGACTAGTACAACTTAATATATTAAACTCAACGAGTTTGACAAGAAATCATATGAAAGCAAGTTTTGGTTTAATTTATGCGATCTTCTTTTTTGCCATTTTTACCCACCTGAACAGATTGCCCAAACTATGTTTTGAAACTGTAGTAAAAGTACAATAAAGTACAATATTTTACGTACAATAAAGTACAATATTTTACGTACATCATATTCCTTTGATAATCAGTGAAATTGATTATATGTTGGTTCCTGTTAACTTAATTGCATCCAGTTTCTCAGAGGAATAAGATGTTATGATGTATGAAAACCAATACCCTAAGTTAAAGGATATGCGCAGATTTGTCATTTACTTGGTATCAATATCCTATCCCACATTATAGATGTGCAGCTTTCTGATCGGTTAACATTTGTACTAGTACTTTTGATACATGAATCAAGAATTTAACTACATCCTATCTTTGGTGCAGTTATTCTCATCCTCTGCCTGCAATTCTGTCACTTTTTGGCGAATTCTTGGTGGTCAAGAGGGCACTAAGGGGGAAGAAATTGATGAAATCACAATAAATAGTCACATTTTTCTATCTTATTGTGGCACACTTCGCATGAAGAAGAATCATCTGTTGCTCCTTTCTTCCGCCCTACTCACTTCCCCTTTATTCTCTTTGATCGTGCAGTTGTACCTTAATATTTTTTTTAGAAAGTGAATTAGTATCGGCAATAAATTCTTACGGCGAATGCAGTTTTTATCATTTCTTTCAACTAGATAATTATGCATTCCTCTCTCATGCCAATTATTCATCACTTATAGAGAACTGCTAAATTAGTGAGTACTCCCTTATTTTATTTTATTTGGCTCATTTTATTATTTTATACGTGTTCTACTTAATTACTCCCTTCTGTATATTCCGAAGCGGTCATGTTCCCATTTTGGGACGTTCACTTCGAAGTGGTCACTTTACTTTTTCGGCCCAACATTATTAAATTAGCCCAATTAAAAAATATATTATCCTCATCTAATCCAACCCTAATCCACTAATCATACTTCGTGTTCTCCATTTACATTAGATGTGACGTTTTTTTTTTTTTTTTTTTTTCTGCTTTTTATTATGCCTTCCTTTCATCATTTTGCATATTGCATTATTTAATTGTTTTCATGAAACTTAATACTATTGTTTTTAATATTTATTGTGGTAGAAATTAAATATTAAAATTTAAAATTTGAATTTTGGTAGGAAATTCAAACTTTAAATTTTAATATTTAATTTCTACCACAATAAATATTAAAAACAATAGTCTTAATCTACATTCATTAAAAGAGTTGGGTACCCCATTAAGTCATTTCTTAAAAATAGTGCGGAAAAGAATGTGGCCGCTTCGGAATATACGGAGGGAGTAGTTATTACTCCCTTATCCTGTTTCATTTGGCCCAGTTTTATTATTTTATACTATACATATATTCAACATGTGCGGGAGTAGTTATTACTCCCTTATCCTGTTTCATTTGGCCCAGTTTTATTATTTTATACTACATATATTCAACATGTGCGCCAAATGAAATGAGGCGGGAGTAACCATTTTGATTAACAAATAATTGTGTTTTACTGCGGCATTTTTTACTTTATTGACTGAGGTAAATTGCAATTTGATGCTGCGAATGTGGCCGCTTCGGAATATACGGAGGGAGTAGTTATTACTCCCTTATCCTGTTTCATTTGGCCCAGTTTTATTATTTTATACTATACATATATTCAACATGTGCGGGAGTAGTTATTACTCCCTTATCCTGTTTCATTTGGCCCAGTTTTATTATTTTATACTATACATATATTCAACATGTGCGCCAAATGAAATGAGGCGGGAGTAACCATTTTGATTAACAAATAATTGTGTTTTACTGCAGCATTTTTTACTTTATTGACTGAGGTAAATTGCAATTTGATGCTGCTCATGGTAAGCCGATGCTATACGTCATTCATTGGATATATTCCACGTCTCAAATGAAATGTAAACCCTTTAAAAATATGACTCAAAAGAAGAGTTGCATCTTGTTTGGGACAGGAGTAATTAATAAATGTAAATAAATACTTCTTCTGTCCCATATTAATTGTCAACTTTTATTATTTTATATATCACATGTATTCAACAAATTAGCATGGGACGAAGGGAGTAATATTGATCACCTTTAACCGCTGAGAGAATGGAGAAACTAAAAATCAAGGACTTTTACTTACTGCATACACAAAGGTAGTCTCAGCAAGAATGTAATGCGTGATTGGTTCTTTACAGTAAAAAGAGAACTAACAATGATCACACGAAATTGCAGAAAAACAATGATTTTACCTTTACCCCAAAAAATTGACCAAACCAAAGACCTTAACTCATTTATCCTGTCCTTCAAATTAAAAAAATATATATATAAAAGAAAAATGTTCTCTTTCAAAGTAAAGCACAACAACACAACCTCACCCTCCCCCCATTGAACCTATATGAAAATGGTAAACGAACAATATACAAAGACAAAAGTGGAAGAAAAACTGCCTCAACAGAAGACAAGGGCGGAGAAAAAAATAGCCCTTCTCTGTTACTCAGCACTATGATACAGAAACCATGTTCAATTCAAGAGGCCTCAAAGCTCCTTGAACAATCTCTTGAACAGACCTATTACGTCTACAGACCTCCGACAATTCTTCAATCGGAACCATCAAGCCATTTATAGCTGCACCAGACGTCGCATCTGACAAAGCTTGCAAAAATCTTGACCTTTCCACCTCCGTCACAGCATTTGATGGGATTAAGGAGATGGTCTCCTTTGCCCAGTCTAATGACTTCAAACCATATGCTCGTGTAAACGCTATAAGTGTATAGGTTACCTATTGCAAATGACAATTGAAGTGCTTAACATAACAAATAGAAGCAGGTATCATTGTAAATTTTTCTGTTGAGGGGTCAGAGATAAACCGTTTCTAGTCGCGAACTTGGAAGTGCTCCTGTTAGAGCAGCTACAAGAATTCTGGTGATGACGGCTCCTCTTGGAACGATCACATTGTCCCGGATGGCTACATAAGGCTTTCCGTGAGCAGAGTTTGCAAGATCAAAAACATCTGATAGGAAATTTAATATGGAGTTGGAGGCTTCCCTGCAGTGAAAGGATAGCAATTTCAATTCCATATTGTATTTCATCAAAAGCATGCTCTTCGTGTAAAGGCACTAATTAAATATATAGAGACTGCATTTCTTAGGAAGCACTAGATGAGCATTTCCATTTCATCAAAGCAATTTTTGTCGTCACACATAAGAACCAAATAGGCCTGGAACAACTTTAAAGTAACAGTGGCCAAAAAGGAGATGCTATCAGGCACAAGAAATATGAACTCCCACCAAGCTAATAGCCCACATAAGGGTTGGTTTGTTGCAACAAGAATTAAGAGTATCAGGCACGAGAAATGTAATTGGTGACTAGAAATCAATAAGCACTCATGTTTCAGAGATTGCAAGAGCATAAGAAAGCACTAATTATTTTTTCCATAGAGAGAGAGAGAGAGAGAGAACCTATGCTGCACAGTAATGCCGATCAATGAACAGTCTACCAAACAGGGGAATACCGGAGACGGAAAGAATAATTGTGGACAATAACGGATACATCTTGACGCTAACAAGAAACAATCATCTACTAGGTCAGGTCGGGAAGAGAAGTCCTGCAAGGGGAGCCATAGCATCAGGAGAACATATTTATGATTTCAACAAATAGAGCTGATTATTAATAATCGGACAGTACCTGTATCTTTGTAAGCAAAAATGTTGTATGGTTGAAAAGAGATTCAATCAGGATTTTCAAATAGTTTGTACAAGAGGGATCTGAACCAAATATCTACAAAAGAGAGTTTCAATATATAGCTCAATTAACAAAGGATCACTAGTAGAACAACACATTGACCCAGAAAGCACCATGAATAAGAACCTTAATAACTTCACTCGAGAGATAGAGGAAACAAGGTTGCTGATGCTGTTTGTATAAAGCTTGTATCTCCTCGAGCATTACACCAACTGTAACTCCCATAAGAGTTTTAGAGGTTCTCACCTAGAGAAGAAAATTCCATCAGGAGTATTTCCTTAGAAGCAAGAGACAAGCACAGGAAACTAATTTTGGATTACATTCACATTCTCATATTCTAATGCATACTGCCATGGGCATAGTCCAGAGAAAGTAACAAACTAATAAGTACGCTGAGAATTTTCTGACTATGACTGATAAATATGAAGGAAGAATGACAACTGCAGTGAAAAGGACATAAGGATTTAATCATGATGAGAAAAATTATAATATTGTTGGAAGTCTTAAAACTACAAGAAAAGAACCACCAACACAATGGAGAAGATTATGCACCACATAAAGAGCCATACTAAACTAAGCTAACCCTTAGTGTCATGTCAAGTGAACTACTCCAAGGGGATACTTCAATAGGAATGACCATGGGTATGATTGAGGCCACAATGTAAATCAAATTGATTAACGAGGTAATTGATGAAAATGGAGGTAATCATCAACTTGTTTTGATTCTAAAACCCACACACCAAGCACCATGGACAGAACTGATTCCCCCTTGATTCTCGTACCCTTATTCTACCATCACCATTCCCTAGTTGTTACATTTCAGTGATAGTGACAATACTCAAAAAGCATATGGTGTCTCCCATCACTAATATTGTTAACCAACACAGGAACCTTTGAAATAACCCATCAATAAAATGCCACGGTTCAGAGATCTTACAGCATGTTTGCATGCTCGACATAAAGATTCCATAGTCCGCATGTCCCAAGAACGACTGCAACACAAACATTTGAGCTTAAGCTTATCTCGGTTCAAGTACTCAAGGTAATAAAAATAAAGTATTCATCAAAACAGCAGATCTAGCACTGACATATCAAATATTGATTTGAAGATTGGCCAGAGTCTTTGAACAGCATCTGCAACAGCTTCTGGATGATTTACATATCTGAAGTTGCATCATAAATAATTTAGCTTCATAAAAAGGTATGACAGACATGACTGAGACAGATCAATGCTGTTTACCTAAATGTATGTGCTAGTCGGTCAATATGAACAGTTAAATCTCGAGCAGGCTTCTGCCCCAGCACCAGAGGGCCTTGATTTATGATATCCTGCTTATAGACCATGCTAAAATTGCTCAATCACATATAAAATAATGTCGAAAATTCCTAAAAGACAATACTAACCTGTAAGGGAGCGACAGCAGGCAAGCAAACTGCCTCCAAGGCTTTCTTAGCATGTTCTGAAGGAAGTTCTGTGATAACCATGCTGGATAAAAATTGTCCAAACATGTTAACATAGCTTCAAATACAAGCCGGCATCTACAGTCATGGAAATTATTAATACCTAAGAGCCTCGACTAGATGCAACGAGTCTTCAGCAGAAACCTTGAAGGGGCCTTCTCCAATCACTGCCCCTTGGTAAATTTGGAAAAGACCATCCAAGGACCCACAAAGTTTTTTCTTGCAGTCTACAGACAAACAAATTATAATCAGAGTTCTCAAGTAAACTGTAGCTATTTCAAAGCCCAGCAACAGAGGAATAAACTTTCGTGGGAAAAAAATTTCATATAGTATTATCAAAATTAATGGCCAGAGAATCGAGCACAAAAGAGCCTCTATCCAGCAAGAATTTTCTGCTTGATAATTCACTCCAAAAACACCAAGTTCCTTGCTATTATGCAAATTCATAAGAATAGAACTATTATCAAGAGCAACTATTAAAGACGAAGAGGGTCACAATTTGATGAAGAGGACACTGATAATGATATCTGAGATACTACATGAATAAAAACCATAAAGAAAGAATAAAAAGCTAAAAAAAATTTGGAAGTTCTTTTACGCTGGATTAGTCAGGAAACAAACATGAGAATGTAAGCAAAGAGACTATTTACCATCACATATATGACGAAAAGCCAAAGAAGCAGCAGCTGCAGTGTCCTCTGAGACACCCATGCCACTTACAAGAATATTTATAAGTGGCGACAAGAATGAAGGTCCACTCGGTGCAGTGTCGAGCCATTTTGAGTAAGCCCCAATTACTAAGCACACTGCCATAGAAATGAAATAGAGATTCATTAGTAGAACAATGAGTCAAAATACTCCTTGATGAGGAAGTGAAATACATATTGCGAAAGACAAAAGGACGGCCTCACGGATTTTAGAACATATACAATCATTACCTGTCTGCAGCAGCTGTGGTTGATGAGGAAGTTGTGGAAGTAAACTCATAATCTGACAAAAAAATCATAACACGTTCAATGTTGTCCAGAAATGGTTATGTATTGAACAATGAACATAATTGAACATCACACCCGGCTTATGCCTGAGCAATAACTAGGAAACACATTGATCCGTGGGAAACAACTAAGAATACCAAGAAGAATGTGAAGCAGACTAGCACTATAAATTGACAGCCTGATACAGGTCAACGTTCAAACCTGAGGCATTACATCTCCTTCAGTATTAGATACATAATCTGATATTGCTCGTATGCTATATAAAGCAGCTTCTGCTGGACACCAATCAATCTGCTGACCCTGCCCAGAGTTGCTAACAGCCTATATATCATGTAAAAGGAGAATATTGAGAGATAAATCATGTACTAACAATGTCCTGGGATGCAAAATAATCACAATAATTAATATTCCCTTCGTCTCACCCTAAGTGACCCCTTTTTTATTCATGTGAGGTATATTTTAATAAAAGAGGTCACTTAGGGTGAGACGGAGGGAGTATGAGTTATATAGCATCAAGATCTGCAGTGTTAAGACTGGGGCCCAGTGTCAAGGGCGCCTGGGGGGCTGAAGTGGCAGGCCTTTCATTCCAGGATTAACCTATTTAATGCCACTTTTTCAGAGATTCAAAATATACTGTTACACTTAAAAGTGCAGATTTATTATGAGAATATTCCTTTCCATGAAGAGTGTCCTCTCTTATGTTTGTCCAAAGCCCAAATATAGATGGAGCAGATGCTAGTTGTAGCATAAAGAATTCAGTCTCAACTATTCACAGTGTTTATAGCAGCAACCATCATTCTGGTTTCAAGGCCACAAGGAAATTTACTAGAATTATATATAATATTATGATGTGTTCCTAATCTATAGGGAAAAGAAGAAATTGTTAAGTGCAAGGCACACAAAAACTAGCAGGTCTCCAATATTTTATCCATCATAAGCCAGACTATAAATCTGCCATTAACCGCTCATATATGTAGAAACTCTGGTATTTGGTACATCAAAATAACTTATTACATAGCCTCTCACTTCTGTTTCCATGTGGGAAAAATTAATAGAAGATGATCATACAACCAAAATTTATACTGGTTGCAAATGATGCACCGTGTCTGCCTTTAGTAATTTGCTGCAGGACTTCTTTATTTAAGGATTGAAAACATGGATTTCTATAGAATTATAGCATTAAAGGACTTACATGTACCTCAATAAGCTTCATGTAAAGAATCTTCAGTGTAGAATCGCCACCCAAAACTAGAGCTGCATCAATGAGGACATCCGCAACAGCTGCCAGCATGATTTTGTGGAAAAAAACCACAGAAATGTCAGATCATATTACATGCAACCTCAGAAGGTCTAGTGGGGGGGGGGAGACCTGTAAAATTTAAATTTACATGCAGGCATGTCGTGCTAAGACAAAAACAAGTATATGAAGATAAAAGATACAAGCTATGTTTACATGAAATGGAAAAGGTTTGAAATGCATATGCTTTGACTTCAAAACAGATGAAATAATTCTGTATGCTTCAAACTACCATTTTTAATGCTAATCTTAGAAACAAATACAGAACAGAATAAAGAGAAACTCTATCCGATTGACAATTAATTTTTATGCACTGTAAAATAGGAGCTTAAAGTGTTTACACTCAGAAGCTCAAAAGCATAAACCTAGAACAGTTGAGCATAATTTCACATTTCATCCGTTCACCATTAGTTTACGTCATTTCATATTTCTCTTTTTGGCATCAAATGGAAAGAGTGCCATCAAGTTTGATAAGGATATATAAACAACATCATCCAGATTATGTTGAAACATGCAGCAAACAAATTATCAGATCATCAAACAGCAAATGTACCATATCTGGTTTGCTTAAAATCTTTCTGGTCCTCTCTTGAAAGATCTGCGTAATCCTGGGGATAGGAGACTTTGACACTGACCTGAGAGAAACAAATGACAGTTCAATCATCCATTGGACAGAAATTATAGATAGATACATGTAGCTTCCTTTAAACATTAGTAACCACCTTCTGAACCACTCCAGAAATGGTAAATAGGAGCCTCAGAGATCATATCAAGATATCATTGTGATGATCATCACACAATTATGGCAAACAAAGTTCCTACATACTGAATATCCATATTCTCATGAATTAAAGCTCAGAGAAACATCGGGTACTAAAGTATGCTACAGGGAAATTATCGATTGTGGTTTCAGAGCACCAAAGCAGCCAAGTCATTTCTTCTTTATTTCCATATATGAAGCCCCAATACTTGATCAACTTCTACCAAGCAGAATCTACACACACCTATTATTTAAAACTTTTAACTACCTCTATTTTACATCAGTTATACATGAAACGGGAAAGAACTTCACCATTGTCATGAATCTTTGGAATATATTTATCTTGTCTCAAAGCTAGTTTAGGAAAACACCAGAACATTTGAAACCAAATTATGCTCTTATTTTAATTTTAGAATACTAATATTACAAGTCTGGATTGAAAGAAAAACTTGATCTTGGATCTAAAAACTGAAAACTACGAGAAGTCAAACATATGAGAAAATCCTCACCAAGGAAACAAGTGCCTCATATGATGAACGAAATGCCAGTAGCTGAGGGGATTTCTCCGCTTCAAAAGAAGGTTCATCTCCATGATGATGATTCCTAAACAATTAGAGATGACAAAATCAAATTATGATCTAGCACACATACATAAACCTAAAATTAAAAATATTAGTACCTCTCAATTAGTATCATTTGAAGACTGTGCCAAAAGTTAAAGGTCATTGAAGCAATATCGAATTCTGGATGTGAAGTAACTTCAAGTAATGCTTGCACGATCACCATTGATTCATCAGAACCTGAAGAGAAAAGTTACTTTTTTATTGTAACAAGGCACTATTATAATACAGCAAGCAATTGCTCATATCATGTTTCTGCTTATGACATGAATATGTATATCCACGTAGAAACATATATATCCCCAGAAGATATAAAAACTAATGAAGCATTTGTAACACCCTCCAAAAAGCATACTATATTTAAAAGCAATCACATTCGGAGAAGATCACAAGACATTGCGAGCTATATACCAGTAGCAATCAATTCAACATATGCATCTCCCATGTCAGCAAATAAGCGAGCAACAGCCTTCACATCCTCCTCATCCTGAAACAGTGGTGAATAGTTGTCATAGTCTCATAGAAACATCATATACAACTGGACAGAAGTATATAAAAATGACCTTAAGCTCAAGGGCATTTCGTGGGTATCTTGTAATGTAAGTTATCAAGTTTTCATTTATATATGTGCCACAGAACTAGATCAGAACCATGTCAAGAATCTTTTAGAATGTAAAAATGAAAAGCAATGGATGCAAGAATATAATTTCTGGAAGTCTTAAGAAAATGGGCACATAAATGCAGTGCCAAGAATGAACATAACATAATGTTCAAGCATCTAAATTTTGATTAAAAAAAAGAAAAACTAACTTCCCACACCATGTATATAGGCACCATCTTCGACAAATACAACAAATCAGAAGAGAAAAAAACAATGCTCAAAATGAAGATTTCCATAAGAATTTCTATGGCAGACAGAAAAAAGAAAATAAGAATTTCTTGGACCCTACAAAATGTAATACCTTGGATGGATCTCTAAGCTGCGGTTTCAGATTCATAATCCTAGGCACAAGTACTTGAATTAAGGGCATCTGAGAAGCAACTCCATCAAGGTTTCTCACTGCTGTATAGTGAATCAATTCAGAAATAACTGCAGGTAGAGAATGAATGAAAGGTAAGCATCCTAAATATAGTACCATTCATGTGGATCCTAAAGGACCTAATAGCATCAACTGGAAAAACATCTCGAGAGAGAGAGAGAGAAATTTGGAGTAAGTGTGTTCCGTTACCCATGCATTTCTAAATTTTATATAAAGTTTATTTATGAAGCCAAATTCATGCCTTTGAATCCTACCATCAGATGTTTTCCCTATGTTCAGAATAGCTGATGCAACCACAAAATTTATCTAGGCCGCACATACATGCTGAGGCCATTCAAGAGCAAAATGAATCAATTTCTCCACTAAATAAAAATAGCTTTTCTATTTTTTTTTTTAAGATTTGAATCATATTACTACCCATGTAATGTTGATCCAAAATGCTATGTTTAGGTAGAATCCCTTGTATTTTACTAACCCAATAAGCAAATGAACCCTTTCATATCTAGAGTTGTTCTGTTTCTCAGAAATCATTACTTTAATTTGAAGTTTTTGTTATTGAAATATCAGGCTTGTCCTTAAGTTTAATTAGAAGTCCAACTCCATTCGGAAATCAGTTCCTGTGACTTAGCACAGCATAATCTAGAAAAATATACAGTGGAAAAAGGAAAAGAAGTCAACAGCCCTTGGAGAAAAGGGGCGGTATGCCTATCTACTTTAACTAATTTCAATCAGAAAGAACGTGATAGAAGTGTATAACAAAATCCTTTAAAAGAGACCTGCAAAATTTGACTTGCTTTTAATATAAAATGTGAAAAAGGAAAGAATTAGCATGCGTTTTCCACAAACCATTAACAGATGCTTCCGACAGCATATCATTATTCAAGCCTGAGAGAGCTGTAAGCACCAATGGATGTGAAGCCAGAGCTGAAGCTGGAATCCTGGAACCAATATTATAGAACTTTACACGTCACCACAGAGGAATTGAATTTATAACTACAGTAGTCGCCGAACCAGGGCGCTGGATGGGGAGGGGGCTACAGCCCTCCCTAAGCAGAAAATTACCCTTGAGTAGGTGGGAGTCGGCAATTCCCCCTGGCCACAGAGGCTGCAGCCCCCTTCTATACATACACGTCAATACCCAATTGCCACAACTTCCTCACACAAGCACAACTATAACCTCACCAATTGTTAATCAATAATATAGTTTTAATGTACTAAATATGTGTGTATATATATGTGAGAGTGTGTGTGTGTGTATTCATATTATGAGTTTTAATATTTTACTGTTAAAATTTATTAATTTGGTTTGATTGCATGAAAAAGAAATTCATTCGACAGTAGGGCTCCACCCACTAACTAAAGGTACATGCAAGTTATACAAGGATCCATTGAAAAGATAAACTGAGTTCAATGCATGTACCACATCCAAAAGAATTAAATGCTTCAGAACCAGAACTAGGCAGCAGATACAACTGGCTAAAAGATACGTCTCCGTCCCCCAAGTATAGACCGAAACTTTCTGGCGCGGAGTTTAATGTGGTGTGATGATATATTAATAAATTAAAGAGTTAAAGTGATAAACTAGAATAATTGTTAAAGTGTGTAAAGTGTTAAAGTGTTATTGTAGGGCCTACTACCATAAAAGGAAATAGTCTATAGATGGGGGACGTCCCGTTATAGTAATAAGGTCAACAGATGGGGGACGGAGGGAGTATGTTACAAGAAGACAGATGAATGAGGCTCCACAGTACTGACACAATAGGAGAGTGCATGAGGATTATTTCAGTACATTCAAAGAACCAAGAGCATAAATCTTGTATTTAGTTTAAGAGTGGTCCATTGATTCGTTACTTATCAAAATGAACAGAATGTTTCTGAAAATTTGCAGTAGATTATATAGCCTTTCTTCTTTACATGCACCTCAAACATGATGATATCAACGGTCCTTATCTAATTAAAGGAGATTTCTCAACTAAATCACACCAGTCAAAGCAAGTTGAGTAAAATATGTTCGTGCATTTGACGCCCTAAAAGCAATTCCTTGATTATCCCAAAGCCAAGAGTTATTCTTGATAAACAAGCCTTGTTGACTCATCTGTGGTAAAGTGGGATATTCTAAGACCAAATATGATAAAGCATACAATTTGCGATCGTAACCAAAAAAAAAATACTGACAATACACGAGAATGAGCTCGAGTGATAGAATTTATTTATGTAGAAATAAGTGAATACCTGTGCCTTAGTCGTAGCCACGAAGCAAAAGCCTCAAGGACCTGCCAAGTAGTAAGAATTTAGAAAAGAGACCTAGAACTTGATGTCAAAGACATTAAATGGCTTTCCAGATACAATCTATAAAACAGAACAAAATACAGAGAGCCATGGACTAGAAACCAATATAATCCTCATAAGAAAGAACTTCCACTAGCCACTTAGCCAGTATTCATGTAGACATTATTTTACCGGATATTCCTAAGATATTCATTATTAACAAATTACACATCCAAATAGTTCAATGTTTTTACACAAGCCAAATAAGTAGGAAATTAGTGGAATAAAACATCAAATAACACCGCATACCTGTTCCGACAGTCCATTTATATTCAAGCAAGCAGTTAAGACATGTAGAGCAATCTCCATTCCTGCAGAAAGTTCATTTTCGAAACTCCGGCGTCTATCTGGACGAACTGCTATTTTGTAATTGAAAACTTCCTGGATTTAAGGAATATTATTGTCAGCCATTCTTAAGGAATTCAAAAGGAAATAAATGATAACTTCACACATAATACCATATTCACTACAAACTCGGATTAAGAATCTAAGATATAATTAAAATTTTAACTAAAATATAAAAATGCTTCATCCAACTGTTTCAAATTCTAAACTAGCATATTTAAGCATTGCTTGCTCTTTGGCTGGATACATATTAGATAAACACACGCCTGTGCAAACATATGTAACAAATAAAACAGTTCTAGAGCAAGCAAGCCCAAATTTCCATTAGACATTTTTAATACATACAAAGCTGCTAAGGGATTGACTAAGGGCACTTCCATATATATCAAGATCAGCATATTAAACTATTAAAAAAAAGTTGAAGAATGTAACCATGTTCTGCTGTACTGAACGTTGATTTATATAAAAATATCTACAGAAGAGCCTGACGTTTACCAATCTGCATGTTCTCTTTCAAACTGGTGCCAATAATTCAAGTCAAGCTTAACCATAACTGCCAAATTCAGGCACATATGAGGGAACCCCGTGACACAGCACAGAAGATTTTTCTTCATTCAAAATAAAAAATCCAAACAGAAGAACCACACAGAGTTGTAGGTTGAGTACATGAATAATGACAGTTGCAACCATGTACTAGTCAAGACTCATTGCATATATGGCGCCAATAATGTATATGGATGAGAGTGTGTTTGTCGTGCACGCATATGAGAGAGAGAGAGAGAGATGGAAAATAAGAAGTGGTTTCTAGAAAAATTAGTATCAGTATACCTCCGGCAAGACTCTCAGAAGTTCCAGAAAACTTGGTACACATTCAGGGTGTGAATTCATTTCATCTCTTATCCAATTCAAAATGCCACCATCTCCCCAGTCTTCAGCTGGTACATGAACAGCCAGTGCAGCCACTGCAAGACTAATCTATACATTCCGACATTTAGCCTCCTTTGAATTAAGACATAATTTATCAATTTGAGTGACAAAAATGTTTACCTGAGTCCTAACTTTAGGAGGTCCCTTGTGAAATGATTTCAGTAAAGTCTGCAATGCATTGATCAAATACGAAAATGTTCAAACAAGGGAAGCAGCACACTTTGTCGCAGTCGCGGACATTGTATTGCCAGAATTACAACACTTACTACAGGAGGCCACTAGACAACACAATCAGTCAACTAGATAATTGTAGACCAACAAAAATATTTCCATGGTTCAGACCAAAAAAGAAAGAACCACAAACAAGAGCTCCATAGTCCACATATACAAGTAAGCCTATATGGTTATTTTATCTAAAATCAATCTGTGCGACCTATTAAAAAAACATCCATGGTCAGCTTAGAACATAAATATATAACTCACAAAAATCCATCAATAACTCTATAAGCAATGCAACTTTCCTGAGGGATCCCTATGCTCTGTAAACACCCTTTGTCACAGATAAGTCCTCCTTATAACCACTAATAATCTACTTAAAATCCCATGTTAGAGTAATACACAATAACAGAATGCGACCATGAGAATCTCAAATGGGTAATTTCATCCTCCAGTTGAAAAGCTATTTGGGACTATAAGTCTCAGTGTCTCACTAACATGTCTCATAAACTAAATAAGAAATAAATACATTGCAAAACATGATGGGTTTTTTTCATATAAGTTGCTCGAAGAATAGATGTAACATCTCAGACACTATAAAACAAAATTAATGAATGACAGGCTGAACAGAAAATTGAATGATACCCACTAAAGCTCTAAGCTGCAGCTGCACATTTTCAAGGAAAGAGAGACAAGCTGACACAGTTTACTCCATGGATGGATGTTACAGACCAGAAAAGAGTAGGTAATAGTACACCCTTACATTTAGAGAGATCCGAAGAGGACGAAAAGCTTCAGAAGGTAGTTCTTCAAAATCACGTTGCACCTACTTCCACAAGAGAAGGCTTACAAACTCATCTTGGCATATCATCAGTGGTTTCATAAAGCATAAATTAACAAGTTGGTAGAATCTTGATCCTACTGAAAAAATCTAATTACCTTGCTTCTGAGAGTTTGAGAGCAGAATATTGAAGTTTCTATATTGCTGGATGTATCATGAAGCAAATTATCCGCCACCTATTCGAAACAATATAATTAGCATAATTGTTAAAAATCAAGCAAATTTTATTCTTAAACAGGTGACAGGTCTGCTTTTAAGTGGCAAGAAGGAGCAGAATATGGATCAGTGGAGAAACATGGCACTCAAAGTTTTATGCGGGATGTTAGCATGAGAAGAGGTAGCAAGGAAGAGGATCACATTAATTCACTTTCTCTTGTGATAACTCTAGTATTTTCCACCAATCACTAGTGGTAGCCTGTATATCTTTACAGCACACAAACTAACATAACAAAAAAAATGTCTCCACCATTGTACATCCAGGATGAATTGTTCATAAAACTTCAGTCCTAAACCAAGTAAGTGACCAATTTGAAATAAATAAAAAAACAGCAAGAAACAGCACTTGTGTGATGATAGTAAGCTCTTATAAAAATACAAAAAACCAAGTCAGTCAGAAGTATTTATCAACTCCTATTAATTGTAATGATTCTCCCCCCCCCCCCCCCTAAATGTAATAAATGGAGCCTCCAAGTAATAGAGGACACTCAGAAGGTGATGAACCCTGGACATAATTTCTGACGTGTTTGAAATGCTTTGAGTAGCTTTGCAGAATAAGACCTAAACTGATCAGTAAGATGTACTAGGTACAGCTTCAATACAATATGAATCTGTACAAAACATCAGCTTAAAATTATGATAACTCGGTACCAACTCAACATGAACAAGAACCACAGCACTCAAGAAGTCAATATGACCATCTTGATATTCATCCCATACGGTTTCTACTAAAAAGGACATACAAAATTCTCCATTTAGATTGCTGTAATTCTGTACATTAAACAACAGCTCATGTTGTATAGAAATATTATATGGTCTGGTCTATTATCAATCAGCACCCCATATTTGTAGGACCCCTTAGAGGTCAAAGGACATTGCAAATTTCTTGAAAACATAGAATATTAAGTTGAATAGCTTTCTCTGAAGGAAGAGGATGCAAGTTGAATATCTCCAGCAACTCATCAATGACAGCTTTGACATTCTGTTATCCAACCTTTCTGCTGTATTTGGATTCTAAAGCAACGTTCTACATTTGTCAGAACAGAAGCTTTTCAGCCCTTAATATTACTTGAAAGATGCCCAAAAGCCGAACTAGTAATTATCAAGCAAGTTATGATTAACCATGGAGGCATTGTCATGACAAAAAGAAGTTTCTATACTGACTTGGGGATCAAATTACTAAAACTCAGAAAGAAAGAAAAAAAATAGCAAAAAAAAAAAAGGAAAAACAGACAAAATATGTATTTGCTTTACTCAAGTGTAACTATGTCAATAAATATAAAGGTTTCACTTTTTTGATCATATTGTGAATCTTCACAGATATATCAAAACAACTGTGAAAAGCCAACAATTTGTAACATGGTTAATCATGTATGGTAGATTAGATAGCCTAACATTTATAAGAGCATAATATCAGTCAATGCATGTGTTGTTTCTTAAAAAGGAATTGTGAAAGAAGTTCAAGAAAACAGAGAGTCTGAGACTTTGGCAATGAAATTCCATTAAGCTATACGAGATTCTAGCTTGGCAACTATTAGCTGACTAAAGAATACAATACCCTGAAACTCATAGTATCGCATTGTGAAAGATTAAACAAAGAAGGTCATTCTTCCAAAACTTTCTTCAAATTCAACTTCCTATTAACAGTGTTTCTAGAATTCAATATATGCCAGTCAGGCAGCGGACTACTAAGTAGAACCACAGGGGGCAGAACTTTGCTAACAGGGGCTCCTCCAGCACGCGTTAATTTTGCTGTTTTCTCATAGCTTTTCACAATATTATCATACTCCAATTATAGCAACAAATTCATCAAGGAACACAAGAATCTCTTTCAATTTTCTTTTGTTACTTTTAAATGGGTGTGGGCCCACCTAGGCTGCCCGCCTAAACTGGCCGACTAGGTCAAAATCACAGTTTCTGGCAACTGCTTAGGTCACTTTTTCGAACATTGTTTGCCACATCAAGAAGACAACATGAAACCATAATGCCTTTGCAAGTAGTACATTCACTAAAAAGCATACAAAAGAGAACTTTTTGCATATTATACAATATCAGAACGCCTGTTTAGGCTGAAAAAACCAAGACCCCATTGTAAACCAACAAAGTACAAACTAGTCAAGAAACGACATTGACTCCAATTTCAAAAATCTCGAGGCACCCATTTCTCAAAATCCCACCTTCCAATCAAAACCCGAAATTTCAGCTGAATGTCAATGCTATTCCCAGTAAAATTCAGATAGAAACCTTTATCGCCGCATTCACATCCGACCCAAAATACGCTCTAATCAATCTGAACCAACGCCCCAAATCCCCATTACGAGCAACAAGCAACAAACCCACTAAAACTCCAGCAATCAGTTCAAATATTAAGGAAAAAAAAAAGCGGCAATCTCCAGTTGGAAGTGCGGAAATCACCTGCCAAGCGTCAATCGTACGCTGAAAATCTTGAAGCCAGCGATCGGCGTGCATCCTAACGGCGTCGTCGGGATGATGGTAGAGCGCATTTAGGGCTTCTTTCACGGTGTTCTGCAGCTCCATAATATTTGCTTCTGTTGGAGCCGATTGATTGGGGGAGAGAAATAGAGAGAGAGACAAGGAACTGTGTAATGATACGATGATGAATTGTATTTCTGACTGATTTTCTATGTAGTCAAGCAGAGCTATTTGAAATTGTGTCTTTCTGTAAGTCTGTTTCTCTGTGTGTGTGTGTGTGTGTGTTTTTTACTTACATATAAGTGTGTCTTTTCTCCTCTCAAAAAAAAAAAAAAAAAAAAGAGAACAAAATCCTTTTTTATTTCTTTCGATTGGTTATTTTGCTTTTAAATTATGTCAGATGATTTCATGGATCAAACTATGCAAGACTGGCCAAATAAATACTACTACGTAGAACTATTATGTAAGCTTCTAAATTATACTCCTACAAATTTGTATTTTTATTTAGAGGAACTATAGACAAATACCTATTCAATATTAAGTTCATTGACTTTTACCTACAACTTAAGAAAAAATAAATTTTACCTAAACTTTCAAATTTATCCTCAAATTACCCTTATCTTCTCTCTCCTCTCCCCCCACATTCACGTGTAAACCCCCACCTCCCCTTTCTCTTCTCTCATATTTTGCATTTTATTTTTGAGAATTTGATTCTCTCTCTCTCTCACTCTCACCTCCTTCTCCCATTTCATCCTCTGTGCTTCTCGCACGACGGCGGCGGTGCGGTGGCTCCGTGGTGGCGTTAGCAAGGAGCCGAACAGGGGGAAGAAGCTGAAGTTGAATAGCTCCAGCGTGGAGGCGATGACTTTGAAGGGCGTAGTAGCTGTCGTTTGCTTCTTGCCGGCGCCAGCGTGGAGGCGACGACTTTTTCGCCCGCCGCCGTTGTCGACTCCAAATCTTCTCTCCCCTGCTCGTCGGCGACCACATGCCGCTGAGAAGCGAAAGGGATGAGATGAAGCTGCTGCTCATTTTTATGGTGACTTTTCTGCAGAACTGCTTCTAGCTTCTTCAAATCTCAATTTTCTCAATTCGGGTTTTTTTTAGAGGAATTTGGGAATTTCCCATTCAATTTTTGTGGTTAAATTACGCAGAAGGTATTTGTGGAAAAGTCTGTGTTTCTATCCTAATCTCTTCGTCGGAGATGTTCATCTACTTGTATTTATTTATTTATTTTCAAGAAAAGAAAATCAAATGCATCTCATCTGCTTCCGATCTCGACCATCGACGCTTGGTTAGATTTTGAATCTCATAATTAAACGGTGAGTAAATGCAAAGAGTGGTAGAAATTGGTAGATTAATAATGACTCCTAGGTTGATTCATTGCCCATTAAAAGGGAGGCTTTGTAGAGAAATCTCAATTTAAAAGGGAGGTTTATGTTCTTTTTTGAACAATTGTTCGAAGAATTGATTGATTATTTTCACTTTTTGTGATGCATGAGTGTTATATTGATGATGGCGTGTTGATTGATGAGTATTGGGGATTTATAGTAAGAAAATACGTATTTGCACTAAATAATAGGTAATCAATTAAAATTTCTTATCAAGTTACGGCCACACTTATAAATTTTCGATACATCGTGCGGCGCTCGCTTTTGTACTGCTTAAGCATCGGCGAAAGAGGCTAAAAATCAAAGGAAACAAGACACTAAGTTAATTGAAGACCATAAAAAAAATTAAAATTCTTACAAAACGTTTTAGATAAGGTAATAAATTAACAAATTCTAACCAAATAGAATATAACAAATTGACAAATTCTTAACAATCAAGCTTAAGAATGTAAGAAAATTACAAATTATTACAAGATATTTTATAAATGTAAGAAATTAATAAAATATTACCAAAAAGAACATAAGAAATTATCAAATTCTTACATATTTAATACAAAGTAAATCAAATACTGAAAGTAAAATTGTTTTTTTTTCTTTTCATCATGTGGTTGTCTTCTTCTTCTTCTCATCCTCCTCCTTCTTCTTCTTCTTCTTCTTCTTCTTCTTCGGTCTCATCTCGAACGTGAAGGCAAACGGTTCTTGAGCTGCATTAACTTTGAGGGATTTCCGATACATTGTGCAGCGCTCGCTTTTGTACAGCTTAAACATCGGCGAAATGGGCT
This sequence comes from Mentha longifolia, assembly GCA_001642375.2. Lineage (NCBI taxonomy): Eukaryota > Viridiplantae > Streptophyta > Magnoliopsida > Lamiales > Lamiaceae > Mentha > Mentha longifolia. Next base: position 23,941,354 of record CM038116.1, on the reverse strand, counting down.
AAAAATCAAAGGAAACAAGGCAATAAGTTAATAAGAAATTTTCAAATTCTTACAAAACATTTTAGATAAGGTAATTAATTAACAAATTCTAACCAACTAGGACATAAAAAATTGACAAATTCTTACCAATCAAGTTTAAGAATGTAAGAAATTTACAAATTATTACAAGACGTTTTAGAAAATGTAAGAAATTATCAAATTATTACCGAATAAAACTTAAGAAATTATAAAATTCTTACATATTTAATACAAAGTAAAATTGTCTTTTTTCCAAGTGAATTGGTAAAACATAAGAAATTGTCAAATTCTTACCAATCGAGTTGAAAAAGATAAGAAATTGCCAATTTCTTATCAAATAGTATGAGAAGATAGAAATTGACAATTTCTTATCAAATTGTATGTAATAATTTAAAATTTCTTACCAAATTACAACCACAAATACTAGTTTTTTAGTTATTTGAAATTAATAGATAAGAAATTGATATTTCTTACCAAGTTTGTTGGTTTGTAATTGGAATGATTTGTTATTAAATATGTGTAATAGTTCTTTTTGTTGATGTCGTCGCAAGAGTTAGTAATGCCCGAAATAATTACCAAAAATGAAATTTCTAACCAAAGTTAGATATAAGAAATTAAGAAATTTCTAACCAAAGTTACGAGAAAAAAAAGGATCCACTAAGGATTCAAACGAACAAATAGTCCCATTGTATTGTCGACAAATAAAATGATTTGTCTTGGACGTGGTTTCTTGAGCACATTCGGATGAGTTTTGGATCTGCGCCAAATTACCTTTTTCGCCTTGCCGACTAGGTGTAACCTTTTGTATCTCCATGTAACCTTGCATATAAAACGGACACATGGTAAGAATATAAACTAAGAAGGCAGTATACAAGAAACAGGTAATAAGCACACCATAAAAATAGTAAGAATTCATTAGTTTCTTACAACTGTATAAGAATTTGGCTATTCTTACAACCAAATTCATTAGGTTATAAGAATATGATCATATCTAAACACTCAGACAATAAGAGTTGCATAGTTTTGTTAACGAGGATACATGCAAAAAAAAGCAAAAGACAAGAAACATGTTGGAAGAAATGATCATTTCTCACTATGTCAAAAGCAAGATTTGATCATTTTCTAACAAAAAAAAACCATGTATCATCACATAAGAATTTACATAATCTTACGACTAATACCGAGAGGGTATAAGAAATGATAATTTCTCACCATTCATACAACACGTGTTCACAATTTCTCACAATTATCTTCATGTTTTTATAAGAAATGTTCAATTCACACCATTAACACGAGAATCCATCAGTTTTCTTTGATTTTTTCACAGATCCCGACCACCACAGTATCATTGAACCCTAGAATAAAGAACTTAAACCCTAATCAAGCAAATGGACCCAAATTGTATGCAAATCAGCCAAGAGGCCTAAAAACTATTTTTCTACCACGAAACCTAAATAATAGAACACCACAATTCTCCAACAACCAACGGATAGCTATTACGAGAGAAAAAAAATACAAATTTTGATACCTCCGCTTTGAAAAATGGGTAACCACTGGGCCTATCAGCCTCCTCTTGTTTAGTTGGAGCCGCTATCGTCGTTTCTTCTTGGGGTTTGGCGTGTTGGGCTTCCGATTTACTGCGCTTTCGCTTCCTCTTCGAACTGCGTGTTCCGGTCACCATGGGTTTTGGTGGCAAGTATCGCGAAATGGAGAGAGGAGGTTTCGCGCGAGAGAGAGAGAGAGAGGGGAGGTTTCGCGAGGAGAGAGATGGAGAGAGAGGAACTGTCGCAGGTTGCGTGTGGAGTTTTGTCTTGGGGGGAAATGAGAAGTGGGTTAGTGTTTTAGGGGAAATTGAAAAGGAGGGGTATTTTAGTCCTCTCCCCAAAACTTTAGGTATATTTTACACTTTTGTTAAGTTGTAGGCATTTAAGTAGAAACTTATATCCCAATAGGTATTTATTTTTTTGCCTCTTTTTATTTTGTATAAAAATATTTAAAACTTCATCACTTACAAAATAAAAATTCGTAATGCTAAACAACAAAATAATTACAAATATTTATATATGTATTAGTAAATACATTTATACATATAATTGATAAATTAAAAGGAGAAAATGACTATTTAGAATTTTGATATAAATTTATAGCGTTGAAAATAAGTATAATTATCTTAAAAGGCGTTATTATATCAATTAAAGAGATGGAGGAGTGGTGATCGCTAAATTCCTTAGCAATACTAAATCGTTTAGTTATCAAGTATTCGAGTGTTGTGTCCACGAGGATTGTGATCATGAAAATATTTCTGAGTAATACAACATTAATACATTAATCATATCCAAGCTCCATTTAACACATGAGTTTTTGAGTTTTCAAATATGAAGTTGAAAGTTAACCAAAACAAGCAAGTAATCTATGAAATACTAGCACAAAAGACTAAACGAAAGGTAAACACAAGTTAATACTAGAAATATGTCCTAATTGTATTTCAACACTCACTTACACCATGTACTTGGACTATTGCATTGTTTAGCCACTATTTAATCTAAGTTCATAGGAAAACATGTCAAAATATTCGTCAACTCCTCTCTCGAGACAACTAACGAAAGTGAATTAACACTACACCTATCTCCGACTAAGACTCAAGGCATAGTATCAACTCCCAATAGCTCATACAACTCATATACCTTCTACTATAAAGAATTACTAATATTGTGAAAAATTGAATCCATTTAAAGCCTACTAAGCATTTAATTATACGTCTAATATGCATTTATAAATGACCAATTACTCATGCAATATAAATAAAACACCAAATTCCAGAATCAATGAACTAGAAGGCTAAATCTTACACAATGATCCAAATTCATATCTTAGAAGATGCATCCTTACAATTGGAACAAAAATGAATTTAGCTACTCATGATCAAGGATAATTCACCATAAATCACTAGTACAAAAACACTGATAGACAACGGGCAAAGCCCGTTGTCTATCGCAAAAAAAGACCGTTGTGTACAGAGGTGTTGTAGAAAGTCCCGGAAAGGGCGTTGATAGACAACGGTCGGTGCCCGTTGTTGTATTGAAGTACGATAACGGTACTTGCCCGTTGTCTTTACGAATAAAATTATCGTTGTTGTTTATTAAGACGACAACGCGTTTTGCCCGTTGTTGTAATTACGCGTTTTGCCCGTTATTGTATTAAATTTCAACAACGCAATTACTAGTGTTGTCTATATAGGTATTTTTCTGTTGTTATTTTTATAAATAATTAAATAAAAATCCAATATATAACTAATAAAAATCATGATTCATTAATCGAAATGATGGAATAGCTCCCGTTCAAACATTCAATACAAAATGTAGGATTTTAATCAAAAATATGAAACTAGTTTGTTTTCAATGTCCTTACAAAAATATCACCACTCTTTAGATTGCTGCCAATACTCCCAAAGCTTGGCAATTTTGTCAGCACTCACACTTCTTACGAATTCCCGGATAGTTGTTCTACCAGTGTATGCTGCTATTGTTTCCTCTATTGTTTCCTGCATTGAATCATAAATCTTTCTTACTATGAGTCGCCGAATTAAGAAAGCTAGAAAAATAACCACATATTGACATGTAAACTAAAACTCTCATTCAAAATATGTTATATAATCTAAGCACCTGCTTTCTCATCTGAAAAGTGAATAAATGAAGACAATAAGCTGAACGATTTAAGGTTCAGCTAACGGTAAATAAATGCTAAGCACAATTTTAAATTTCCAAATCTTGTAGACAAATTCAAAATAATCAGCACCAATAGCTACATGAGATTCATATATGCACATTAGACTCAAAAATACTTAATCTACTTCTAATTTCAACTGCTTCAGGAATGAGTTTATTACCTCATTTTATATATTCTTGCACACAATCAGCCCACTCACGCACTTCATCAATTTCCACAATTGAGTATTTATTATTTTTTTTAATCCCTTTTTAACTGTTACAATGAAAAGATATAAATTAACAGACAAATTAAACAATCAATAATATTCATAAAAAATATTTACACTATAACTTGTTATGTGACATATTTACCTGCGACTTCATCAAACTAATCCTCTGACAAGGATCAGACATAACAATTTCTCTCATGTATCTCATCACATAGTAACCACATTGGGAATAGTCTGGTTGTTTAGGAACCTGTAATGCAAGTTGAATATCAGTATAATTTTTTTTTTAATTTAGAAGTTACCTATATATTTTACATACATCAAAGACTGTCCATGTAGATGGCTTCGTCACTCTCCTATTTCTTGCCATGTGGAACACCTTTATTGCCCTAAACAAAATACATCATCTTTCAGTTTCAACATTATTGTGATAGAAAATAAAGTGAAAGACTAAAGCAAAATTGCACTTACAAGTTAACAACATCTTTCCAAACGGTGTCATTGATACCTTTGTGAAGCGGATCCAACAAACCAATTTCCTCTCGATGTGGGTCAATTATTGTAAGAATCCAGTGTCCACTATACATAGGTATATTGTTATACAACACGTGTGTTTGAAACACACAAACAAAGTGAGCTATTATGGACTGATAGAGACAACATGGAATTTCAAATTTCGAGATCCGACTAGTTAGACTGACAGTTATCTATTTCCTCGCTAAATAAGTTTGCATCACAGATAGGAAAAATTTATTCTACTATGAATTTCTATAGATAGTAACTGACAGCATGTTGGTATGCAGGGGTGGGGGGGTGTCAAAATTCAGAGCAACCACATCTGAAGTATTAATCTCAATTCATGTCTCCAAATGTATGCAACAACGTGCATCAAAACTAGATTGATCCACAACATATATTCTTCTTATACCATATATATCATATACTTACCCCACATTACACGGAGCCAATGCAAATTGATCGGGTGATATATGAGCAAGTCCGGCTGCTAGGTAATTTGCTCGTTCATCCACACAATCCAATTAATCATCTAATTAAGCATCGGAAAGACAGATGCCTTAATAAGGATAATCTCCGACTGTTTATATTTACAGTTCTAAGACCATTAACAAATAAAATGAAACTACACAGATAATAGCAAATAATGTTATCACCAAAAAATATATGGTAGTGAAGAAAATGGGTACAGCAAAATGTCATGCTCTAGCACTTTATAAGTCCCTGCGGCTGAAGAAATCTAATGTGTGTACATCAATGAAAAATATTTAAGTTGGCCATGCTCTCATGAAGCCTAACAAAACAGTTGCTAATCAAGAAAACCATCAAAGCCATATATGCACCGATATTCTACATAATAAGAAACTCACCAAACAACAAACCACAAACTTCACCAAACAACATGGTCCTCCATTCCCAACCTGTCATAAACAAGTAAGAAAAAGATCTCACTCCAAGTCTTAAAGGAGAAAAAAACAGAGTAAAATCTTGAGAAACTGGTGAAAACTAGCAAATCTCTTCAAATACAGAAGTCAATAAATATTCTTCCAATTTCCACAAATCAAAAAATAATATCAACAAGAGCAAACACAAAAACATATTAACAAAACACCCAATTTTTTTGGAATATACAAACCTCCTTTGTTGTCAACGGTGGCTGTCCCTCAAGTCGTTTCAGACGATATTTGTAAACTATAACCGGAGACCCCCTTCTCAGCCCAATAACTAATAACCTGCAGTATAAATGGAATTAAGACACTTTAAATGTAAACCTACAGGAGGAAAACACTCATATATGCTATCCAACCAAACAAGTTCACATCATTTCAATGGCACCAACCTGGAATGGGGCCAAATCTCTTCTCAGGATATAGAACTGCTCCAGTTTTTATCATCTGCCATTTCCATGTCCAAAAGGGAATTCAGTGAATACAATTATACAATTATGAAGCAGATAGAAGTAGTGCATTAATTTGAATTACTAATATAGGAACTAGAAATAAATAAGGGAATACATCGGTGATAGCCTTGAAATCAGGGAGACTTGAAGGAATTTTAGTGTTATCTTCTTTCTACACATATATAGTCCAAATCGAAAGTGAGCAACATCGTATCATCAATTAAACTGAATTAAAACGATTAATGTAACAAGAAATTAACACAGTCCCCAAAATAAAATAAAAAACTGCCTAGTGACGGTGAAGATGCTCCAGCAAGGGAGAAGCAGAATTCACAGAAAAATTAGGGACGAAGAGAGCGGATAGCTTCAATTTAGAAAAACTTGAAAATTTTGATATAGGGAAAATTAAATTTTCAGTAAAAGCCCTAGAAATCTCACCACATAGAGAGAGCGTCGATGGCAGAGAACTCCTACAACGTCGCAGCGGCGTCGACGGCGGATAACACCTACAACGGCAGCGGCATCGTCGGCGGCCAAGATAGAGACGGCGTCGACAAGGGATGGGAGTATTGAGAGCGTTGACGGCGCAGAGAGAGCAGCAGCAGTGAGAGCGTTGACGGCGGAGAACTCCTACAATGTCGTAGCGGCATCGACGGCGGATAACACCTATGACAGCAGCGGCGTCGTCGGCGGCGAAGATAGAAGGCGTCGATGGGAGCGGGAGTTCGGCCAAGATAGAGGGCGTCGATGGGACCGGGAGTTCTTCAATTCGGCGGGAGAGAATTGAAGAGGAAAAGGAAACCCTTAATCGATTCTTCTCATGTTTAAATCGATTATTTTATTGTTTAGTTATTTTTCAATTATTAAAATTAATATTTTAAAGTTAAAAATAAATACACAACAGTCTCATATACTGTTATCGATTTAAGTAAACTACAACATAATAAGACAACAGTCACATAATACCGTTGTCTTTCAGCGCGTTTCTAAATGAAATGACAACGGTATTTCAAACGACAACGGTATTAAGGAATACGACAACGGTCTTCCACAAATACCGTTGTCTTTCTACCGTTGTGGATTAACATTTTTGTTGTAGTGAATATGAAAAGAAAACATGAATTAAATCAAACTCGAGTAATTTAGGGAAGAATTGTTGGCTTGATCCTTGATTCTTCACCTCCAACATTACTTTGAGTACAAAATGCTAAGAATGGATTTAAATCTATTTTTAGGGTTCTAACTTGATTAGAGTGTAAAATACCAAAAAATGGCTAAGAAGCTTGCTGTTTATGAAAGAAAAACCAATAGAAAACCCTAACAAAAGTGAAAAAAACGTGTTTTCCAAAAGTTAAAACCAAAACGGCGACCCAGACACGTGGGTCGCCATTTTGGAGAATGAAGTAGGCCACAACTCGGCGACCCACCGGCTAAAACCCCGCCATTTTGGTCGCCACTGGTCGCCGTATGTCTGTAAAAGTGCCAAGCCACAAATCAATTTGGAAAACATGGTCCAAAAACTGTCGTCGCCGTTTTGAAGGCCAACCCCCCAAAACGGCAGTCAACAGCGTTGACCGACATTTTGGCCATTTCATCTTTCGGCTTGATTTTTTTGGCTTCTTTTCTTTTTTGTCTTGATTTTCCATCTTCTATCAAGTCACGAGCATCATTTTTTCTTCAAACACCTACCAAAATAAAGGAAAACACAACAAAAATAACCAAAAATAAAAGTACAAAATCTAAAAGAAACGACAACTCAAACTTTGATAAAACAACACAAATACTACTAAAACTGAAATAAAAAGAACCTAAAAGAGAGTTTATGAGGTGGTAAGAGTCTTGACCTTTCTTCGTACATGTCTAAAGGTTAATCCTCTTTAAGCCATTTTCAACATTTTTGCTGACCCATACGGGTCTTAAAACTCGTTCCGGGGTCACTGACCTGACCGGGTCAACCCAGGTTTGGTGGGTCTAATGTGGGTTCCACTAGACACCGGGTTTCTATGCCTCACGGCCCGGTGCCAAGTTCGGGTCCCGGTCCGACCGGTTCGGGCCGAGGTTTAAAATATTGCTTCAAAATATATTTCTCAGTATTAGTCAATTGATTAAATCTTTTCATGAAAGTGGGATTCGCATAGGAATTGTATATAATTGTTTGAAAGTATAGCTGAACCGAGATATTAAGAAGTTCATGATTTTAAAGAGATGTATTGCTAAAAAGAATATATGCAAATATTATTACAGTTGGGCATAACTTCTTTGAAATATGCAGTCTTATTATTTTATTATACACCTCCTAATTAGTACTAGCATTTACCAATTATAACAAATATGAAGTTTATTCCTATTTATGATCGATTCAATTCCAAGTTGACACCATAAATTTTATGACAAAATAAGAATCGTTTATTTTTACATAAAATATCTTTTTATAAATAAAAGTGCATGTTTCTAAATGTGGCTAAAAAAAGAGCAGGGCGTGACTTTGTCGAACCATCTTATGATCGAATTTTATTAAATGGTACTAACATATTCGATTGAGATCCCTCTGAGCTCTATTGTATTTTGGTGTTGTATTTCCTATTACACTGTCGGATGATGACCACATATTAAAAATATTTCTTAAATCAACATTTTTGTTTATGAAATTATTTAATTATTGATAATTTAGATAATATATTAAACACTTGGCGAGCATCCGACTCTACAATATGAGATGCAACACTTAAATCTATCTATACCTATTATAAAAGAGTAGATTCTTACAAAATATGTTTTGGCGATATTATCCCTATTAAATATCTATTTTAAGGGTATTATTGTAATTTAAATATTACTATTAACTTAATTGTTTTGACATTATACGAGCTAAGCAAATTGAAATTAAAGAGTATCATCAACTTTGATTCGAATGGGATAAGGATATTCAATACACATTGTGGTTTTTTTTTTTTTTTTTTGTGTTACTATTAAAAAAGGGAAAAATTGTGTTAAAAGTATTTTTTAAAAATAAATAGACGATTGTGTTAAAAATTGAAATGCTTACTCTATTTCTCCTGCTTATTTTCCGAAATAATCTTCTTTTTTTTATTTCTTAAAACACTATCTAAATATTTTCCTCTTGCCATTTAAAATCTCACGAACACGAAAACATCATTTTAATCATATATATTTTCCCAAAAAAAAAGGAGCAATTTTCCCATTCTTACGTTGAGTTTAATTCAACAATAACGATCCATTTCCCAGTTAACGACAGCGGATGGAATCCCCCGGCAGCGGCAGTAAGTTCATGCGCATATGTCATATAATCAAATTCAGTAATATAATCAAATTTAAATTAGCCAACGCGACAGCTATTACATAAAAGATTAGGACAAGTTCTGAAAGATATCTTTACAAAGCCCAATATATCAATCCTTTTCCTAATAAAAATCTTAAATCAGCTCTATAAATCATAATTTGTACACACATGTTACTTACCTGCTCAAATTATGAGCGAGCAATTATTAGAATCAAAAGGATGATAAATTTTCTTGCAAATCAATATTGAAAGTTGTCTCTCATTTTCACGATTTTAAGGTAACTTTAACATTTTTCTTTTCCTTTTTCCGAAAAAATCTTAATTATATTACAATTAACACATTTGCTATTATATTCAAAGGAATATCATGACTACCAGCCAAGTTCTTCAGGTGATTTTTAATAATTCAATAAGTCTTATCTATTAATAATGTTGTATACTTATTTGTATCTATTTTTTGTATTATAATAACTATATCGACAAAGAAGATTTTTACAAATGAAAAGGAAATATTCCGAAATAAAAGAAAAGAAGTTCAAATGCACAACATCATGTCCAAAGTATTCCGAAGATACAATATATAGAAAATGCAATGAGAAAGTTGTTAAAACAATACCAAGGTTGTTGGAATATTTGTTAAGGGGAAGAGGAATCTTTCATGTTTCTAAAGGGTTACAATTTGTTTTGATTAGATTCCAAAACCCCATAGATCTTTCCCTTGTTACTTTTGATGCATGCAAGCATCACTTCATGTAATCTTTCAATGTATTAGAATAGCTCACTTGTCAGGGAGCTATACTTTTTTTTAAGTATATTTTGTTCCAGCCCAAGTGGTACGGACCAAGCAAAACTAGCAAAGCGAAGTAAAGGGATGCGAAGTAAAGGGAAGTGAAGTAAGAGCGAAGCAAAGAAAAGCGAAGTGAAGAAAAGCTAAGATGTTTTTACATTTTCATGTTTGCTGGAAGCGACAAGTCACAAGCGATCACTTTTTGCAAAGTGAGAAGCGACTTCAGTTAAAAGCAACTTGAACAAAAGCACTCGTGCAAAAGCTGCTCAGAGAAAGCGACATCAGTACAAATGAAAAGTCAAACAGTATCCAACACTGATGAAACGCTCGTGAGAAAGCACAAGAAGCGACGAAGTGAACTAGAGTTTGAATTTCAAAATTCAAACTCTGCAACAGTTCGTACACTTCATTAATGCGGTGCGGAGGTCAGAGGATGCGTGGAAGATTGCTATAAGCCAACGGATATCGTCGGAATAGTGCACAGCTGCTGTCTCCGCTACATTCCAAGTCGGAAATCTGTAGATATCTAGGGTTTCCTCTTCCGGAAAGAAGACAAGCCGGAAAAGCACTGACCACCTGCGAAAAGCTGCATTGTCGCTAGACTGAAGGGAAGTGAAAAGCATGCGCCACCAACCTCTTTAATGGGTAGCTGGCGATCTCCCACTATAAATAGGGGTGCATACTCAACATGAAGACTGACGAAACTATTCTCTCGCACACAAATTTATAACAAGAACTTCAGAGCTCTCTCGCATTCATCATTCAAAGTTCTTAAGTTCTAGAGTCTAGTTGAGTCCTTAGAAACTTTTGTAAGTCCACAGCACCTAACTCCCTTCATCCTTAGGTTTTTTAGGAGGAGAATCCTTACCCTTTTACGTGATCTTCACTGTAAAATGATTCTCTTAAGTTAGAACTCTCAAAAACCAAACCTCAACCAAAGTCTATTTTTGTGTTGTACGTTTGTGTTTGTTTCGTTGATCGTGAAGCTTGTGTTTGCATACACAAGTGGAAGGTCGAGTTTAGGTTGTTTGTTTGTTGTTAGGTCTCTTGAGAATCCGCTGTAAGGATTTCAGCTCGTGTTGAGTTTGAATCACTTCACTGGGAAAGATAAAATAAGGACGTGTTGTTGTTGTTGTTTGAGTTCCGAGTAAAGGAATTTCGAGTTGCTGAGTGAAGGCAACAAGTGGATGTAGGAGCGTAACCTCCGAACCACTATAAATCGTTGTGTCCTTACTGCTTTCTTTACTGCTTTCTAGCTAAGTGTTTATCGCTTTCATTTCTATACATTTACTAGCTTTCGATTATTGCAGCACACACCCACTTTAAGCAACCAACACGCTTTTTAACTAAGGTAAGATTTTATAAAAGCGAGTATAATATCGCTCATCAAATTCTGCAAGCGTTTTACTCTCTAAAAGCGATTCGCTTCTGAAAAGCTCTCAACTATTCAAAAGCGAAACACTTCTTTTTTTAAAACTCACAGTTTTTAAGTAAAAGTTTTAGAGAAGTATAAACTTCTCTAACGCGTGTATTCACCCCCCTCTACACGCATAAACTCGCTTCTGGGACCAATTGCAGGTACATAATAACCTTAAATTTTATACAAAGAGATTATAATGCACGTGTTACGATGTTTAACAAAGTTGCGGAAGTATATGTAGGATGCCCGGTGGACGAGTATACATCATCAATCAAACGAGTTAGTTTATGTTATAAATTCTTCATTAAAGCAAAAGATATCTAATCTTAACAAATATATATATATTTAGGGAGAGAATGAATCTGCATACTATTGAGGGCTGAACTTATAAAATTCAATGGAAATTCGGTTTGCGGCCACAACCAATTCGGTGAAAACTGATAATGAAGGAAACTTGACCCTTATAGCCGATGCAATCCAAAAGATACAGCACAACCACATAAAAGCGGAAAAAGAAGGAGACGTAAAGAAAAGGGTGAAACAAGAGGAAGCTAAAGAAAATAAAAATCAAGGAACACCGCCAAGCCAATTCAAGTGGAAAAAAAGAAAATATCAAGTGCAAAGGTAGGAGATCATGAGAAGAAGGAAAGGAGGAGAGAAGAATAATGAAAAAGAAATTTGAAGATTGCATTGATATTCTCAGTGATGATGATGAGACGTTGGACAAATTTATCTCTAAAAGCAAAAAGAAGAAAACTTCGACTTCCATCAAAGTCAGACAAAAAAAGATTTAATGCGGATATAGATTCATATAGTTTTTTTTCCCCCCCTTTTTGAAGAATACAGTAACATAGATATATACTAATTATAGTTTTTACTTCATTTCATTTTATATCTTTAACATTTAATGAGTATTTATATAATTGTTCTAATTTTACTTGCTTTGATTTTAGTTCCATGTTTAATATATGTTCGTTATTTTAATTTTACGTTTTAAAAATTGATAATTCATAGTATATTTAAATATAAAGTAAAAATAGAAAAAAAACTATGTATTCACGTGCAACGCACGTGTCATTTACTAGTGCTATATAAAATCTCAATCACAACATATTCGCATCCAAACTAACAAGACACTGGGCAAATTATAAAATATATTAATATATGTGAAGGTTAATACGGTTTCGACTAGTAACTCAAATATTCCACAATATCTTTGAAACTTAGGGCTAGTTTGATAGACAAGTTAAGATATAGCAAGATATGATTATAATAATGTGGGGAGTTAAAGATAAAATGAAACAAGGGTTTAACATTCTTTTTTGGTAGACAATGTACCAAATATAGCTAATAATACTAGAGTGTTTGGTAGTCCAAATTATTAGCAGAAAAAAGCGCCTAAATTACTAAAATGTCCCTTGACAAACCAATAAAGTCTTTGCCCTAGAATCATTCTCTCTTAGAATCAAGAATCGCACGACGGGCAGAGCGAAACAATTTGGAGGAAGCGATAACAAGGATTCTGCGAAGAAGATCTGAATTCCAACACACAATCCATTATCCAAGCTGATGGGTGCCGGTTGAGGGAGTCGTGAATATCTGAAGATGAGTGGTCGGACATTTTACACAATCTAGGGTTCCAGTTGGTGAGTTTCTTTACATGTTGCGTAAGTTTAGATTCAGCTTTATTTTTGTATATTTCTCTAATAATGGACTTATCAAAGTGCTTATGCGGTTTACTCTTGATTTTACGAAGCAAAATATATTCTATTGTTTGAGATGTTAAATTGTGTACTGATTGAAACGGGTTAAGTTTATTTAACCCCTATTGGAAGTGCTTACATTATTGTTTGAGATGTTAAATTCTTTCATCTTGCTTTGGTGGGTGGATTATATACGTGAATATAGGGTGATTCAAAACATTTTTCTTCAATCACCGGAGGTGTGCAGTTTTATTCATCTTCTTTAAGTTCTCATTCTGTATTTTGGTAGACTAAGGGAGATTTGAAGCAGTAAAAGGTGTATTCCGTTAAACACAATGAGCTCATTGCAAGAAGGTTTGCTTACACAGCTTCATATAACTATATACGTGTGTATCCTTTCTTTCATCATCAAGCAAGTAATTTTTTTAATAATTCTGAAAATTTATAGTAGATGTCTTTGTGATTGTTATGGAATTGTATCATTTGGAATTATTTTGGTATTGATTTAGGTAGGGGATTGTGTATAAATAACTTGATGTATTTAGTAACCAAAACAGGAAGTAGTGCATTCAGCCATCCAGGAAGAAAAATGGCAGCAAATAGGAGATCTTGGACAAAACAGGAGGAGACAGTTCTAAAGGCATCTATGAAACATGTTATTGCAAAGGGTTTCAAATGCGATAATGGCTTCCGTGCTGGATACCTTACCAAGGTTGAGCTTGCAATCAAAAAGGTGTTTCCGACCACTGATTTGAAGGGAAATCCACATATCAATTCAAAACTTACTGGCTGGAAGAAGTCTTACTACTCTCTCACGGGAATCTTAAGTCATTATGGCATTGGATTCAACTTGAAAGGGAACTTCATGATTGATTGTGAGGATGAGCAATGGGACCATGTGATTAAGGTACTGCAATTGACACTCATTTTCGTCTATTATCTGATGCTAATTTTACAAAATGATCTACACATTTAAATATAATTCATTCTACCACTTGAATACTTTAAGTTCCAGTTTTTAAAACTCAACTTATTCATGATTGACTTCACTTAGATTTATAGATTTTCATTTATAATTTGAACAACTTCTTTGTTTTGCTTCATTATTAGGCTGATCAAAATGCTAAAAAAATGCGCTATAAAAGTTAGCCCTACTACGATGACTGGAAATAACTTTTCGGAAAAGATAGAGTGAACGGTGATGTTGCTGAGGATGTCTTGGATGCATATAATCAAATGAGGGATGAGGATGACATGAGCAACAACAGGGGAATTGGTGTCAACTCCAATGTCAGCCTTGAAGACCTGCAAGAGAGTGAAGGAGTAGCAGATAGTGTCTCTCACAACAATAAGTCCAGGGATGCACCAGACCCGAAGCCAAAGAAACGCAAGATGACTACTGAGGCCTCTGAGATTAAGCAGATTTTAACTGAAATTGGACATAAAACTATGAGCGACTTGCTACCTTGGCGGAGGGCATTGCCTATGAAGCAGAGCTAGGAAAAGCAAGGAAGAGAGCCTTTAAACAGCTAGAAAACATCCCAAACTTGACTATCGACGATCGATTTGCTGTATGTGAGATTCTCGGACAAGAGCAAGACAAGTTGGAGATCTACATGGGATTGCCAGACTCAGCCATACCAGTGTATGAGCAGCGGTTGCTGCGGAACAAGGGGACCTAGCACTTCCGGTCACTTGATTTAGAAGGAGATTAGTTCCGTTATTCAAGCATAATCCTGATGTTTTTTTTGTACAATCTGTCTCATTTTCACATGCTGGATTTAAAAGGATTTTGCATCAGGATTATGCTTGAATATTAACCTCAATCTAGGACTATATTTTGTAATTTATGTATGAAAACTTGCTTATGTGACTGCTACTCATATATCCCCTACTAATGTGGTCTATGTAATTTGAACGCGTAACGTAGGTACTTGGTGTTTATTTTGTCACATCTATTTGGTGCTTAATGATCTGTGCCCTGTGATTTTGTGTTTGTTGAAATTTAGTCGATGCATTTTGGTTATGAATTGGTTAAGAATTGTTAATCAATTTTATTCTTGATGAGTTTGTCGTAATTTAAACTTAGAAGCTATAAAATTACAGCAAAAGAGCACATATTCGATCAATTTGCGTAGATGACTCCCAAGTGTTCGACAGAATGTTTAAATGAGAAAACACCATTGTATCTTCATCAAACAAATCAAAATATATACTCCCAAGTGAGTGACATAATGTTTAAATGAGAAAACATCACTATATCTTCATCAAACAAATCAAAATATATACTCCCAAGTGTTTGACAGAATGTTTAAATGAGAAAATACCACTATATCTTCATCAAACAAATCAAAATATAAGTGCAACCCCTTACATAAAGGCACACGAAAACAAACAAACATAGTAAAACAAACACATTCAACACCATAGTATATAAATAGTCACAAAGTTGCAGCAGAGTGTCTTACCATATGCTGTGAGTTTTAAACCTTTCCAAGCTCACACAAATTTAAACATGCAGAAAATATAATAGGAATGTATCACTCGATACATTCGACGATCTACATAAGAGAAAATATTACTCCCATCCTTTCACACCATCGCACTAGCTAGACTTAAACATACAATATGAATATAAATAAGCTGCAGCCTTGTGATACCTTATGATTCACTTATTATTTGAAGGGCTCAGGCTCGATGATCCACATGAGCTTGAATAGAGCTTCTTTTTGAGTTTTGATGAACTTCCTTTGTATGGTGGTGGGAACCTCGTAGAGCTTGTAGCAACTCGGCGTGAGTAATGGGGCCCCATGTTGCAAGTAGATTCTTGGTCAATGTCCATCTCCGTAGCTTCGGATGCGATGAATATTTGACGGGCAGATAAAGGGATTGGGGAAGTCACCTCATCGTCCTCGTCCTTGTGTTGGCCTTGTTCATAACCCTCGTTCGGCGTCCTCGGACCAGAATCACTTATGATAATGATATTGTTGTCTTGCTCGTGTTTTATGTCGTCCATCCAAATAAAATGCAAAGTTTATTATATTCCGGTTCTCCCTTATGATAGTAGGCCTTGGCAAAGTGATTTCTCTGTAAACAAAGTTCATCGAAGTAGTAAAAAATTAGCTATAACATAAATAAGAATTCAAAAAAAAAAAAAAACAGATAAAATAAATCCACCAGTTAAAAAAAATCCAAATAAAATTTACCACCTCAAAGATTTTCTCCCATACGTCATCTCTTGCAACAAACTTATTGGACTCGCCATGAAATTGGACGGCACTGTGCGCCCTGAGCTTCTTGAAGTTGCGGTATCGTTGCCCCAAGATTTCAATGCGATGAATAATTACCTCCTTCGTCATGTTGCAACCAAAATGAGAATTCAAAGCTCACTGAGCTCTCATCATCTCGCAGCTTGGAATATGTGATCCGAGCCTGCCATTCTCATATTTGTAAGATACAAGGGCCTAGAGAAAGTACCTATCCATCTCTTCAGTCCATGCATTTGTATAAAAATATATTTCTTGGCTAGGAATCAAAGGTAGAGGCATTTTGTATTTTAGGATCAGAGAGAGGAAATTTCACATAGATGAGAGTATTAGATTTTGTTTTGGCAGCTTAAGTTGTTTTTTCAAGTCCTATTTATTATTTCATTCTTGTGAAGTCTTGTGACTCCAGATAGTGTCTATGAATTTTCTAGCTATGTAAGGATGGTCTAGTCAATTCTACTACTGAGTTGTCTCATCAATGCTTTTTAGACCAAAAACAAACTGTAAAAGCTATTTTGATTCTCTATAATATATGTTCATGGGTGTTCCAAACAAGCAATAGTCATGGTGGTAGTGATGAATTCCTAGAATATATCCAGTACAATATAATTTGCAAGTGTCTTGTGCATTCACTTTTAGACAAGAATGAACTCTTTGGCCATGAAACATTAGCCGTTCCTAATTCTTATCATTTTGCACACAAAACAAATTATTTTTTATTCTTTTTATCAGTTATTGACTGAGTCCTTATAGCTGTTGTTGGTAGAGGTTTTGGAATCCCATCTTCTGTGATTTACTACTTGGTTTGCAGCCTCAATTATTCCACAACATAGGACTTATTCATAGACATAATAATCAATTCACATCATCAATTAAGTGATCTCATTCTCCACACAATTTTCAATCTGCATATACATTTATAACACATGAAACTATACACAAGAGTACTAAAGTGATTAAACAAGACAACTGCACTAGACTTAGGTATGAAATCCACATCATCCAAATACACACAATATATATTGGCTAATAATAATAGATAATCATAGACTTGTACTACACAAATTAAATCGAAGAACATAGTATTTAACATAATTTATGTATCCTTCTAATTTTCAGTCTCTTAGTCGAGCTAAATCCCATAGTTGTCCCACATTTCACTTGCCAAATCATCTCTTTTTTGGTTCCAAACACGTGTTGTCTCAATAAAATCCACAAAGTCTTCTTCATCATTGGATTCTTCATCTTCACCAGCAAAACCATCTTCGTCTATTATCTGTTCTATTGGATCAATTGTCATCTCACTCCGGATGAAGTTATGTAGAAGGAAACAAGCCATGATAAGCCTTATTTGCACCTTCACGGGATAGTACGATGCACTCCTAAGTATTTCCCACCGCATCTTCATTATTCTGAATGCACGCTCGATAACATTGCGGGCTTTAGTGTGTCTCATATTGAAAAGTTCGATTGGGTTTTGAGGCGATTGGGCTTCGGGACCCTATTCCTTTAGATGATACCTAACTCCTTTGTATGGTGTCAAAAAACCTTCACTATTGGCGTATCCATTATCACAAAGATAGTAGGTCCCTACCAGCATAAAAAAATGCAAAGCCCCATTAAAAGACTGCACTATAATTTTGTGCCAATAACATAACTTGGATTTAATAAAAAAAACCATGAGTTTTACCTCTTGGAACTTTCAATCCGTTTATCCGGTAACTGAATCTCTCAAAACCCGCCCGTCAGCCGCTGAACCCTCCCATCCAGACAACAAATACACAAATCTCAAGTTACGATCACAAACAGCTAGAGTATTTTCTGTCTCTAAATCTTGGCTTATCTATCATGGCTCCTTACTGTAAGATTGATGTAGGTTCCATCTAGGGCTCCTAGGCAGCCCTAAACCAAGACATGAGGAAATAAGCATAATTTGTCGAGTCAAAAAAAAAAAAAAAAAAAAAAAAAAAAAAAAACAGAAAATGAACTAGACAAAGAAGTGAAAACATAATTCAATAGTACCTTAAACCACTTCCACCTAGGGTCAGCACAATCTTCCTGAACAGGCGTGGGTTTAACCAAAAACAAATGATGTAGTTTTAAGATTGCTTTTAAAATGACATGGACGCAGCTTGAGATGGTTTGGCCCGATCTCTGGAAGTTAAATCCCACGATTTTGTTTTTTTTGTGATGTGCGAGAATTCCTAAGAACACAACAACTTGTTCCTCTACACGAACATATCTTCCATCTTTCAAACCTCCTAGTTGCTTTAATAATATACAAAGCCTACCGAATGTATTACGATCCATTCGGATGTTTGAAATACAGTGTGTATCACTGAAATACACCATCCGATTCAGGTGATGGACTTGAGTTGGCATCCTATTGATCATACTATATGGCCTTGTTCTTGAACTATTCTTTCTTTTTCTAGTCATTCCTTTGAGTAGCATATGAATGCTCAATACAAGATTGATCATTTATGCCTTCATTATTTCTTCAACCATTAAACTAGCATGTGCAAATTTAACACTTCTACGAGGCATTTTATAACTCCTTTAGATTCTCAATGGATTTGTTGATTCTGCATAGAGATATTAAGCAGAAGGAATTATAAACCTGATAGAGACATTTAATTTTCAAGGCCATACAATCTAGTTGAGTCATTTTATGAGGCAATACATCAGTTGTCTCCATATCAGTCCAGATTTAAAAAAAACAACAGCAGCTATCAATTTTTCATTCCCCAAATTTAAGAAATGCAGCAACAATTACTAGTTTGATTCCCCACATTGCACACAAACTAATGCAAATAGATTTTCCATGACTAATGTAAATAGATTTTCAAATTATATAATTCAGAAACCTCTACCTTAAGTTTCACTTCAATGTGATTTACCTTTGATTTTTTTTAACGGACGAAGTCTACTTGCTTGTTTCTCTCTTCCCCTTCTGAATCTCCTGGGTTTTCACAATTGTAGAAAGTGAATCAATTTTCTTTTCTGTATGAATCTGGAAATTGGAAATGCATCCGTGCAAAATTAAAACAATTTCAGTACTCCATAGGTAAAATACTACAAATCAAAATAAGGAAAATACCTCTCTTTTGCTGGATAGTTGAAGATCTGTGGTTCAAATTTCGCCGCTGACGACCATAATCTAGGGTTCGGAACACCTCGAAAAATCCAAGCTTCACGACTCAGATCTGTGAAGAATCTCGTCGAGAAGAGGGTGTAACTCAGATGTAATCTCAGCACGGATTATCTCGTCGTCGAAAATGGCATACGTCGAGTTTTGTGAACTTTGAAGCAAAGATGGAGAATTTTGAAATGGTGGATTGTTTTTCTTCCTTCGATATCTAAATCTGGAGAGGGGATACTTTTGGAATCAAAAAGCGCGTACTTCACACTGTTCATTTGAGTGAAATTGTATCTCACCTATTCCGTGAGATAGATAATGAAAGTCAAATAGTGAAAATTAAACGGGCCTTACTTTTTAGTTCGGGCCTAGTGTTGTTTAAACTTACTATTAAACAACAGACTATAATAGATTAAAATTAACTAACTTGCTATATCTTGTCTATCAAACTAGCCCTTAATGTTTTTATTTATCGATATAGTCTTATAGATGCAAAATTTGGAGAAATTAATATCAGTATTGGTTAAACAATAGCTGGAAATTATTCAATTTGAAAATGTGCAGACAATGTATCTAAAATTTTCTAGACTTGTAGTACCGAATATCAATAAATAATAAATAATAATTATACAAGAATAAGTCCTTAAAAAAAATAAAAATTGTACAAACATAAAAATAAAATACGCTCGTGGAAAATAAAACATAAATACAAATTAAATCTACCACTTATAGAAAATGACAGAATTAACCTTCATGAAAAAAGAAGAAGCAAAACCTCGGCTTCACATCCCCTCCCCGCCGCTCCGCCGCGGCCCCTCCGCTGGAAGCCTGTAACTTTGAAGTCGCCGCCACCGGTACTTCTCTTTCCTCCCTCCATCTCATCTCCTCTCCTCTTTTCTATCCCTCTCCCTTCGACGCCGTCATTCTATTCTTTCCGTCTCGTACCGACGCCTCCTCCGCCGCCGCTGCGAGTCTCCTCTTCTCTCTTTTCCGATTAGCCGTCGCCGCCGCTACTGCAATTCGTCCTGACACCATCGACCTCTACCTCTGCTCTAATACCTCTTATCTCCTCCTCATCGGCCGCTCCTCTCTTCTCCCCCTCCGTTGCCAACGCCGACCGGCGTGCAGCTCGCCTGAGCTTCGAAGTTTGGAAGAGAACAAGTGGGGAAGAAGAAGGGTATTTTCGTCATAGTAGGTAGAGCTTATATATATCTAAGTTGGTGAATAATTATTTGTTTCAGAAAAAAAAAAAAATCTTAGTTCTATCACGCCGCCGGCGTGTCCGCTGCCACTGTACTATCCCAAACCCCCTTTATAAACCCACCGCCGCCGCACAATCGGCAGAGAATCATAGAAAGAAAAAGAATAAAGGAGAACGTAGAGAGAGAGAGAGAGTAAAGAAAGCTGGGTGCGAAACCAGTATCAGTTCAAACTTTTCAAGTATGGCGGCAGCTTCAGAAACGGAGAGCTCCTCACCAGAAATCATTATTCCAGATGAATGGTCGAACGCAGCCGACGCCATAGCTCGTGGGCCCGTTGCTTTTCCAATTACTTTTGTCTGCGGCCCGAAAAATAGCGGGAAAACTACTTTCGCCCGCCACCTCGTTAATGTCCTTCTCCAGAGGTATTTTCTTCTTTGAACCTTCATCCTGTTGGTTTTGCCAGTTTCTCATCTTGTTTGGTTTTTTTGATGTGGGGTGAGGAATTTTGAGGTGAAGTTTGAACTTTTGGGTTTGTGTAATGAGAATAACGTTGATGAATTTGTGTATTTCTTTGTGGACGTGTGGGTTCTTGGTGTTATATGATGGAAACATTAGTAGTTTGTGATGTTTGGATGAGTCTAGAGTGTTGCATTTTCTCGGAAATTATTGTTAAAAGCATGTTGAAACTTGTACATTTTTGAACAGCCGAGTTCTTTTTCAGGCACAAAAGAGTGGCTTTCCTTGATACTGATGTTGGGCAGACGGAGTTTACTCCCTCAGGTCTCCTATCACTTACCGTTGTTGACAAAATAACTCCAGGTACATATGCTTGTTTCTTTAGATTTCGATCATGGCGTTCCATTAGTCATTCTGATGTCAAGCTGTTACTTTGTTGCTTGGAATAGTCTCATAACTCTATTCTGTCTGGTATCAGATTTGACGATCCCATGTGTGAAAACTCCTGCAAGGTATGGTACACTAGCTCCATTCTTATCATTTTATATTGATTGGGACCAATTTCCTCTCTTGTTCATCTTGAATGAAATCTGGAATGATTATAAATATGTTGGTGCTATAGATTAATGTTAATATCTATAGTTTAAGCCTGGTGAAACTGGGATGTGAGATTGCATTATTGCCTGACTGGGGCATAAATTCTTCTAAGCTGGCTTCTTGATGAAGTGCTTTTCTTTGGATTGTTTCATAAAAAAAATAGTCAACAATATTTTTTTATGGAAGCAACATCTTACTCTTCTAAAGTTATGAATTATGAGAATCATTCCAATTATTCTTTTGACATCCTTCTCCTTAGCTTTTAAATGTTAAGCCAGACAAACGAGTTCCCACAGCTTAACATAATGGAGTGTAGCTTTAGTAGTTCCTGGAAATCGGATGGTACTTTCTTTCTTATATAATGCCTCACAGACCGTGCATTAAAACTTGAGACCTTGGACTGAGATTTTGCGAGTTTCCATTTTGCTTTTTAGTTTGGGTAAGGGGTGGAGCTGAATATTCATAACTTATGACCAATGCTGGTGATGCGGACTGTGATCCTTTTAGAATATTGTCTGGTCTATCTAAACTTTTGTTAGTTTGGTTCTTTGGCTGCTTGGACTCACAGATTCTTATCATAAAGTTCCACATGTATCTAAATCATGTTTGTATGTATCTGAAGATGAACTTCCCAACTTAGATGTGCAATGCAACTATAATGAACTATTTGCTTTTGGAAATCATTTCAGATGCTTTTTCTTTGGTGACATCTCCTCTAAACGAGATCCATCAACGTATTTGACTTATATAAAGGCCCTCTATGATCAGTATATGGGAACAGAAATCCAGGGTTCAGGGCTACCACTTGTCATAAATACCCCGGGCTGGGTAAAAGGTTTGTTCTTCTATATCCTGACACAAAGTAATAATTCTGATATTTCTTTCATCTTCTTCTAATAAATGGTAACATGCTATATCCTCTCTTTTTGTGCCAGGTATTGGCTATGAGATTCTAGTGGACATGCTAAGATATATGTCTGTCACACATGTGGCTAAACTTCAAAGATCAGTGCACACAAAAAACTTACCAGATGGCGCATTTTGGTTAGAGGAGGGGAATACTGATTCTGTCACGACTGTCATTGAGATTAATGCTCCTCAGAACTATCTGAGTACATCGTATGCTTCTTGTCTTTCTCTCAATTTTGATATGACAGTGATGTTTGTGTAACTTTCCATATCATGTGTCATTTTTATTAGGTTTCCATTCTACTGTGTGATGTTGGAGTTATTATGTGAGGAGCTTCATTACTTTCTGAATTTCAAAGTACATGCATAGTTTCAGATCCTTGAAGACTACGATTATGTATCTAAACTCTTTTACTGTTATTATGTGGGCATTTTGAAGTTATGCATCTGCTAGAACTTGTCTCCAATTCATGGTTTTAGTTTTCTTCATTGAGAAGCAGTTTTCCTTTTTCTTTGTAATTCTAACACAGCTTATAAAATATATTTGAACGTGTCGGTGATTAATCCCTAATAATCTAATTTTCAGGTTTCCGATGCGAAAGGATGCACGCCTTCTCCGAGATCTGCGAATGATGGCATACTTCAGGCAATGCTTTCCAAGTGATATGGTTATCTCTACGATTAAGGAACTTGCTCATGCATTATCTGCTCACCCCCCTTATGAAATTCCCATATCAAGTATCAAAATAAAGCACCTTCATTGCCAGGTAGAACTAGCTTGTTAGATCTTGAAATCATCTGCAATTATTATTGGCACAGAACTATGTATCTAATTAGGATTAGGAAGGGTATATGTACCAATTGCTTATCTCTATGTACAGGACACCTAGGTTACTGTTGCTTATGTTCTTGGCTATTTCCATTAGTTTATCTCGGTATTAGAATTCCAAAGATATATCTTTTTGATGGTACACTTTTTTTCTTGCTAGGTCGTGACGACTGAAACATTCTACAGTTTGAATGCAACTATTGTTGGACTTGCAGTCAGTTCAGCCTCTGAGCAATTGCCTCAATGTGTTGGCTTAGGTTAGTTAACTGAACAGTTCATTTGGAGCATTTCTCTACCACTCCGGTTTTCATGACATATATATATGTCATACTCTTCCACCCAAGATCGAGAGCTGTGTTTGTTGTCAGTGTCACTGTTTCTGGTTCCTTTACCTTCATGTTGTTTACAGTTGTCATCTAAAGATCATGAGCCTCGTTTTATCTCTTATGAATCAGGAATTGTGAGAGGGATTGATACCTTGAAAGGGCTACTCTATGTTATAACCCCTGTTCCACCTCAGATTCTGGAAGATGTTGATTTGTTACTTCAAGGGTTCATTCAAATTCCTACTGCTTTACTGCAGGTATATAATATGCCTTGGCAAAAAAAAGTATTCTTTTGTTAAATGTGGTTATCTTCTTCCTTGTTTCTGATGCTCCTACTGCATGCCTTCTTTCTGCATGTTATTGAATTTCTGTTGTCAATAATGAATTCCCTTGCAATTATTGGTTAGTGATTCCTAAGCTTGTCTTATTCGGAATTCCCACACGAATTTATCCACAAAACCACAACTTCTAAAGCCATCTTCGATTAAATTCTATCAGATAATCATCAACCATCGCCAAAACTTCAAATTAAGCTTTTGCTTTCTTTTTCCTTTTGTTTTTCAGGTGCAGGGTTGTATTTCTCCATACTTGTCCACAAACGTACTCTCCACCAATTAGGATACCTAATGTCGTAACAGTTGTAGAGCCTCAGAATCGAGATGTTGTCGTAAACATTTTTAGTTATATCACTTGCTATTGAGAGATCGTACTCTTGAAACATAATTTATGGATGGAAGAACTGATTTCCCTGCAGATTTTGTTTGTCAAATAGGAATTACTTATCGAGTGTTATTTCATCAAACACGGTAGGGGTAGGAAATATATATACGATGATATTATCACTGCCTATTCATATGATTATGTGATTATTTTTTTTAAGTTAATCATATATCTTCATCTTTCGTTTTATATATTATCAAAACTTTAATTTTATGCATTTTTTATTCTCTCTCTTGTTTTGTTTGTTTGTTTGTTTGTTTTTTTTTTGTTTCCAATGTATTTGCGACTGGGTGAATATAGCAAAACTTTACTAAAATTATCGTTCATTCCACGCACGCATATTAACGGTACATAAATAATGGATACATGTTTAAAAATGGATAAATGTTCAAAACTAGATAAATATATAATACTAGTAATAATAATCTAAAAATCCTCTCGTCCTACATTTTTAATGGTAGACCGTTAATGCAGTTATTTCCTCTACCACACATAAACCGAAACACATCACCATCCAAATCTAGGCAAATTCCGCTGCAGACAACCTCGTTAACTTCTCCTTCTTGCAGAGGCAAATTCCCAGAAAAAGGTGAAACAGTCCAAGAAAAAAGGGAGGGAAACAGAGAGAGAGAGAGAGAACAAAAAAAGGAGGAGAGAGAGAGAGTTCATGATCTGAGTTTTGCTCTTCCCTCCTCCTAATTTTTCTTAACATAATAATTCTTGTGGTATTAATTCCTTTGCTGTTTGTCGAAGAAATCATGCCGATGGAAGCAGCCAAGTGGCTCCTCGACCAAACAGTCGAATCAATCCCACAAGTCTTGAGTAATGCCCTCCTCGAATGGGTGATGATAATCTTGCTCTTCATGGACGGCCTCCTCGCCTTTGTCTCCAACGAGTTCGCCCGCTTCTTCGGCCTCAGGACGCCTTGCTTGCTCTGCACGAGGATAGATCATGTCTTCGTCCACCGCACTGCGAATTTCTACTACAACGACTCCATCTGCGACGTCCATAAACGGGACATCTCCTCTCTAGGCTATTGCAACGTGCACAAGAAGCTCTCGGATATCCGTTCGATGTGCCAGGTGTGCATCGTCTCGTTCGCCACCGAGAAAGATTCCGACTGTGATAAGTACAAGACCATTGCCGGGATCTTGAACAAGGATCTCGATCGGTTCGGGGTGGACGACGAGCGTCGCTCGCTTCTCAGGCGGCTGAAGAAGGACGACGGGGATTCGTGCGACGAGAAGGGTGGCCCGAATTCTTGGTGCTCTTGCTGTGGGGAGCCATTGAAATTGAGGCCCACCAAGAAATTCTTGAGGAACCTCTCCACTAAATCTCCGGCTCCTTCTCCCAGGATGTCGTGGTTGGCGAACCGGAACGACGAGCTTCGCACCATGGAAACGCCTCGTTCAAGGTATACGGAGCTTAAGTTCATGTCCGAGGTCGAGTTGGAGGTCCCACAGAATGATGCTTCCAATGCTGATAATCAAGGTTAGTGTTCTTGTTTTGCCCCATAAATTGATTTTGTGAAAATATTAGCTCGTTTCGTTTGAGTGATTTCATGAGAATGTATGAGTATTGATGATGGATAATTTTAGCAGGTAAAGAGGATGTTAGAGCTACAATCACACCATTCTTGCAAGACTCGAAGGATCTAGCTGAAGATCCAAACCGAACTCCGAATTTCATGAGAGCAAACAAGTACTTCGGAATCCAATTTGACCCGACTCAAGAGAGCCCAAGATGGCTAAACAGGAGCAGCAAAAAGCTAAATTTCGACAAAGTAGATGCTCTCGTCGAGCCCTTTGACATAAGCCCTTTGAACGAGGTAGACAGCGACCTTTTGAACCGTCTGAAGAAGCAAGCTCATCTCGATCACGACACTCTAATGGCGGTGTACATGGAATTGGACAAAGAAAGGAGCGCTGCTGCTGTAGCCGCGAACAACGCAATGGCCATGATTACTCGGATCCAACAAGAGAAGGCAGCTATTCAGATGGAGGCTTTGCAGTACCAGAGAATGATGGAGGAGCAAGCGGAATACGACGAAGAAGCTTTGGAGCTGATGAGAGACATGCTTATAAAGAAAGAAGATGATATGAAGGCTTTGGAGTCTGAACTCGAGGCCTATCGAGTAAAATACGGGCCTATTAGGAGAATTGGTAGTGACATTTGTGAAGTTGATGCTGATGAAGATTTCCCGGTTATGAAATCTCACTCGTGCTCGTTTAGTGAGAGATCAGACTGCGATAGCTTCAATGGAGGTGATCAGAGAGAAAGTGAGGATCCTAGCGAACGCCCCATGGAAGAAATATCGTCGTTGGATTTTGAGGGGGAGAGATCTTATCTTCTCGGGCTTTTGACTGACCTCGAGAAGAAAATGAGTGCAGAAAAAGAAGCAAATATCTCGGATTTGGAGACGATCAAGCACGATGATGAAGGCAGAGGTAACCACACATCATATTCTCTTCGTTTTTGTCACTTTCTTTGAACTAAACCTAGGTTTTTCTTGTGTTTTTAGAAGGAACTGAAGGTAAAGCCACACTCACAAGAGAAGTATCGATGATAAAGGAGAGGTTGAGAGTGGTCGAAGCGGATAGTGGATTCTTGAAGCATGCTGCTAAGACGATGCAAATAGGAGAGGAAGGAGCTAAGCTCTTGATGGAGATAGCCGAACATCTACGAGCGCTTAGACAAAGCGCGAAATCTCCTTCAGTCGAAGTAGACGCATGAATTTGATTCATGCAGGTAAATCTCTTTTGTCTTTTTTGTTTACACACATTTGAAACAGTCTTGACATAAATCTCTTTGTTTTTGCAGTTCCTTTCCGTTCTGTTTTCCATTACTTTTCTCCAAGTTAGATTGTAGATACCTACGAATTTGCTTGATGGAGTGCTCGAGGCTGAGGCTATACGTGTCACGAGTTCTTGATTCTCGTGTCGCAACAGCTACAGGTAAAGTAACAACAAACTATGCAACCTAAGTAGGAGTATGAATCAAGAATCTTGTAACTTTGATTCTGTTTTTGTTTGACATCTTCAGGTCAAAACTGAAAGGTCGACTCAGAAGGGTAGATTTTCTTCTGAAAAGGCAAAAACTCTCTCCCACAAGGAAATATTCTGACGATGATAAGAACCTGATAGGCAGTATGCAGCAATTAAATGGTGGCGATCGAGCACCACGGTTGCAAGTTTAGGTTTTACGTGCTTTAGAGTCAGCCTGTGTATCGATCAAAGGCATAGATAGTGAAAAAAGCGCATGTAAAACTTGAAGCCGGTTTAGCTATACTCTTAGCTAGAGACGCAGAAAACGGCTTACCTTTTCAATGTAAACTACTAAAGGATCCATCTTATTTTTTACTGGAATCATTTTCATAGAGAATTTTTCTTCTTCTAGAGCTTCACATCATGATTAATTAATCTTTACTGTTTTTTCTGTTTTCATCAGCAAAATATCACAAATCATCAATCTCAGCTAAAAAAAGGGAACTCCATAACTCAGAATAACTGTTTATAGCATCAAGCTGCAGTCTGTCTATATATATATTTCAAACTTGTGCCTACTGTAAAAATTCTATGAGAACTTTAGTTCAGAAATAGCCATTAATTAAAAAATAAGCTAAAATTATATTAGAGTAAAGGTTCTTAAAAAAGACAGAAACCTCAGAAATAGTAACATGTTAATGATTTCTGCAATAAAAAAAGTACTTCAAAAGTCATTGTAAGAAACCTAGCATCCTCCTAAATATGCTACTTGTTCTTGCTTAGCTGATTAGATTGATGAAAAGGCAAACGGAAGAAGTCAAAACGCGGTTTATATTAGCTCGAGCAATAGATTATTTCAACTGCATCTTCTAACTTCACCATCAAGATTATACTTTTCTTTTCAGTGGACTCATTCTTAATTTCAGTCTGCTTCATCATCATCGGTAACTTTTTCAATCCATGATTGTGATAGAAAAAAGCCAACTACTCGAGACTAAGACTCGAACAGTTTAAATAATTTTCTACTACTGACTTTCTTGAAACATGGCCTATAAATGAATCAAACTCTCACCACAAAAGAAACATCACTTCCTCCCATGGCTTCTGCACTTGGTCAATCACTTCTCCTCTTCTCCACACTTCTAATTCTCTCACTACCATTACCTTCTCTCTCTTCAGATCCTGATCCACTGCAGGACTTCTGCATAGCTGATCTCCAAGGCGAGCTTTCAGTAAACGGCTTCCCATGCAAACCAGTCTCAAACGTGACATCAAATGACTTTTTCTTTGATGGTTTAGCTCAAGAGGGAAGCACAAACAATTCCTTTGGAAGCAATGTGCTGCAAGGCAATGTTCTTGCGTTTCCAGCCTTGAATACTCTAGGAATCTCTATGAACAAAGTCGATATAGCTCCAGGTGGCATTAACCCTCCTCATTCACACCCTCGAGCCACAGAATCCGGTGTGGTTGTTCGAGGGAAGCTTCTAGTGGGATTGATAAGCACCTCTAACGTTTTTTACTCGAAGAATTTGACCGAGGGAGAGATGTTTGTGATTCCGAGAGGACTAGTGCATTTTCAGATGAATATTGGAGAGGAGAAAGCACAGATTATCACTGCTTTCAATAGCCATTTGCCTGGAGCTGTTATTGTTTCGGTGAATCTCTTCGGCTCGAGGCCTTCTGTGTCGAACGATGTTCTTAAAAAAGCTTTCCAAGTTGATGATTCTGTCATTAATCAAATCAAGTCCAAATTTGGTTGAGAAGTTCTTTTATTTATTTATTTATTTATTTTTGAGTTTCTGTTTTCACTTCTATCATCTATTCTTGTTCTGTTGCTAGATGAAAAATAAGGTTTGTAATTCTTTTCTTGTTTTCTGTTTTTTCATGTATTACTTGTTTGTTTCCTTGTGGAAGGACTGAATTCATAGAAATAAACACCAATGTTGTAAAGTACTTAAGGCGTACTTGAGGCGTTTTCCCTGATTGAGGCGAGGCGTAAGCCTCAAACTTTGCCTGTGTTCTGAGAGAAGGAATGAGAAGGAGGAGTCACGACGCGAGTGTCGGCGAGGCGTTTTGAGGCGTACGCCTCACCGAGTTGAGGCGATCGCCTCGAACTTGGCATCCGAGGCGTAAGCCTCGAGGCGTTTTTAGGGCTGAGGCGCTGAGGCGTACGCCTTGAGGCGCGCCTCAGAACGTTTTTTACAACACTGATAAACACCATTATTTCTGAGGAACATGATATGTTGGTATAACTAAGTCAATGCTGGTTGCTGGAGAAGTCAAGGTAACATAATGTCAGATTTCCTCCTTGCATTTGATTGGTTTACTAAACCTAATGCATAGAAAAAGATGTTGTTAATTATGATTATTTGAGTATTAGGCAGCCGAGTCTTGTTAACTGAACTCCACCTAATCTATTTTTTTAAACATTAAAAACTCTGTAATTTAGATATTGGGATACTGATTTAGTCATAAACTGGTGTATCTTGACATCATGTCCTTTAATTTAAAGTTGACTTCAATGAAGATATACTATTTTTTTCATGTAGATAAAGATATATGGAGGGCTGAATTACATTTATCTCACATTTAATGGATTCTCAAGTCCAACATGATCTTCTAGAATTTAACGGTCTAGATCCGAACCAGTAAAAACATATAAATTCTTGAATATTTTGTGTAGTTCTCCTAACATATTCAAATTCAAATCCATCAAACTTTGGGTGAAAATCATGATCAATCAAGGATCTAAGCACACACACACACATGCATATTATTTATGATAAATCGCTTATTTTCAAACCATTCTACTTGTTTGGTTCACTCGTTTTTGGGTTAGGAAAGATAAACAATTAAGAGATCACATTACTTGTTTGGTTTGAGTAATATGTTATCCATTACCTTTACTTGAGGGTAACCCAATCTACCATATTGTTACCCCTCAACGAGGAGGGGAAACAAGAGTAAGGGAATCCCCCTCACAAGGGATTCATTTCTATCATTGAACCAAACACTCAATAAAAGTAACTCTTATTGTTTTCATTCCCTTAATTGACTTGATTCCATCCCCTTTCTGTTTCCCAACTTAAACCAAGCGAGCACTAAATCGTTATAAACCAGAACTGGGAAGAACTAATATAAAAATTTAAAATTAAAAAGAAATAGATTTGGGAAGATCTTGTAAAAAAGAAAATTGATTTAGAAACTTGAGGTCTTTTTCTTACTGTTGCTAATTAATCACTATCATGGATCACCCCCGTTTAACGTTTCTTACATGACCTAACCTTATTCATGTTAACCTTTTATTCTTTTTATTAATAATCGAACAGGAAGGTTGAAAATAACAGCAAGCCTAAAATTCTGAGTGGTAGTTGAGTAGTCTACTGTTTCATCTTTATTTATAGAAAAATTAATTTCCAGTCAAATTCTCCACATAAACTGCAACTTAATTATGTACTAGTCACCTTTGTTCCTAGCTATCATCACCTTTATACATTAAATTATCTTTTTTTAGTACATTATGCACCCTTGTGATGACTCGAACCTACTGACCTATAGATTAGATTAGCGATCGAGATAGCGCATTTACATTTATAGCATCATCTATTGCACGGCATCGGATGCTCGACACTTGTTAGGAATATTTTCAAAATGAACATTTTAGCTTATAGAATATTCTTTAATGATTACTGATTTTGGGCACATGTCGAGCATCCGACGATACAATAAGAGATGCAACACGAAAATGCAATAGAAGATCGGAAGCCAAGAGACTGAAACACAGTAGAGAACATTGCTCTTTTTAGGGCAAATCTTCTGCCACCATAGATGAAATTTACACTTACATATACATGCATCTGATAATTCAACCAGAGCCCAAAAAAGAAAGAGAAAAAAGGAAAACGAAAGGAAGATATCATCAAAATCCAGCAACATGAAAGGAAGAAAACCAGATAACCATTTCCTCAGTGAAACACTCTTGTTGCTGCCTCCTCCTCACCTCACCACCTCCATTACTACTGCACCATTCTTCCATTAAAGAAAACCTGCAAATAGGGCACGTGCTCTTGAAATGCGGCACCGCCAGCCACCTCTCGACGCAGTCGCCGTGAAACTCATGCATGCATGGCAGCACCGCCGTGCCGGCGCCGCCCTTCAGGCTCGAGAGGCACACGGCGCACTCTGCTGCCGCCGGAGAGTTGCCGGCACCACCGCCGGCAGCCGTATCGCTCTTGCTGCGCGCAGTGCTAAACTTGTTTGGCGCCAAGAGAAGAGTGAGTATGGATGAGATTAAGTTCTTGAGCACCATTGGAGAATTAAAAAAAAGAGAGACTAATTAACAAGTGTCATTTATTAGCTTCATGTATTAATTATAAAGTAGTGTGAGTAAAATAAATGTTGTTGTGCCAGTAAAGGGTCGATTTTGTTGTTAAGGGAGTTTTTTGCGTGGTAATGAAGTGAAATGGTTGTTGAGAATTGAGAGTGTTCAACACTAATTTGGTGCACCTACAAATGAGGGAGGCTCAAAGATGCACTTTTTTTTTTTCTTTCCTTCCCTAACTATATAATTATAGCTTGAGTCTAATTTATTTGAGTTATTCAAATCTTGATTATTTAATTGAGGTGGATATTTGGTTCTAATTAATTTTTGCAAGAAAACTACTTCCAAGTCGGCGTATGCTATGTAGCCAATTATAAGTAGACATTTATAAATACTGCACTAGCAAGTGTAACGTGCGTTGCACGTTTTACAATTATTTTGTATAAATTTATATTTTTAATTGCTCTGAATTGATAGGCATAATGTGCAAAACTTATTTTGTAATTTTAAGACTAATTTTGAATTTAAGAAAAACTGTGTAGATATAGTGACAGCAATGCGCTATACAGTGACAACATATCTATACAGTGACAAGTCGTATAGTGACAAAACTGTGTCTACTGTTATCACTAGACACAATTTTATTTTTTTTTTGGTAGTGGAAGAATGTGAGATATTAAATTTACAATAGACTTGTTATTATTTTGGTTCATGTAAAAAAATATGTGAAAATTGCTTCATCTATTCTTCAAAAACTTAAAATACCTATGCCAACAATAATCAATCGAGAAAGAGATGTTTAAGCATGCAACTCTTCAAATGAAGCACTCAAGTTATGGAAGAAATGCACAAAATATTTGATATGCTATTTATTTTCTCAACCTTTATATAAAACATGGCAATGCTAATATTGCGTTAGTTTTAGCAACCATCTTTCCTTAATTTAAGTCAACTAACTCTCTCTTAAGTTACATCAATCAAAATTTTAATCTAGAAAAAATACCTAGGTACAATCTATTTCAAAAAAAAAAAGAAAAAGAAAAAAGAAAAACTACTTTACAACTTTCTTGTAAGATGCAATCAAGATATTGTTATATAAAAATTATTATCTTATTTTTGCTTGGGAGGCAAAGACTTTGATAATTAGTATCTCGCTATAATTCTAATGCATTAGATTAGATAATTTGAATTCTATCTCTAAACTTTAATTAAATTTTCAGCCGTTAAATCATTATACGATAATTAGTAAAACTACTAGACATATTATTATAATAACATAGTCCCTACTTCCCATAAAAGTATTTCATTTTTTCTTTTCAATATGTCCCCAAAGAGTTTTATCTTTTATGTCTTTAAACATTAACATAAATAATTTCATCTTTACTCTCTATCATTTTAACTTATTTACCATTGTACGACACAACCTAATATTTTCTTAAAACTCGTGCAAAGAAAAAAGAGAAATACTCTTAAGGGACGGAAGGAGCATAACGTATTATACCATTGTCCTTAAACTAATTGTTTGTAGGCATAGCAGACAAATAAGAAATATATCATTAACCTATAATTAAACGTAACATACCCAAAATCATAATATAAATGAAATTGATATATTCAAAACTAATTATGAGTAAAAATCACTTGTTAGTTATATCCAAGCAAACTGAATTTTGTTTTCCATTTATCTCGTTATCCATCATTATCAATTTTTGGACTCTTATATTTATATTACTCCACAAATTAGTTCACATCCGCTTTGTAAAATCTTCAATCGTATTGTAAATAATTTTCGATTTACATGTAAATTTTTTATTGAGGGCTCTGTTGAATCACACTTGACATCTTTTGGTATATTCATAAAAAAAACACATGATGTCACAAGTTATAAATAAAAAAAATAAAAAAATAAAAAGAACTATAACAATCAATTATTATTTGCTATCACCCTAACTGCTCGATTTCATTATATAGTATCACAAAACCATAACCAAATAAGAGAAGAAAGAGACATCGTTCCTATGAAAGAACATAAAATTTCAAAATTCTTAGTACATATACAGAAGCAAACGTATATATTAATTCCAAACCTCTATTTATATGTAGGACAAACTGATTTATCTTCATCTCCATCAAAATAGAAAGATTGATACACATGATAATTACGGAAAATAAGAAAAGAAAAACCATGAATGCTCCAACAACTCTCCTAAATTGATGACATTAAGCTTTGAAAGTAAACAAATTAAGAAACTGAAAAATTCAAACGAAGGCAATTAAAACACAACCAATTTCTCATCAATAAGAATCGGACGGAATCTGCGAGAAAGAGAGAGATCTAGAGTAGGTAAATTTAGAGTTGCCATATTTTATATTAGGTAAATTAAACTTAAAATATATATTAACTAAACTTATATTATATTATATTACATTATTACCCTTAATTTGAAATATATTAGAAGGATATTATAGGCGATGTATATTTTGTAAAGAGATAATATACCTGTTTGCCTAATTTGATTTTGTAAAATCAATTTTAGTTTTGAAATATAATGTACACAAAAAATACCATTTTTTGCTTTTGAGGACAAAAATGTCCTTCCCTTTCCCTTAGGATTGGTAAAGTAGCAGCTCAGTCCGACCGACCTGGCCCGGCCCGGCCAGACCCGCTCTGCCCGGTCCGTCCCTCTCTGCCCCTGCCCATCGGCCCAACCCGCCTGGTAAACAGTACTAAAAGAACATAAACGTACTTCGTAATCAGTTACAATTTGATATTATCCATTTACCACTTACCACTTACCGGTAAACAGTACTAAAATAACATAAACGTACTGCGTAATGCAGTACAAATAGACATTATTCGTTTACCACTTACCGAGTAAACAATATTAAATGAACATAAACGTACTGCGTAATTGCACATTTCGGAAAAAAAAATAAAAAAATAAAAAAAACTGGATTAAATTTTTCGGGTCGGGCTGAGCTGGACTTGGCTGGGAGAGAGGGAAGGGGAGAGAGTGGTCATGTGCTCAAAAGTAAGAGTATTATTGTCCACCCATACCAAAAGATGGGTAAAATTTATATTTTTTATATTCCAAAGCTAATTTTGATATTATAATGTGTTTTTGAGTATTTTATTTTTTGTCTCTTTGTAAAACAAAACTTTTTTATATATTGGTATAGATAATTTAAATTGTTTAATAGTTATAAACTTTAGTTTTGAATTTATCAATCCTAATAATCCTAATATACTTGATGAAAGCGAAATTAAATTATAAGCTATTAATTGAATTAATGAATCCCATAAAATAAAATTGTTTAATAGTTATAAACTTTCTTAATAATCCTAATATACTTGATGAAAGCGAAATTAAATTATAAGCTATTAATTGAATTAATGAATCCTATAAAATAATTACAAAACTTAACTAAACTATTGTAAATTAAAATCGTCAAAGAAAAATGTGCAAAATTAATACTAAAATATTTGGGACACCATTGTGCCGTAGAATCTCAAGTGATTAAAAAAAAAACCCACATATTTTATTTTATTTTTTGGAAGAGGGGAAGCCACATTTTACATGTGCGCCTATTTCTATGAAATGGTGAATTTAGTTAAATTCATATTGTAACGGACAAAACTGCCGATGAGAAATGAATCACCTTCTTCTTCAGTTAGGAACTGGTAAAAGGATTGTTCAACTATCCCTTTCCTTTCTCTCAGTCCGCTCAAGAACATATAACAATGTCTATTGCAGCCTCTCTACTCCCGCAGTTCAAAGCCTTCTCTCCCACTCTCAAACTAATCCGCCTGAAACTAACAGTTATATCATCTCCTCCAACAAAAAGATAACCTCATACATTCGATGCGGGGACCTAAATTCTGCTCTCCAACTTTTCAGGACTATGAATATGAGGAATACGGTCTCTTGGAACTCAATTCTAGCCGGGTTTTCAAGCAAGCCCGGGAAATTCAAAGAAGCCCGCCAACTGTTCGACGAAATTCCTGAACCAGACAATGTTTCCTACAATCTCATGTTGTCTTGTTATTTCAGAAATGGGCACGTGGGATCTGCCAAGGACTTCTTCAACAACATCCCGATTAAGGATACTGCATCATGGAATACTATGGTGTCGGGACTTTCGCGGAATGGGATGATGGATGATGCTTGGGAGTTGTTTGTTGTCATGCCAAGAAGGAATGCTGTCACCTGGAATGCGATGATATCGGGCTATGTTGAGAGTGGGAATATGGAATCGGCATTGCAGTTATTCGCGGATGCTCCTGCGAAGGGTGTGGTTGCCTGGACGAGTATAATAACTGGATACATGAAGAGTGGGAAGGTTGAATTGGCTGAAAAGACTTTCGATGAGATGCTGGAAAAGAATTTGGTAACATGGAATGCGATGATTTCGGGCTATGTCGAGAATGGTAGAGGGGAGGATGCTTTGAAGCTTTTCAAGAAAATGATGGAATCGAAGATTCAAGGCAATCCATCTAGCATGACTAGTGTACTTTTGGCTTGTAGTAACTTGTCCATGTTGAAATTGGGCAAACAAATCCATCAACTTATTTTTAAGTCCCCTATGTATTTGGATATAAGAGTGGGGACTTCGTTGATTAGTATGTATTGCAAGAGTGGTGTTCTGGAAGATGGATGGAAACTCTTCTTGGAGATGAAGCATAAAGATGTGGTCACGTGGAATGCAATGATCTCGGGTTATGCCCAGCACGGTGTCAGTCATGAGGCTCTCAATCTTTTTAACGAGATGAGAGATCAAGGAACGAAACCGGATTGGATTACCTTTATTGGAGTTTTATCTGCCTGCAACCATGCCGGATTAGTAGAACTAGGGGCTCATTATTTTGAGAAAATGCAGGTGGATTACGGTATTGGAGTAAAGCCAGATCATTATGCATGTATGATTGATCTTCTTGGTCGAGCTGGTAAACTTACTGATGCTTTGGATTTGATCAAAAGAATGCCTTTCAAACCTCATCCTGCTGTGTATGGAGCCCTTCTAGGTGCTTGCAGGGTTCATAAGAACTTAGAAATTGCTGAGTTTTCTGCCAAAGAATTGCTTAATCTTGAACCTAGTAATCCATTTGCATATGTGCAACTTTCAAACATGTATGCTGCGAGGAAGAAATGGGAAAATGTTAGTAGAGTTAGAAGGGCAATGAAGGATATTAGAGCCTTTAAAACACCTGGATATAGTTGGATTGAGATAAAGAATGTGATTCATGAGTTCAGATCAGGAGATAGGCTTCACCCTGAACTGAAAAGCATACACGAAAAACTTAACAAGCTTGAGACGAAGATGAAGTTGGCAGGGTACGTGCCTGATCTTCAATCCGTCTTGCATGATGTCACGGAGGATCAGAAAGAGCAGCTACTTCTTTTGCATAGCGAGAAACTGGCTATAGCCTTCGGAATAATAAGCCTGCCATTTGGTGAACCTATCAGGATTTTCAAGAACTTGAGAGTTTGTGATGACTGCCACCTTGCGACAAAATATATTTCAGCCATAGAAGGTAGAGAGATCATTGTTAGAGACACAACACGGTTTCACCATTTTCATGATGGGAAGTGCTCTTGTGGGGATTACTGGTAATGCGTTGTTAATGTGAGTTCTTCTGAGTGCACATTTTACCATCAAGCAGCTGCCACCGATCATGGAACTGTTATCAGCTTTCGTCCTCACTTCTTGACATTTATGATTGTACATAATATCAGTAGTGAAATGTGCAAAATCATGAACGTCTTGTGTCTGATAATGATTTGTTATATGCAATGAATATTTCTGCATTCCTGGGATTTATGTTGGTTAAGGATACTAAGCTTGTGATGGTCTCATGATGTTTGCTTCGTGAGTGTCCATAATATCTCTGGCTCATCGATGGAACTGAGATAGTTATGAAGGGAATGAAGCACTCACTACCATAATCTAGTGATTTCAGGCACAACTATAACCAACCTGAGGCGAAGCAACTTTTTTACAGTCGGAGAGCTTTGTGGCTTAATCATGAGCGCCAGCATGGTAATAGCAAGACCTAGATCTGTTGTTAGTTTGGCCTCATTTTCAGAATCTGCAGCTAGAGAGACTCTAGAGAAGTTATGGCAGATAGTGTTTCAGCATCAAGATCGACTCGTTCTTCTGTTCAAACTGTATGTGTTTTACTTCATGATTTTACTTACTGTGCTTATCTATACATTCTTTGTCATAGGAGTCAACTTTTGAATGCTTCATCTGATAACAAATTGTTTTTTTTTTTTTTTTTTTCACTTTTAAATACTTCACATTTTACTTTTATCTGATCCAAAAATTCTTGAATTGTAGTTGAGTGGCCTTCTGTTTCATCTATGTTCTAGAACATTAATTTCCAGCTAATCTCTCCATACGAAATGCGACTTAAGTAACAGTCACCTTTTTTTCTTGTCATCAACTTTATTTTGCAATATTTGAACTTAAATTTAGATCAGTAGTAACCAGCAGCAACTCTAGGGAAATCTGTGCTACTTCTTCTTGTTCTTGATAAACTATCTTTGATTTTGCAAGTTTGTTCTTTTTCAGTGGGAAAAGAATCATCCTCACTACACATATAACGAAACATGAGACTGAAATACATTGATGAAATCTACACTTACATGTATATAGATGCATCTGATTATTTAAACCAGCACGATCATCATTCATCAAATACAGCAACATGAGTAGAAGAAAACCAAATAACCATTTACGTATTGAAACACTCTTGCTGCCTTCTTATCAACTCATTGTGCATTGCGCAAGTTGTGCATCGTCTTTTCTGCAGATGGTGGGTGGCCGAGACATAGGACACGATGTGAGGGAACCAGCAGCTGCGCAAGATGGCAAGTTTCTGCATCAGTAGTTTCGGGAGGAAGTGTGAAAGGGAATGGAACAGGATATGAGAGCAGTATAGGTGGCTCTATTGTCAATATCTCCCTAAAAGTGAGTATAACTCAATTATCTTATCTTTTATTCGACTAAATGTTTAGTTTATATTATTAACAGTGATTAATGAAAAGCTAATGTGACAAGATTGGTGACAATGAATCAAAACTCAGTTGGTAAGACGTTTTTCCTCCAACCATGCATTTCTCCCATCTCCGCCTTTATCACTCCCTACAATCTTCTTCCAAAACCAGTGATGCCTCCACACCTTCTCCATCTGTTCAATCGGCACATTCTTGGTCTCCGGCAACAAAATGTACACGAACACCGTCATCACCACCACCCACCCTCCGAAGAAGAAGAATATCCCAAACTTGAAATGACACAGCATCGACAAAAACGTCTGCCCAACAAGGAACGTGAAGAGAAAGTTCACTCCCACTGTAATGCTCTGCCCCGCTGCCCGTACCTCCAGCGGAAAGATCTCGCTCGGAATCAGCCACCCCAACGGTCCCCACGACACCCCAAATCCAGCCACGTACACCCCAATCAACACCAACACCAAATCCGCATACCCTTTGCTCAGTTTACTATGATCGCCTAGTTTAGCTGCCATTACAGCTCCAACTGCTAACTGTGATGTCAACATTATCAATCCACCGGCGAGGAGAAGCGATCTCCGCCCGACTCTGTCCACCAGTACCATCGACGCGAATGTGGTGATGATCCCGACGGCTCCCGTCATGACAGCAGACATGAGCGACGCGCTCTCACCAAACCCGATCGTCCGGAACACTATCGGAGCATAGAAGGCGATGACGTTGATTCCGGTCACCTGCTGGAAGAAGGGGATGGCGATCGACATGACGAACTGAGGCCGGTAATCTCTTTTCATGATCTGTCTGTACGGGTTTTGTATGGTTCTCGAGTAGTCGCTAGCTTCGATGAGATCTTGCAGTTCCCCATCCACATCAGTCGTGCCGCGGATTCTCTGCAGCATCTGCTTAGCTCCGTCGTGGCTCTGGCTGCGTTCGATTAGGCTGTTTGGCGTCTCTGGGAGAAAGAGAGCGCCTAGAGTTAAGATGGAAGCTGGAACTGCAGCCATGGCTAAGGAAATTCTCCAGCCGTAGCCAGCCTTGATCTTTTCTGTGCCGTAGTTGATCAGGTTTGCGCTTAAAGCTCCGATGCCTACGCTTAACTGAAATGCATTGCTGAAAGCTCCTCTGTACTTAGGTGGCGCCATTTCTGATAGATATAATGGAACTGCCTGAAATTATTAATATTAATTTTCATTTTTGTAAAAGAAATGATGGATTATTAAAATGATTGCATAGGCCCTTGTGATCCCATTTAGCGTTTTCTTTCAGCGGATAATATATTTTCAAGTTATGCGAGTTTACTTGTGAGAGCTTCGACGAGCTAATTTTATCGAGCCAAGATGTACATACCTGGTTGGCAAAACCAACACCAACTCCAAGAAGGACTCTGCCCAGAATGAGCATGTGTATGGTGAGAGCAGCGCCGTTGAGCGCTGCTCCAGCGAGAAAAGCAGCACCTCCGATGATGATGGATGGCTTCCGCCCATAGGCTTTAGTAGTCAGCGACGCGACGTACGAAGCAACGAGGCCTGCCAAGTAGAGCGAGGATGTGAATAGTGTCAGCAACTGGCTGTCGAATTTGCAGTAGTTGCTAATCTTGGTGTCCTCCTCCATTCTAGTGTAGACTTCTGGGAAAAACTTTCTCAAGAATGGTCTCATAGATGTCACTCCACCTATATAAATTACAATAGGAAGTTATATATATAATTACTGATTCCATCACGCATATTTAATTTTGATTATACATGCATGGACAAGATAGGAACCTGAAATTCCAATATCGTAGCCAAAAATAACTCCTCCCATTGCAGCCATCATACAAGATAAGACGACGAAGGAAGTAACTTTTCCATCGTACAAACGTCCTTCACTTGCTACTGCAAATCCTCCGGCCATGCCTGCTGCTTCCGATCAAGGCTTAGATTGCAGAATTTTCTCTGAGCTTTATCAGAGTCAAGAAAATGGAGTTGGAAGAGAGAGAAATGTTAGAATATCTAGTCTAAATTGACTGCTTGTTTCTTGTGGTCCTGCCTCATGTGAAAAGTCTACATTCATAGTATATTTTTTCTCATCTTTCTTGGAATATTAGGAATTTTGTGTCACAGCGTCTCCAATAAACATAATTAAGGTATGTATCACTACTATAGGGCCCATTCGAGTGTGACTGACTAATTGGTTTCACGTGCTTGCGCTGTCTGATATATTAGCAAGGAGTATAATTTTTAGGGAAAATGAAATTTTAGTACCTAATTTGTTGATCATTTCTAAATTATGTCACAATCTGTGTTTTAAAAACCGGACCGAACCGGACGGTTGAACCGGTGAACTATGAACCGGACATGGTTTCGGTTTGCGGTTTTGTCTGGTTTTGGCCGGTTCGACCACGGTTGAACCATAAAAACTGGGAACCGGAGGTCTCGCCGGTTCGACCTCCGGTTCGGTTTTTAAAACATCACAATCAATCTCCGAACTATTAAACTTTTCATAGTTTTGTTGCTGGCTTAACTTCCAAAGACGAAGATCTTATGTGGTTCGTCAATAGCTTATCCGAAGTTAAATAAATTATAGGTGGCATTAAAACGGCGTCATTTTAATTATGATATATTTTTTTTTCATAAATTATGACGTGTGTTTTGGGAATGAAGTTTTTCAACTGCAGGAAAGGTGCATGTTTTTCTCATGATCTATTATTACATGAAATGAGGAAGCCTATTTAGTGTGTTAGCCAAAATTATGGATGAAGAAGGGCATTAATGCAATAGCTTGATTGTTGGATCATAATTCATTCATTGAGACTCCACTTGTGAGAATTATGTGGTTATACCTTTGCTCTCTCTCTCTCTAAGATTGAATGTGGAGATGTGGCCTTTGTTTGTATGGTGGTTATAAAAGAATGTGATATGAGGTGGAATTTTCATCTTCTTCTCTTCCCTCTTTTACTTGTTCTTCTTCTTCTCCTACTTCATCTCCTTTTTCTGCTGCTAATCCTCCTCTTCTTACTCCTCATCCTTCTCCTTCCTCTCCTGCTACTCCTTCCCCTCCCGTTTCTTCTCCTTCTCCTTCTCTTTCTTCTCCTCTTCTTCCTCTTTCTGCTCCTTCTCATTCTCTTTCTCCTCCTCCTCATTTTCCCGCTTCTCGCCCCCGTCATTTTGCTTCTCCTCCTTGTTCTACTTCTTCTTCTCCTCCTCCTCCTTCTCTTTATTCTTCTCCTTCTCCTCTTTCTTTTGCTCCTCCTTCCCCATCTATTCCTTCTTCTAGTCCTCCTACTTCTCCTTCTACTCCTTACCCTCCTTTTGCTTCTTCTACTATCAATAGTTATTTTTCTTTCTCTTCTC
This sequence comes from Mentha longifolia, assembly GCA_001642375.2. Lineage (NCBI taxonomy): Eukaryota > Viridiplantae > Streptophyta > Magnoliopsida > Lamiales > Lamiaceae > Mentha > Mentha longifolia. The sequence goes on along the minus strand of CM038116.1, from coordinate 23,899,176 downwards.
CTCCACCTCCTTCTTCTTCCCGTATTATTTACTTAATTGTAGTTGTTTTTCCTCTCTTTCAACATTCAATATTCTTATGCAACTTCTTATCAAATCTTCTGATCTGCCGAAATATATGTATTCGTATCACTATATAATATATTTGGTTAATCAAATATGATCTACTCTTTAGCTATATTCAAGGGTATCCTCAACTAAATGATATCAGTTCAAATTGGAAAATTGATTTGTCATGAGATAAAACTGAAAACACTTTTCAATTTGCTGCAGTTTGGATGGGCTTATTAGAATTTTCTTTTTTTATTTTTATTTTTTTGTTTTTAAAAAGCTCCTTAAAATAACTTATAAGCTATTTGACGGCTTATAAGCCCCCCATAAGTGTTGGACAAATTAAATAAGCTCCTTAAGAGCTTTGGGGGATTTTAAACATAGCCCCCATTTATCTCCTTATAGCCCCCAAAATAAATATAATATTAAAATTAATTGTGAATCTACAATTGTGCCTATAGCCCCCACTAACTAATTAATTAGTTCTTAACATAATAAAATTAGGGGAAATATGCAAAAATAGTCATTTTCATATTGTAAAGATAAATTTTAGCCATTTGGATAAAAAAAATAAAAATTAGCCACTCTTTATATAAAAGTACTTAAATGCCCTTAAAAAAAAAAAACTTTCAACCCTCCCCGTGCCTTCATCTCCCCGACACCTATTCTGGAATTGGATTTCCTCTATCTTCTTCGTTCCGCAGCACAGGCTCCTTTTCGAGCTGCAGCGAATCAACCTCCAATTTTCCGGCTTTCCGGCATACTTGCCGGAACTGCAACTCCAATTTTTCGGCATACTCATCAGATCTGAAGCGAAGCCTTTCCATATTGCAGCTCCAGTTCAACAAACTCGATTCCGCCTTCGATGCCGCAAGCTCCTCGGCTGGGTTTCCGGCAGTTGCCGCTGCATGCCTCCCCCCTGGATCTCGTCTGTTGCTCCCTGGCACCGCCGGCTATGGAGTGCAGTTCCTCCTTTACTGTGCAGATCTACTCTCTCCCATACAAGATTCAAAATATAAGATTTTCTGGAATTGTGTGATCTAAAAATCACGACTGTGGGATGAATTCACGAGTTAAAACTAGTGAATTCGTGATTTGTTATTTTTATGGAACTTATTCACGACTTCAGGTTAGTTAATTCGTGATTTGTTCTGTTTTGTAAGTGAAATCACGAATTTGATTCGTGAATTCGTGATTTTATGTTAGTGAATACGATCTGGGTTCGTGAATTGTCGTTTTAGAGCAATTCACAAATTGAGCTCCAAAATTCGTGAGATGTGAGTAAAACTTCACTTAATTCATGAATTAAGCTCCAGAATTCGTGAATTCAATACACATGTTTTGAACTCACAACCTGTACTCGAGAATTTGAGCAAATGTTCATAAGAATCATAAGGCTATTGAGTCTAAAATGTATCCACTTTTGAATCACGAATGCCGAGCTACGATGGCGGTGGTAAAAAATTGGTTGCGGCAAAATCACGAACTCCTCAGCTGCGGTAAGAAGGAGATGAGAACTCCTCACAACAATGCTACGTCCTTTTCACGATTGTTGGAAGATTCTCATGACGGCCGGGCTACGACGGCGGTGGTAAAATGATGGTGGCGGCGGCGACCGAATGTTGTGGGAAGGTGTTTGTTGACTCAATTTGTTATTGTTGACTGAATGTTTTTATTTTAATATTTTTTAATGATGATTTTATTATTATTATTTATTATTAAATCTGAAATTAAAACAAAATTAGAGTATGAAGGGTAATATAGTAACAATGACTATATTTTATCTTTTTTATCCTTATGGCTATTTTTTATCTTTGCTATTCCATATTTGCTATTTTGGTTGTTGGCCCATAAAATTATATAGCGTTCGCCTGTTCATAATACTAAAACTTGAAGAAACATATAAGCATAGCTGCATAGGGGCATAGCCTCCCGCGAAGAACATCGCCGTTTGAAAGAGATGGAAATAGAATTGTTTTTTTTGAAGAAGAAAGATCGTGCTCGGAAAACACAAGAATGTATGTCCATCACCACCAATACTTACTACGTTATTCATCTTTATGTATCCTTGTATTTTTCTAGTTTTTGATTGTTTTCTCCGAAATCTCGGAGGTATCATATTTTTCACGCATACAGAATGAAGAATGTACTCCATTAGAGAGTGATCCCATGGGCCCATGGAAAAGGCACTGTATTATTGGAAATATGAAGTTAGCTCCAATATCAGTGAACTCAACACATCGAATCTTTTGTTGAGTACTCACGACAAAGAGCTAGCCTGCGGAATTAGATGTATGAGGAAAATTGAGGCCTAACCTTGGAACATGGGCCAGGAACAACGAATAAACCATAAAAATCTAAAGATTGTCGTATCTAAGAATTCAGTAATCTGCGGTGGAAACAAAGTGGGTGGGGTTTTGCGGCGACTAAAAGAAAAACGGCAAACAAGAACACACGCCATTATTCATTGCATTTAACTTCTGGTTTTAGGATACGCACAAACGGAGGCTATATAATTCTATTTTGTGGAGTAGTATCCTCTAGTCCTATTTTAGTGTACCAATCGTGTACCAAATATTAAAATTTATTAGTTTTATAATATTTTTTTATAAAAATAAAAATTATTGTATTATAATAAATCATAATAAATATTTATAACTAAAAAATATAATTTTAAAAAATAATATACCCTAATTTTAGATTTATCAACCCTATTTTAGCTAATAAAATTGAAATTAAATGCTAAAAAATAATTATAAACCCTAATTTGGATGGGTGAACCCTAGAAAATAATTATAAAATTAAACTAAATTATTATAAATTAAAATTATTGAATAAAAATATATAAAACTATTAAAAATTAAAATTTGGTACACAATTGGAACACCAAAATGGGTGTAGAGGATCCCATTTGCTATTTTGTTGAGAATTAATCATTGGGGGCTTATATTGGGGCACACTTGTACATTCATAATTAATTTTGGGGAAATAACAAGTTGTTACCCTGTGTTTTGGAAAACCTACATGAAATCCCCCTGTGTTTTCTAATTTGCATAAAACACCCATGCGTTTTCATAAACCCTTCTCGTTATACCCAAACCGTGAGTACTTATCGCCGTTTGCTCACTTTAGCATTATTTTGTTCGATTTTTTCGATTGTTTTATATCTTAGTACCTTATAGATTAATATTGAAATTATTAAACCTACGAAATATATAATAATCGACATTCGATTTGTCATATTATTCATTTTTTGAAGTTTGATGGAAAAATTAAATCGAACGTCGATTATTATATATTTCGTAGATTTAATAATTTCAATATTAATTTCTAAGGTACTAGGATATAAAACAATCGAAAAAGTCGAACAAAATAATGCTAAAGTGAGCAAACGGCGATAGGTGCTCACGGTTTGGGTATAACGAGCAGGATTTATGAAAATACATGGGTGTTTTATGCAAATTAGAAAACACAAGGAAATCTCGTGTAGGTTTTCCAAAACACAGGGTAGTAACTTGCAGTTTACCCAATTAATTTTATTAGTATTTTTATTTAGAGGCTATAAGAAGAGAAAAGGGGGCTATGTTGTTTAAAATCCCCCAAGAGCTTTAGAGCATCCATAGCGGTGCCCATGAAAATTGTAGGCACCACCCAAAAATGTGGATTCTCACAATCACCTATATCTTTTTGTAGTGGTCCCTATGAAATTTTGTAGGCACAAATTTGGTATTTTTTTTTAAAATTTTTATTTTGTAATTTTTTTTCAACAATAATTTTTTTGAAAATGCAAATTTTATTCAATTGAAATAAAATTAAATAACATAATTTAAACAAAAAATATAAATCAAAAATTTATTTTGGACCGAAGTGTGTCCAAATTTCTTCAATTTAATCATTCTCTAGTCTTGCGTGGGCGCTCATATACCACCGTTGGTGTTTGACGAGCTTCATGCCTCGTCCTTTGGGCTCTAGTTAGTCACTTGACCACCTTTGTCTTCAACAATCACATTATGCATGATGATACAAACATACATGACATCAGTTATGTGTTTTAAAAATTTGGAAGCCAAAATAATGAACAACTAAGAAATTTCGGGAGAGAAGTGTAGAGAATGAAATAACAATGAAGTGAACTAGGTCTGTTATTTATAAATGAAAATTAAAATTTAAAAAAGAAAAAAAGGGGAGGGCCAATCACAGCGCGCCATGTCGGCACTGATACGCCTATGGGCGCGCGGAGCCCACCCGTGGGCTGCAACAGCTTCGCCTACAAAATCGTAGGTGCCCTATGAAATATAGGCGTAGCTCTAGCTCTAAAAACAAGCTCCAATAGATTATAAGCTTTCCAAAAATAGGTTTCTCCACCGAACTTATTTTTTTAAAAATTTTACTTATTCACGATAACTCTTTTTTATTTTTATAATATATTTCTAGTATACACTCTAGCTTCCATTTTGATTTTTACACAATCGTGAATTTAAAAAGTTTCATTTTTTCGATTCTTTTAATTTTCTGATTTTAATTATTTATTCTCTTTTAAATTTATTATAAGTTCGTTTAGTGAAAATGGGTTAAAATAGCCACTCCCTTAAAAAAAAAAATAGTAACTACTTTTAAAAAAAAGATAAAAAGTAGCCAGATTTTGTGTAAATGTTCAAATATGCCCTTAATGATATTATTTCAAAATAAATAAACAAATAAAAACTTTATTAATTAATCTAAATCTTAATAACCGTAATCACCCATATCTTCCCCCAATTTCTCTAAACTGTTAACCACCAAACCTAAAATAAGAAAGACAAAAACTTGTGTCAGCCGGAGGCACCGTGCGGCCGGGCCCAAAGTGCCAATTTTTATATAGAAAATTGTCAATCTATATGAATAAAAGTGCCAATCTTTAATATAATTATTTTACGAATAAAATGACAATTTTTAAAAGTGTCAATATTTATACAGAAAAGTGTCAATTTATATAAATAAAAGTGTCATTGTTTTAGCCCGGCCGCACGGTGCCTCCAGATGACCCAAGTGTGTCCCAATAAGAAAAACCACCACCGGCGCCCATCGGTACTCATCTCTACCCATATTCTTCTTCTGCAAATTTCTTCATATGCAAATTTTACAAAATTTCAGTACAAGCTCACCGTATGGGTCCGTCTCTCCCTCCATTTCCTATCATCGCCACTACAATACGTACTCCTCTTTCTCCCAAAGTCACGGTTACTTGAAGATTACACGAATTTTAAACTCACCGTGTAATGTCGTTCATCGGCATTGCCCACTGCCATTTGCATCTCTTTGATACGTGCGAGATCTAATCGTGTTTTTGGGTATCGTGTTTTTGTGTTTGTGTATTCAAAATCTGATTAAGAATGAAGGACGAGTTGAGATCTTCTCGTGCTTGTGTATATATGGTATGTAAATTGGTCCAAATTTGATTCTCCGATTGTCCTCGATCCCCCATAAATTAAAAAAAAAATCGAAGGAAACACAAGCACGAGCACGTCACGAGCTTGTATACTCGTGTATTATGAGGATGACTATCTCTTACTTTCTTCTTCTTCACCATCTTTCTTCACAAGTTTACTCTTTATGAGTAGTTGAAAATGGCAGATCATCCTCCGCTGCACAACCGCTGCAAAACAATCTCTTCGAATTCACGAGCCTCTTCATTGCAAATACACGATTACACAAATCAATACACTTTTATCTTTTCGAATTCACGAGCCTCTCCTTTTTTTTTTTGTAAAATTAGTAGCTAACTTTTATCTTTCATTTGTGAAAGTGGCTATTTTAACATTTTCCTCATTTTTTTATCCAAATAATTTGACAATTTATAAGCTACCGTACATCTTATAAACTTCTAAAGCCAAAATGCCAAACACCCCCTGATAGGATGTGGCCTAAAGGCCCAGATCAGCTCGGCCCATCCAAAGTGAAGCCCAATAACACGAGTCAACAAAATCAGCCAACTGCCCCACGATTTCTCAACCACCCGCGATGGTCAGAGTACGGACGGACATGCGAGAGCAGCACCCATGATCTCTGAATCACCCATGACCTCAATTCTCTATAAATAGAGCTATTTTTGTAAGATAAAGGGAGGTCACTGTATATTCACTAGCAAGAAAGACTTGAATACAAACATTCTCTTTCCCTCCGTGGACGTAGATCTACCCAAAGATCGAACCACATTAATTCTTGTGTTCTTAGCTTTCTATAAATCTCACCATCACGAAAACACTCTAAAATCCACGATCGATCACTGGCGCCGTCTGTGGGAACGAAAATTTCGTGAAACCGATCAGCGCGTTTTGAGTAAAGATACGATGGTGAGACCAACCCGCTCCACCACCACTGCCGCCGCCGCCGCCAAAGCAAAATAGAAGCAAGCTGACCCCTTCACCAATCCGCCTTACACTCCAGCCAACGAGGAAGAGGGTGACGTTAGTCAAGCTCAGAAAACTGCTTCCCAAATCCGCCGTGACCAACAGCCCATTCGCCGAACTCCCGAAGGCCACCTGGCAGATGTCCCGTCTGGAGATTCAGCTAGCAGCGACGGGCCCGATCAGGGTGGCAGCCGACGCGGCAACACCGAACTCCAACCCAAGCTTGGAGACGCGCTGAAGGCGTACCTGGACCTCCACGAGCAGGACTTTCGCAAGTTCGTCGATCAACATCGACAACAAAGTCAAAACAGAGAAGACGGAGTCGAACCGTCACAAAGGCGATCCCCAAGTCTCCAGATCGTTGGAGATAGGGAGGCCGAACTTCCCCGAAGGCGACAGAATAATCGCCGTGGGAACGACCGCGCTTCACCTCGGCGCGGATCAACATCACCTCGTCAAAACGCCATTCCACCTCGGCGTGACGAAGGAAACGCCTACCAGGGAAGATTCACCGTGTACAGTCGAATCTCGACTCCCTTCACTAATAAGAAACTCTATACTCCCCTCCCGTCGACGTATAGAGTACCTCCTATCCCGCCTTACAACGGGTCACAAGACCCCAACAACTTTCTATCCCGGTTCCAATACAACATGATGAACCAGGGATTGGCCGAAGACATTTACATGTGTAAAGTCTTCCCCGAGCTGCTAGTGGACAACGCTAGGAGCTGGTTTGATAGCCTCCCTAATTGCAGCATGGGGTCGTATGCCGACCTACTTGACGCTTTTGAACGCCGTTTTTTTCAAAAAGCCGAGGCAAAAATCAGCCCAGCCCAGCTCCTAATAAGGCAGGGGCGGGGAGAAACGATCAGTGATTTTCTGGCCCGTTTTTATAACGAAAGCCTTAAAGTCGATCGTCTCTCCGATGACGTGCTTATCTCGGCATTCCAAAATGCCATTCAGTCCGGAACTCTCTTTAGAGAGCTTGTAAAGGCACGCCCAACGACCTCCAGGCAGCTATGGAAGATTGCCGATGCATTCGCGGAGGTGGATGAGGCCGATCGGAAAAAGCGGGCAGCAGATCGGCCCGAAAACAACGATAAGAGGAAAAAAGAGGAGCGCGCCGACCTTGGGCAAGGCCGCCGAAGTGCCCTCGAAAGGTTACAGCGATGACCCCTCGAGTCCCACTTAGGACCTCGGCCCAACCAAGACCGAAGTCAGTATACACCACTGACAAAGTCCAGGGCTGAAATATACGTGCTTCACGCAAACTTGTTCGAAAAGCCACCGTCCTTGTCCCGAGGTGGGTCGAAGCGCTGATCCAATGAGAAATACTACAAGCTCCATAATGACTACGGTCATGAAACCGAAGACTGTAGAGACCTCGCCTCGGACATAGAGCACATGGTACGCGACGGTACCCTTAAACTGTACCAAAGTCGCAACCAGAGAGAGGCCCGACCTCAAGGGAAGGGCAAGAGAAAGAAAAATAGGGGAGGCAGTAACTGCACCCCCCAAAAACGACAAAAGGCCAAAGCACGATGACGAGGATGAGGATGAAGATCAGCCTCAATATGATGCGGTCATCACTGCCATCACCGGACTGCCCGAAGGCACGACGAGGTCATCGTTGAAAGCCGAGGCCCGAAGTCAACAGCGGGAAGAACCCACCCAAAAAAGGTTCAAGAGGGACGAGGTCATCACCTTTTCCGGCGATGATCCAGTTCCTCATGCGGTACCTCATCAAGACGCCACCATAATCGAGGCCGTGGTAGCCAACAAACTGGTTCACCGCGTGTTTATTGATAGTGGAGCCTCTGTGAGTGTGCTCTTTAAAGACTGCTTCGATAAGCTTGGTATCGAAGAAGCACGACTAAGTCCAGCACCCATGCCGCTAAAAAACTTCACGCAACAAGAGACGACGACGGAAGACATAATTTCACTGCCCGTGACAGTTGGAAAAAGCCCGTTGTCCACTACGAAGATAATCCACTTCTTCGTCGTAAAAGCCAGCTCCCCCTATAACATCATCTTAGGAAGGGATTGGCTAATAGCGACGAAGGCGATCTGTTCGGCCTACCATCTGACTATTAAAATTCTGACTAAAAACGGAGTGATCACGTTTCGGGGAAACCAGCAACATGCTAAGGAGTGCATGCAGGTCGCACTCCGAGGTGCTAGGAATCAGCACCCCCAAGCATAGCAATTACAGAAACCCGAGGAGGTAGAGCCGACGTCGCCTCCCTCCGTCGAGCCGGTAGAAGACATCGCATTGTACGAAGATGACCATCCCAAGGTCGTCAAAGTAGGGTTCATCGGCAAAAACGAGCTCCGAAGTCAACTTATCCGGCTACTTCGGGAATATAGAGATGTCTTTGCTTGGTCACCGCTAGACATGACCGGGGTGGCACCAAGCGTCATCACTCATCACCTCAACATCGATCCTGAGGTGAAACCAGTTCGGCAGAAGCAGCGAGCCTTCGCAGCTGAAAGGAATCAAGTGATCCATGACGAGGTTCGGCAACTACAAAAGACCGATATTTTATTCGAAGTAAAATATCCAACCTGGTTGGCCAACCCCGTGATGGTGAAGAAACAAGGAGGCGGGTGGCGGATGTGTATTGATTACACTGACCTCAATAAACACTGCCCAAAAGACTGCTACCCCCCTCCCCAACATTGATAAGAAGGTCGAAGCTCTTGTTGGCCATAAGGTGTTCAGCTTCCTAGACCTATACAAGGGGTACCACCAAGTCCTCATGAATGAAGAGGACGCTCCGAAGACCGCCTTCGTCACAGACTTCGGCGTCTACGCATACAAAAAGATACCCTTCGGGCTGAAAAATGCTGGAGCTACATACCAAAGGATGGTCGACAAGATTTTTGAAGCCCACATCGGTAGTATTGTCGAAGTGTATGTAGACGATATAGTCATAAAGAGCAAGGAAATCGCCGCTTGTGTAAACGACCTTAAAGTTATTTTTAGCCTACTTCGTAAAGTGAACCTAAAATTAAACCCAAAAAAATGTACTTTCATGGTCCGGTCTGGAAAATTTCTAGGGTGTTGGGTTTCACGCGAAGGGTTAAAAGCTAACCCATCAAAAGTCCGAGCTATCCAAGAAATGCGAGCGCCGAAGTCAATTCATGACGTGCACAAACTGACGGGCTGCCTAGCCGCCCTAAGTCGTTTCCTATCCAAGGCCGCCGAAAAAACAACTCCCATTCTTCAAAATACTAAAGAAAGCGCCGAACTTTGAATGGAACGACGAGCACAGGGGAGCTTTCGATGGCTTAAAGACGTACCTCACAAATCTCCCCACATTATCTGTACCAAAAGAGGGTGAGGACCTCTCCCTATACCTCGCCGCTTCGGACGAGGCAATCAGTACAGTCCTGGTACGAGAAGAAAAACGTCATCAGCTACCCGTCTATTTCATAAGCCGAGCCCTAAAAGGACCGGAGACGAGGTATCAACCTTTGGAAAAGGTCGCACTCGCATTGGTAAATGCAGCAAGGAGACTCCGACCGTACTTCCATGCACATCCGATACAAGTGCTGACCGACCTCCCACTTCGGCAAGTGCTTACAAAACCAGAAGCGTCCGGGCGAATCGCTAAATGGGCTGTAGAACTCGGCAAGCACACGATTTCCTTTGTACCTCGCCAAGCCATTAAAGGGCAAGCCTTGGCCGATTTCCTAGTGGAAGCCAAGTTCACGGACGCGCAACAATCCGTTGAACCCACTGAGGATAAATCAAAGGCTCAGGCGCCGAAGCCACCGCCACAAGACTGTTGGAAAGTCTACGTGGATAGGGCATCAGGTCACAAAGGAAGCGGAGCCGGGGTCTTACTCATCAGCCCGGAAGGAAATGAGACCACCCACGCGCTCCGGTTCAATTTCCCGACCACAAATAATGAAGTGGAGTACGAAGCTCTAATCGCTGGACTTCGCCTAGCCCAAGCTCTCCAAGTAAGAGTCATTCAAATTCACAGCGACTCCCAAGTCATAGTGAACCATATACTAGGCAAATACGAGGCCAAAGGAGAACAAATGAAGAAATACCTCCATAAAGCCAAGATCCTACAACAAAGCTTTTCGTACTTCGAGTTGGTGCGAATCCCAAGAGGAGATAATGGGCGAGCTGACTCGCTAAGCAAGCTCGCATCAACATCAACGATCCCTCCGGTGGAAGAAGTACAGCTCCGAAGCGTTGACGATGCCGAAGTTAATGTAGTAAATGAAGATGGACCGAACTGGATGACTCCACTTCGCAATTACTTGTTAAATGGCGAACTCCCAACCGATAAGGCCGAGGTTAGGAAGCTCCTAGCCAAATCCACGAAGTACGTCCTGGAATAGGGAATGCTGTATAGAAAATCCTACCTCCAACCTCTCCTAAGATGTGTGGGGCCCAACCAAGCGAACTACGCACTACGCGAAGTCCATGAAGGCTCCTGTGGCAGTCACATCAGAGCCCGCGCCCTGTCCAAAAAGGTCATGAGGTGGGGATACTATTGGCCCACCATGTTCCAAGACATTACCGACCTCGTCAAACAATGCCCGAAGTGCCAAATCCATGCGACGGTTCCAAGACTGCCACAGACCGAACTAGCCAGCATGCAAAGCCATTGGCCGTTCATGCAGTGGGGAATCGACATCATCAACCCATTCGAAAAAGCTCCCGGTCAACTACAGTTCCTCATTGTAGCCATCGACTACTTTACGAAGTGGGTCGAAGCCGAACCATTGGCGCGGATCATAAGTAAAAACGCCTTAAACTTTGTTTGGAAGAACATAGTTTGTCGCTTCGGCATACCTCACGTCCTCGTCTCAGATAACGGAACCCAGTTCACAGACAGGACGTTCAGAGAATGGTGTGACGAACTCCACATCCAACAGAAGTTCACCTCGGTAGCCCATCCTCAAGCGAATGGTCAAACCGAGGTTACGAACCGAATGATAGTCAAGGGGTTAAAAACCCAGCTGGATAAGGCCAAAGGAGACTGGGCAGCGAACTTACCCTAAGTCCTATGGTCGTACCGAACCACCCCGCGAACATCACACGGTAAAACACCATACAGCTTGGTGTACGGAACCGAAGTGGTGATTCCGGTAGAGATCGGTTTGCGGAGCCCCCGAACGCTTAACTTTGCAGCCCAAGACAACGAAGACGGACTTCGAACTAACTTGGATTTGCTAGAAGAAAAACGGGAACAAGCCTACATACAAGAAGCTCGATACAAACAGCAAGTAGCTCGGTATTATAACAGCCGGGTGAAGCATCAGCAGCTCCAAGTAGGCGACTTCGTACTCCGGAACAACGAGGTCAGCAAGGCGGAGAAGCTCGGCAAATTAGAAGACACCTGGGAAGGACTATACCGAGTTCAAGAAGTCCTCGGAAAAGGGTCGTACAAGCTCGCCCGCCTATCTGGTGAGCCCATACCCCGTACGTGGCACATTACTCACTTGAAAAGGTACTTTGTATAAACAGAGAGTGATGTCCAAGTTCATTTAGGTCGTAGGAATCGAGTTGTCTTGGTAAATTTTGGCTTTTAGTGACTTCATTCAATTAAGTTTTTTTTAGCTTTCACTTGCTTAAATAATTTGCATGCATTTTGCACCTCTCTCTCTCTCGTTTATATTATCTCGATTTTAAAATCCTGACGAGGATACGCAAATAAACTCCGCTTCGGAGTAACACCTAAACGCGCGTAAGGGGACCACCCCTATCGATAAATTCGACAAATAAGGAACCGAAAGCTAAAACTTCGTCTTCTGACGAAGTGGCTCACTAAAAGCCAAAACTTCGTCTTCTGACGAAGTGGCTCACTAAAAGCCAAAACTTCATCACCCGACGAAGTGGCTAACCGAAAGCCAAAACTTCATATTCTGATGAAGTGGTTCACTAAAATCCAAAACTTCGTCTTCAGACGAAGTGGCTAACTAAAAGCCAACACTTTGTCTTCCGATGAAGTGGTTAACTGAAAGCCAAAACTTCGTCACCCGACGAAGTGGCTACGAGAAAGCTACCTTCGTTGAAAACAAGGGAATCTACCTCAGTTAAAGACTAGGATGGAAAGCTTGAACACATGCAAAAATTTCTGTTTTATTTGAATGGAAATAAATGTACAATTGTTACACTAAGAAGATGAGGAACCCGGAGGTTTTGGCTGACTAAAGCTAAGCCAATCTCTAGCAAAATCCCTGCCGGAATTAAAGTTCAAAATATCGTCTACGCTAAACCTGCCTCGACCTCGTCCAGGAGCCGAACTTCGACCTCTACCTCGAACATTCTGGCTCGCCCGACCCCGGCCCCGTCCAGACGCCGATCGCCGCTCTTGACTATAAATTTCTAGAGAATGACGTGTCACAATCTTTGGGTCCGGGTCAACAGACCTCGAAGATTCACCTTCCAAAAATTCCCTAGAAGTACGGTCGAGCAACCTCGGATCCAGATCGGGGGAAATTGAAGTCGCAGATCCAGCCTCTAAAGACAGACGTCGCTTCAACTTCGGAAAGCGATCAAGGACTGTCTCATAAATGCTCGCCACACGAATGAGCTCTTCAAACTCACCCCTAACCTGCCAGGATTCATTCCCATATTGCTCCCTGTAGCTTCGACATCGGGCCTGGAGCTCCTTGACCTTATCATAAGTCTCGGAGATCGTGGATCCCCCAGCTCGGTGAATTATGGTCTCGTACTCCATATGCTCCTCGACGATCTCTTTGCAAGTCTTGATGTCGTCCCGAGCTCGTTGGTACTGGTCTTCAAGCTCCATATATCTGGCATGCATCTCATCAAGTTTCTCCAGAGCGGCCTGAAGTTTCACCTCGGACTCGATCTCGATGTTATCAGCTCGCTTCTTCCAGTTTGAAGCATCGAGCTCGGCTACTTCTACAGCTCGGCGAAGCTCGGATATTTCTTTAACAAGATGGGAAGCACCGTAAAACTCAGGGGCAGACTACAGAATAAATACAAGCAAGGTTTAACATAAAGCCTATTTTATTTATAGTCGAACACGGCAAATAAAACGCCACCCTAATGGTGACGAAGTACAAGGCTAAAAAAAAAAAAAAAAAAAAACAGAGGGGGAAAGAAGCCAAAAATCGTGAAAAGTGTTCAATTGACTCCATCACGATTTTCTCCTTCTAGGCCGACCTCTGGTTCAACCTCAGTTTCCTCGGGGTCGTCGCGAGCGGGCTCCTCGGTGGTCTGTGTAGCCGGCCTCTTCAGTAGGTCAGCAATGACCGTCTCCAGGAGTTTGTACCTGTCAACGGGACATCGCCGAATATCCCCTTCGCTGAGCGGGCTCCTCTGCGCGGCGAGCTGCTCGACCACCGGAATTGAGGAATTGTGCTCTAAAAGCACCCCGGCGAAGTCCTATAGTGTCTCCTCCTCCGTCGCAATAGCATACCCGTACTTAGTTTTGTCCAAGTCTGGGATGTCGGCAGCGATGTCTTCGAGCACTGCGGAGACGATCGGGGTGCTCAAAGCACTTGCCAACTGAACGGCCATCCGGGAGAAGTGTTGCGACCGGAAGACACGTTCCACCACAGCACGGAACGCGCCTCCCTGACCAGCCACCATCCCGGCAACTTCGGCCTTCAGGCGACCCACCTCAGCCTCCATCTCGGCATTCTTTTTCTTAGCCTCTTCGGCGGCAGCCGAAGCGGCCGCCTCCCTCTCCGCCGCTGCTTGCGCCTCGACCTCGGCGGCAGAGATCTTGGCCGTTAGCCGATCCTCCACCGCCGCAACTTCGGCAGCCTTTGTCTGGAACTTGGCAACTCCACTCCTGATGAAGTTTGCCAAGCCCTGCAGCCCTTCCAAAGCCACCTCGGCTTCCTAAAAAGCCAAAACCAAAGGACAATTTTATTAGAAGGTACAATCCCCATATACAAGTACCTACAGTTTGACGCTTACCTCGGGAAACGACATCTCCCGTGCATGTCCTTGGCCCGTGGTTGGGCCACTCTCGACGATCGTCACTTCATCATCCAACGAAAGTAAAGTTCGTCGAGATTGTTGGCCCACCAATTGCAGTGAAGAAGAGCTTCGGACAGGAGCGTCCAACTGCGAACTAACGGACACCGACTTACCAATGTCGGCAGTCCTTTCCGACGATGTCGCCGATGTCACCTTCTCCACCACCGAAACAAAGGACTTCTGCCTCTTCCTCTTGTTCCTATTCTGGAGAGCGGCCTGGATAGATTGGGCATCCACTACAAAAAAAAAAAAAAGATATACATCAAAAAAAGGAAAAAAACCACAGGACACAAATCAGTGAAGCAGAGCCTCACCCAAGTCCACATCGGACACGGAGTTATATGGGCTTAACCCGTGATTTGTGAGCTCGGCTTCGGCATAATCCCTCTCAATGAGGCCGAGGTTCACCAAGCTCGTTTCAAGCTCACCGGTTGGTTTCCCAGTGTCTCGAGGTACGAACTTGGCCGTAGTCCAAGGATACAACGGCACGCCTTCACACCGGCAAAAGAAGAATTTCTTCTGCCAGTTCGTCACCTTAGTAGGAGTCCCTAACTTGAACCTACTAACAGGGGAAAGGTAAGCCCACCCCGTCGGACCAAGCTTAGGTCTAAAAAACCTAAGAAATGAATCCACGGTAGGCGTACCACCACGGCGGCTGACCTCGAAACAAAAACCAACGACCTGCTTGATAGAAGGAGGTTGCAACTGACTTAACGTCAGTTGGAGCTCTTCTAAGAGCTCAGCAAAAAAACAATTTAAAGGAAACCGAAGACCGAAATGAAGATAGTCTTCATATACGGTAAAAAAACCTACGGGAGGCGAACTACCCCTATTGACATCACGGGGTAGGAGAAGCTCGACTGACTCGGGAAACAAAAAACGATGAGCCAAATCCTGCATATGAGACACCGACATGGTCGAAGCACATGCCAGTGAGGCATTGGACCCAACCAGCGGCGGGAATTCGATTTCTCGATACGCCGGTGGGACTAACGCGCGTGTATATACATTTAACCAAACCCTCGCCGGAAATACCCTAGACGGCGAGGGCGAAATCTGTGCGCTAGCCCTACCAGTATCTACTAGGGAAAAAGAATAAGAATCCATTACAGGAAAAATACTTACTTGTCAAAGTCTTTTTTTTCCGACTATAAATCACCGGGAAATTGAACTGGACGGCGGCGGTTGCAGAATCTTGAGTCTAGGGTTTTCTCTCTCGCTTGCAATTGGAAATCGATTAGGGGAAAAATATTTGTTGGCGTACATTGGAAGCTTTTATAAGCAAAGGCACGCCTTTTCAAATCCCGCCTCTCCGTCTGCTCCAACAGAAAAGCAACGCGTGTCCTACTTACCCTGACACCAACAGAAGCTCGACCTCGTCAAAACGAGGCGGTATGCAGAAATCTTAATTTCGACGGGACAATGCAATTCAAAGCTCGACCTCGTCAAAACGAGGCGGTATGCAGTTCAATTTCGTCGAAATCTTAATTTCGACAGGGCAATGCAATTCAATGCTCGACCTCGTCAAAACGAGGCGGTATGCAGTTTTGACTTCGTCAAAATCCCACGGGGCAATTTCCACCTCTCTACAATGACCTCGTTTCTCCGACCTTTTGGGGGGGGATGTGATAGGATGTAGCCCAAAGGCCCAGATCAGCTCGGCCCATCCAGAGTGAAGCCCAATAACACGAGTCAACAAAATCAGCCAACTGCCCCACGATTTCTCAACCACCCGCGATGGTCAGAGTACGGACGGACATGCGAGAGCAGCACCCATGATCTCTGAATCACCCATGACCTCAATTCTCTATAAATAAAGCTATTTTTGTAAGACAAGGGGAGGTCACTGTATATTCACTAGCAAGAAAGACTTGAATACAAACATTCTCTTTCCCTCCATGGACGTAGATCTACCCAAAGATCGAACCACGTTAATTCTTGTGTTCTTAGCTTTCTATAAATCTCACCATCACGAAAACACTCTAAAATCCACGATCGATCACCCCCAAATATAATTACATGAAGAATCGAATGTTCCATTACTGACAACAAAATCTATAGATGTTTCTAGATTGTTGTTGTGCGAGATGGGATTTGCCCAAGCTAGTTCTTTTTTCAAGATTAATTTTATAGGTTTAGAATTAGAACCATCTAATTAGCAGATGAGACCCTCTCCCTAAATTGTGTTCTATCATCCTTATTTAATTAATTACTAAGCTATAGCTTTACTATATTTTAATATTTTTTTACAAACACTTATTACCCAAAAACCGAAAATCGGACAAAATTGAAATCTAGAAATGAACTGGTGATATATAATTCTTTGAGCATTACAGAATTAAGGGCGTCAGCAATAGAAAAAGGAACAATGAAGAGGCAATTAAGGAAATACGTGTATGTCGATCTGTTCCAATGGCAGCATCACTTGAGAGGCTCAAACATCATTGCATTAATGTCCTTTAGAATATCCTTCGGAGACGATTACTCATCGCCTCCGTCGTGACCATACAAGCAGTAGCCTATCGTGCACGTCTTCCACACCAGCTCCTTACATTCTCTCGGAACACTGCTTCCTCCTCTTCGACACGCGAGCTGCATCACTTTTCTTCTATGAAATTCCAACACCTCCTCCACCTTCGTCACCGCCTCTTCCTCCGAAACGCCTCCTCCCACTGTCTGCACGCTCACGCTGTTGAGCGTGTTCTCTTCGCGCTCTCTCTGAATGCGTCGTGTTAATTATACGACCATTATAACCTAATTGCTAACTGTTGTTCTAGATGCCAATTAATAGTTGAGTGTTAATTACAGAGATTTAGACCTGCTTACCTCGTAAGTCTTGAGGTCGTTGAGCAGTCTGCAGACAACATTGCCGTGTCTGCACAGACTGCTCAACTCCTCGGAAGTCCAGATTTCCTCGGACAGTTTGATTCCGAGGAAATGGACAGACGTCAGGACGCAAAGTTTGCAGCCGATGGTGATTGGTGCGAAAGATAAGTACTCTTCTAGAGTCGACACTTTGTTTCCACTCAGCGAGTCCTTTTCTCTCACGGCGCTCTCAAGTAGCTCCACCCACTGCGTTGACAAATACATATATACATATATTGTTAGTTATTTAAAACACTAATCAATTAAAAAATAATAATAATAATAGATGGAATGGAAGAGGGTTGTAAGTAATTAGGTACCATGTTGATAAGCTGTTGTTTGGAAGAAAAGCCTTGCTATGCATGAGCCTTGGCTGCAATCTCATTTATCGTGTCGTGTAATGCAGTAAACAAAATCTCCACTTCTTTGGAACAGTAACTGCCAGCTGGCTTCCATCTATAGTACTTCCTCCGTCCCAAGATTAATGAGACCCTTTCCATTTTGGGTCGTCCCAAGATTCTTGACACCTTTCCTATTTTAGAAATAATTAACATCTTAAGTGCACAATTAGTTATCCCTTATCACCATTTATATACATAATCTAAATATCTTAAAATTAATTTTAATTAAAAAAAAATTAAATGTCGGAGCATTTAAATCCCACCCACCAACAGATTAAAACCCTCAATATACCCAAAATTAATTGATCTATTCCCATTTTTTGCTTTTCCCATTTCATTGCTGTTCTTCGTGGAATCCGCCCAAAAACCATAATTTCCCCATCTCTCTCTCTATCGTCCCTTCCCAAATCGCTCTCTCTTGCCATGAATTCCCTCTCTCAAAGCACTGAAAGCCAGTCGGTTCCGTCGCCATGGGTATCAACTCGTGCGGCGAGGCAACCGGCGGCTCGGGTTGACAGGCCAGTGCGGCAACGCCGCCGTGTTTCATGTCGCCGTGAACCCCTAAAATTTAGGGATCTTTCACGCGACGACAGTTCAAGCCCCCCTCGACGTCCTTGTCCGATCTCCCTACCTATTCTACCTGGCAGATATGGGAATTTACGCCGGCAACCCATTGATTGCACATGCGCGATCCCCAGCCCACCGGTACCCCTAATGGAAGCTTCTGGGGTGGCAACCCCTCAAACGGCGACGGCGGGCCTGTCTTGTCTTCCCACTATTGCAGCCTCTGATGAAGCTCTATTTGCAGATTTGCCGGTGCCGCCGCCGATCAATTTTGAGGTGGATGGCCCCCTGGATAGCCAACTAATAAGCTTGGGTTCTCCTTGCTACTACCGGGATGGGTTCCCTGTCTATTTCTCTTTCCACCTAACCACTCAAGAGTGGGAATCGGTTGAGGCTGCTTTGATCATGAAATGGCAGAGGCGGGGTTTCCTAGGCAGTGAGATCTGTCTGATTTGCCTTGAGAATTCATCTTGAGTTTGCTTTTATTTCTCTCTGCTCCTAGTATTTGCCTGATTTGTCTGTCTGATTTGTGAGATCTTTGTTATGGATGCTTTAGTATTGTGTTCAATGACTTTGTGTGGCAATGATCAATTTTTTGGCTCTGCTTTATATATGGTGAATTTCAACTCTCTGTGTGATCATTGATTGCTCTATTTACTTGATCAAAGTTGCATTTATTCAAGAGTGGACAGAGGTAAATTAAACTGCATTTTCCCATTCAAAAGACGAAGAGCACTTACAATAATCTTTTGAAATATAAAATGCAATAATCATGTCCCTAGATAGACTACTGCATCTACAAAAAAGCAAAATTAGACTTCTTCTTTCATAGTCTCTGTCTTCAGCATCTCCTCTAAAAAAAGGAAGTGCTTGCCATGTTTAGATCCAGCCCTGTTAGCTGCTGCATCCCTAATCTTGCACATAACAGCTCTATGCCCATTATCTGGCCATTCTGAACCAGATATTCAATACTATCCCTTGCTAGTTCAATTGGAATTGTGAGACTGGTTGGCAAAACCCCTTCCCTTATCATGCTATCCTTTGCCATGTGAGGGCTTTTGTAGTTGTTGTGGCCCTTCACCTTCATAATCTCTGTTAAGCAACACTGTAATGTCAGAAATACCTTGTTCAAGGTCATTGCTGGGAGGTCATGAAATGCTTCTTGCACAGCATTAACTAGATCATCTAAATTTCTGCATACTCTCCTATGCTGTAGGCTTTGAATTGCATTAAAGAAACCTAAGTCATTTATATTGGTATCTGGTGAATTTGGTGGCTGTTGAATGAGCCTAATATTGAAACCATCTTGAGTTGCTGCAGCTCTGAAATCTGGATCTGAATCCTTAATGTGTGGCTTTGCATTGTCTTGTTGGATAAAAATGTCTCTGGATGCAGTCTGTGGCCACTTCTCTCTTATTGCAGGGATCACCTAGATTATAAAGTTTCAAGAAACTAAAATGATTAGAATGTGCTTATATGTGTGTATGTTATGTGACCTGTGATGCGCAATATATGAGAGCTGAGGTCTTATTTTAGCTCTATGCCCCTTATCTGACCTGTGATGCACTGTATTGAGAGCTGAGGTCTATTTCTAGTGCCTAATCTTAAAATGATTAAGAAGATAATGCATAGAAAGTGTAGCACATGACCTTGCTGGTACCTTGTCAATAAGTGTGGCTTTCATTGTTTCTCTAGTGATTGAATCCACAGCTTTTGTATATAGTGTGCCCTTGGCTCTGTGTTTACTGTTTCTTATTGCTACTGCTTCAGTGGTGAAAGGGAAGCATCCTATTTTCCCATCAAATAGGACTGTGCCATCATCACTAAGAATAGGCCGGCTAACTGCACACATAAACATGATCTTGCCAATAAATCTCTTAGATTTGCATGCTCTATAAGGCTCTTCTTCATCTGGTGCTAGGTAATACCTGCAATATGGCAGATGGTGGTTAAAATCTTGTCCCTATTGTGACCAATGATGCAAATATGTTGACCTGAGGTCCAAAAAAATAAAAAATTCATGAATTACTTCTGAAATAGGCAAACCTGTTTTTTCCTTTGGTGATGAAGAACCACTTCTCATCAATATGCACTATGTTGTGCATTGATGAGTACCTTAATGTGTTCATCACCCTATCTAGCTCAAGTGATTCCAAACTGAATCTCATTCTTAGAAACTTACAATCTGCTGTAAGTGAGGGCTTGATAAAACTTGCAAAAATCTTAAACAGTCCGGCCTTGCCCCATCTCTGCAAGGTTGATTTGCTTACTCCCATTTTCTTTTCCATTGATCTGTAGCAGCCTCTCTCACTGACATCTAATGTCTTCATCAACTCATAATTAGGTTGCTTGTTGTGATCTCTTTTTCTTCCTTTTTTCCTTGATACTAAGTGTATTGCTAACCCTTGTGATTGTTGTTCTTTTGCAGCTTGCCACAGCCTTGATACAGTTGCTTTGGAGATATTGAATTGAGTTTGAGCTGCAAGAAGCCTACCTCTTTTCGGCTTCACATTACTACTCCCTTGAAGAATGAACTGCACACATCTATTGCGCTCATCAGTGGTCAAATCCTTGCGTCTGTTCACCATTGATGCTGCTCAAGCCCCCCTCTTCCTTTCCTTATTTTTTTTTCTTCCTCACTGTGTTTCTCTCTGAGAACCCTTGAGTGATTAGATCTTAATTTGAATATTCATAGGGGAAGGTTTTCAATTTTGAAAAAAAGGCGCCTCTTCACTTTACTTAAATTACCGCCATTTTTTTTTTTAAGACATGTGCTTCTAATCGTGCAACATGTTTTGTAAATAATCTTTAATTTATTTTATTTTTCTCATTTTTCGATTCATTGTTTGAGGTTTACTTGATCATTTTTTGGACTTTCAAATCGGAGGTTGTAAAAAAAAATTAAGAAAAAAATTAATTTTTTTAATGATGTCAGCAATTAAATTTAATAATTAAGCATAAATAAAATAGCATTTCTTTTCGTTTTTAATTCTGATACATAAATATAATGTTAAATACATAAAGAAAACTATAACACTAAACAATACACTTAAAATACTAAACACTCTCACATTAAATCCCGTGCCGAAAAGAAAGGTCTCATTAATCTTGGGACGGAGGAAGTAATAGTTTCAACACTTATAACCATGCATATTTGACCATAAATATATACTCTAGAAATTAAATTCTAAGAGAAGCTAAACCCTAAAGACCTCGTTTGGTAGTCAAGAAAATTTAAAAAAAGTCCAAATAAATAAAGTTATCAGTGTTTTTTTGTTTTTGTTTGGTATTCCAAATAAGTTATCTCGAAGGCCCGTAAAATAGGTTTTGCCCGTGCTAAAATCACTATTTATCTTTGATAAATTACCCGTCCTTCCCCATCAGATGAAATTAATTTTTCATGGTTAATTTTATACAATATTTATCTAACCTTTTTGTCATGAAAGATACTAAACAAACAGTAAGCGTACGAATTTGTGTGGAGATTAGAATATAGTATATACTTACTCCTTGACTAGATCAACAATATTGAGTGCCTCTTCTTTAGACCCATAATGATCGAAAAAGTCGTCGAAAACAGTTATAAGAAGAATAGATTGAGCGTAAGAGATTCGAGCCATGGATTGGTGAGGATCCACAATGATTGCAGCTGTTAAAATGTAAGATTCTCGACATGCATTTCTTCCTTTAGTTAAGAGGCCCAACCTACAATCAGAATACCACCTGCAAATTCATTTTAATTCGTTTGTTATTATACTCATTACCATGTCCATGCATAGCAAGAAAACTAGTTAGCTAATTAATGAATCGCATACTTGTTCATTTGTTCAAGTTCTTTTAGGTATTGTGCTCTGCTCGGGAGATTTTGAAGTCCTCAACGAATAAATGGATGAAGTCTTCATTGTAAACTGTAGAGCACCTAAAACATAATATAAATAATTCAAAATATGAGTTATACTATTCCTTTTGCTGTTTAATTATATGAAATGATGATTCGGAAGTTCATTAAGGTACCTATATGCTGTTTTCGAAATTTGGATTGATTTAGCATCGTATGAGTCGATGGTTCTTCTGTTCTGGAATCGGACTAGTGCGTCGTAGAAGTTCTTCAAGTCGTATTCCACCTTATGAATTTCCCAACACAATTGACGGGTGTTTAGCTAAGCTTATAAGCTTCTTAAAACGGGTTATAAGTTGTTTAAGAGCTTATAAAGCTCTGAAAATGTGTGTGGCAAAATGAGCTATCAAAGAGCTTATAAGCTCAAAAAATAAGTTATAAGAGCCTATAAGCTCCTTAAAAATAAGATCTCACAACTTAAAAGTAAGCTCTCACACTCCAATTTATTTATTTTTATATCTTATAAGCTCTTTCAAATAAGCTTAGCCAAACACCCCTAAATCATAGAACCTACTATATATATTTCTTCTTTTGAACTTGAAATAAAAAAAATTAAAAAATTGTAAAAACCTGCTTCTCTAATCGTTTGTCGCGAATGCTGCGGTTGAGCAGCTGGTGCTTGAGAAATGGTTTGGTCCAAGCATGAATTTTGTCGAGAATCATTTCTTCTTCGTTGATTTTTGTGAGTGAAGCTCTGTAAAGCTCAAGCACTGTGCCTTCGCCGCTCTCTTGCATGCTCACGCTATTAAAGAACTCCTCCTTGTCCACAAATTCTGCTAGTTCATCTGAAATTCTGCTTCTATCCATGAAAGTTTGAGTCGAAAATTATTTAATTATTTCTTATCTAATTATAACAACATATTAGTTTGCAGTTATATGGATTTAATTACGTGATCAAATTTAGGCAAAAGTAAGCGGATTATATAATTGCGGATGAGATCCTTTTTCGCGTATCTCGTATCCCAAAATTTAATTTCTATTAGTTTATATCGTTTTTCATAAAAAGATACAAAAATACTAGTATAACATACTGTAGTAAATTATAATAGACATTTATAAATAAAAATTGAAATTTTAAAAAATTATATACCATAGTTTTGAATTTATCAACCCTAATATAAGTAATAAAAGTGAAATTAAATGTTAAAATATAATTATAAACCATAATTGAATGAATGAACCCAAGAAAATAATTATAATCAATATATATTAAAATTGTTAAAAAAAATAAATAAAACTATTAAAAATTAAGACTTGGGACACGTTTGGAACACAAAATATGAGTTAGAATAATTGGTAGTACTCTAATTAGTGATGTTTCAGCAGAGGAGTATATATAGACGCTTTGTATTATGGATCTGGTACACTAAATCAAATACAATTTGGTCTCTTCACCATATCTGGAAGAAAAATAGAATGTAATACTCCCTCCGATTTATTTTATTTTATTTTATTTGTCTCATTATTTAAATATATATGAGTTATAAAATAATGGAATGAGACGAATTAGTTGAGGAAGTCTACGATCAAGGATTCAAAGAAGTTCTTGAATGTATTTTGTATCTATCAATTCAATCTAAATGCATTCCTTGTTTACTAAGATTTTTTTTCTCTAAGATCTTGACTCTATACCATGTGATAATATATATCATCCCATGCACTACGACGCTACTAAAAGAAAACAATTTGCAGTATAGAATAATTAATTAATTTTTTTTTGGAAAAGAGTGGAATACCAGATGAAACATCATATCCCCTCATTCGTAGAAGCCGAAATGCCAGAGCTCGACACGTAACATTGCAAAAGATCTCACCTTCTCTCTCTTGCCAATTCCTATATATATTAGTAATTTAAATATAAAAAAGGTATTAATATATACTACCAATTAAGATGAAATGTAGAGAATTTGGAGATGAAATGAAGAATGTTCACCTGTAAATGTCATAAAAAATGCCGCTGAGTTCAACTTCAAAATATGTGTGAATTCCTAATCTTTCAAGTGTATCGATCATGCAGAGACGAGCGTATATATCGTATGGATAGATAGTTGGTACTGATAAACAGATAAAATCATATCTAACGTCAATATTAGATGGAAAAAAGTAGGAAATACTACCTCCATTTCGTTGAATATGCTACATTATGTTTGGCAAATTCTGATACGTTTTTCCACGCTTCTTGATGATAGGGTTTAAAATAAACTTTTGAAGATTTTTTCTATTTCAGATACTACGACTGTCAGAGTATCCCGTAAAAGAAAAAAAATCTTCAAAAATTCATTTTAAAATCCATTATCAAGAAGCGTAGAAAAATGTGTAAGAATTTGTGAATAGTAAATGTAGCCTATTGAGTGAAATGGATGGAGTATGAAGTAAATATATAGGTATGTACGTTTCTTTACCCCATCCACCGTTGGAATTCTTAAGAGTGGAGATCAAATATTGGAAACATTTATCGTCGTGAGAGTGAATAACAGCAGCTGCAGTGGTAGCAGGTGAGTTGAACAAGGATCCATTATTTCTTTGATGCGTGCCCATTATTTGCTTCCAATGGCTTGAATCGTCGACTACTCCTTCAGCTACGTATTCCCAGTTTCGCTTTCTTTGCGTCACATATCATTTTTATATATGGTTAGTTTTATGTTTCGTTTCAATCATGAATTATCAAATTAAATGAACGATGGATCAAATTAAATGAACATTGAATATCGTTTCTCGTATAGTTTTATTCTGAATCTCAAGTCACTCATTGGTTACATTTTTCGATTCAATGCACACATTTTGAATGTCAAACCGTCATTGTAATCAGTGACGGAGCCAGAAATATTGACGAGGGAGACCCAATTTAAATAATTATAAGTAAATATTAAAAAATAAAAAATAATAAAAATATATAAATTAAAACAAGGCCAACATAAAACAAAATATTTAAAATGGAATATTTCAAAATTCTAATAAGGATAATTTACAATTTATTTGTCAAACTATTCAACTTTTCACAATTGTGTTACGTGTGTCGATCGATAAGAAATAACAATTAAATGTCCAAACTAACAATATTTTCATTGTTTTGTATATAGATTGGAACACAAATATGAAATGGAGAATAGTTTCGCGATTAAATTGTAAATTGCTTAGAAAAAATTAGAAAGTATTTGAAATTTGAACATTATTTTTCTAACTATAATTCTTCAATTGCCATGAATACCACAACAATAACAAAAACAACAAAAATATAATATCTTAGTTTTAAAAACTACTAGTATAGTATTATTTATAAATTAATATATTGGGCTTAAAATATAATATATATATATATATATATATATATATATATATATATATATAATACTAAAAAACTTTGAAAAGGGACCCGGGCCCAGTGACCCCGCTGGGCCCAGTGTCCCTCCGTCACTGATTGTAATACAAATATATGTCAAAGATGGATATCACTTACGAGTAGCTGCACTAATTTTTGAATGTCAAGTCGCTTATTTTTTTGATGTAATAGAAAAACAAGTCAAGGAGTGATAATATTTTTATGTTATTTGTACTTATTTTGAGTACTTATCAGATAGATGTGTTCATTTTGAATATCAACTGCCCGTTGTTTTGCATTAATAGAAAAATAGGTTAGTGATGTACTCGTTTTTAATATCAAATATAGAGTAAAATAATTTTCAAATTGTTATATTCAATCGGTTCGAAACACTCCACCGTCCACTGTAGACACACTTAATATGATCACCACCGCTGATGTGACACTGCTATGTCGACAATTTTTTCATTTAAGGTTAAGTATTTTTAGTAGAGTTTTTTTTTTTTTTGGGTAAGATTTAGTTTTCGGGTATATATTTATATTAGTTGATTAGCTTCTTAATTTATAGCATTATAACATCATCCGTGGACACATTAAGTGTGTCCACGATGAGCATTAGAGCACTACTCCTCAATCTGAATGTCATGTCACATATTGTATGTTGTAACTGAAAAATAACTACTCAGTGAAGGACCATCATGCAATGAATTGGAAAGTTGACATCAATCAACACACATGTATTCACTCCCTCTATGTGTTTTACTTGTTTCGGGACCAACAAGGTACTGCTCTATTACCTAACAAAAATTTCTATGACAAATGATAAAAAAAAATAAAAAAAAATAAAAAAAAATAAAAATCATTCAAGTCTACAAATAAGGAGCGACTGAAATGTTCTATTGTAACAATTAAATATTTCACAAAATATAAATAATTTAATGTGTTCACTATTGTTAGTATTTCATTTAAAAGGATTTCACAAATATAAGTTACTAACTAGAGACAATTAGCGTGAACGAAGCGTAGCTCAGTTGGTAAGACGCTTCCCCTCCAACCAAAAGGTTGGGGGTTCGAGTCATCTCGGATGCGTGTGTGTGAGAGTGTGTGTGTTGTGTTTGTCTTATAAAAAAAAACTAGACAATTAGCAATAGAGAGAGAGAAATCTCAATTCGGGAGAAACTGATTTCATAACTCTATTGTAAACTGATTTCATTTAATGTGTAAACTTTAGTTGTTACTAATAAACACGATGTTGTGCAATCTGAGACATTTATCTCTATACACATGTATAGATTATAAGCTAGCATTTGACAGCTCGCAACTAACTAATATTATTAACAAAGCTAATTAGCTAATCTCAAGATATCTCAAACATAAGTACTCCCTCCGTCTTTGATCTACTGACCCTGTTGACTTTTTAGATAATTTTGGAGTTTTGTGATGATGGATTTAAAATTGAATTTTTGGAATTTAGTTGTTTTTCATCTCTAAAGCACGAGTCAAATAATTTGGTACAAAAAGGGTTATATCTTGAATAATTAATAAGTTAGATTTAATAGTATATATATATATATATATATATATATAGGGAAAGTTCACATGCAAATAAATTATAGTGTGAGAAGTGCGAATTATGCTTAAAACTATACAAAATCATGCTTACAGCTATGCAGAATCATGCTTATGATGCATGTTGTGCTTATAAGCATTGCTTAAAACTATACAAAATCATACTTACAGCTATGCAGAATCATGCTTATGATGCATGTTGTGCTTATAAGCATTGCTTATAAGCACAACATGCATCATAAGCATGATTCTGCATAGCTGTAATTGCTTATAAGCACAACATGCATCATAAGCATGATTCTGCATAGCTGTAAGCATGATTTTGTATAGTTTTAAGCATAATTCGCACTTCTCACACTAGAACTTAAATCTATATGAACCAAACTCTCTCTCTCTCTATATATATATATATATATATATTATCTCACCTTATTAATGAGACAAGGAGATAATGAGACAAAGAGATACTCACTTTATTAATGAAACAAGAATAATGAGACAAATTAAATGAAACATCGAATCTCATCGAAACATACATAGGGTATAATCTAATATTCTAGTTAATTAAAAGAAGGAAAACAAAGTTACCTTATTTCTGAATCTCTAACGTGTAACAATGAATGAATCGAAGGTGGACGTAGAGGCAGAGTCAAATTAAGCTCTTTGGCGTAATTAATCATTGCAGGAAAGCCAATATTGAATCCAATAGGAGAAATCTGATTGTCATCATCAGTTGCAGCCCAACCACGGGAGTCGATGAACTCCATGCCTACAATACCAACAAAATCATATTATAATAATATATGGGCATGTTTGGTATGAGTGTTAAGATATAGCCGGATAACAGTATGCCTAGATAATAGTCATGACTTAAGTGAGTTAACAATATGTATGAAGTGTTTGGTAGATCATATTAAAAAATAATGTAATATAATATTGTTGTTTGGTAGACCGGATTAAACACATACTAACTTTGCCATTTACTATTATACCCTTGTATGAAATTTGAAATCACAAATGTATCTTTCAATAATTCAATATTCAAAAAAATTTATAACTCAAAATTTTATTACTCAACAAACTTTGATAAATTTTAAAAGTTTTATAACTCAATATTATATATTTCCTATTTGAAAATAATGTTACATTCAATATAACATACAATTATATTATCATATAATATATTTTAGATAAAATAACTCATTATTTAAATATGTCATGTTATTTAAATATATTTTTATTTAAATAATTATATTATGATATTTTTTTAAATGCATACTAATTTATAAAATAATTTTTCATTTTAAATATATTAGATAAAATAACTCATTATTTAAATATATTTTTATTTAAATATATATTTTCTTATTTAAATAATTATATTATGATATTTTTTAAATGCGTACTAATTTAAATAATTATATTATGATATTTAAATAATATGATATATTTATATTTAAAATAATATGATATATTTATATTTAAAATAATGTGACATGTGTACAATGAAAGACCAACAAGTGTGAGTACACATCCATATTACAATACCCATATTACAATATTAGGGGGGAGGTGGGATTATTAACAAGGCATAATAGGGCAATAAAGAGAGGGCCTTACTATTATATAGGGCTTCAATGATTATAATATTGATTACCAAACAATGCTATAAGCCTAGATAATAAGCTAACATGGGCTTTATCTTGTGTACCAAACATGCCCTATATATATATAGAGTTCATGAACTTGAATGTAACAATTGAATTAGTTACCCCTTTGCACTAGTTGGTTGTGTGTTTTCCATTTACGCAGGGCAAGTAGGCATGCCAAGGTGGACGAGAGGGAGTCTTTGACCAGAAGTGGTTGACCCGGATCCAAACCCCACGACCCGTCCGGATTCTGGTTCTCGATTATCCAATCCACGCACTCCGGGAAACCTGGCCTGCCGGAATATCCTCGAAACGGCACCATGGCCACCCACGCGGTGTCGTAAGCCGACGGCGACATCTCCACCCTCCCATTTCTTATCCTCTCTCTGATTTTCTCAACCAACTTCTTCTCGGCCTACACCATCATATACAGGATACACTAACTTATGCAGTGGCAATTACAAAAATAATATCCTTAGTTAGAGAGAGAGAGAGAGGGAGGTGCGATGCTTAATTACCTTTGGCAGATCAATATGCAAACTTAAATTTCGAATGGAACTCATTGAAGATGAATGTTTAATCAAATATGCGAGCCAAATATTGCGAAACTAATGGATAGTTGGCAATTCTTATACGAATTTCGATTTTAAATAAAAAAAATACGAATATTGACCAGTAAGTTTGTGGGTTTAATTAGCTTATGACTGATGAGCTAATTATATATCAATTTATTTAATATTATAGTACACAGTTATATTTTCTAATTTAATTTAAATACACATTAATTTTAATTAGATTATATTCTCATCTATTTATTTATTTGCGTGTATTCCAATATAATTTGAATTGCAAGATTTTGAATTATATATCATAACTTGTTTGTTTGTTCTCCAATTTTTACATTTTTTTTATCAAATTAAATGTCTTTAAATGATCTTTCGTTTAAAATCAATCATATGTATATGTCACGACCGCCCTTAGCTAATCGATAGCTAAGCTTGGTAAATTCGTGACTATTAAATATGAATACGAAACAATGGGTAAAAAGGACATCCTGGCTTTGAATTCATGAATCGACTACTTTACTTGGGCAAATTAACACTTGTCCTGTTCAAGGTACGATACCTCTTGTCAACTTACAACCAAATCGAAAGAACATAATAATATCAGAGAGTGTACGCAGCGGAAATATGGTTATAAATACAGGTATGAAGACATGTATTACCAAGAGTTTTCAACAACTAATAAACTTCACCAAATTGACAAAAAGCTCTGCCGGTCACTCCGTTCCATCCTGCTCAACCTGCACATTAAAAACAATGTACATGGCTAAGTACAAATTGTACTCAGTGAACATTTTGCCCAAAACTGATTTTATTGTCATCCATATACTGAGTGAAACATAGAGTTTTTCTTAAAAGTCTATGTTCACTAAAATCTCTTAGTTCTCAAAAGTGACTGCGCAGTCCAATTTCTTTAGTAATCCACCATATCCGACCTGTGGTGCCCGAGGAGGTGGCCACCTCACTCGTCACCTGATCGATCGTCACACTAGACGATTCGACCACTGTGTACACTAATCCAAGTATAGCAGCTGGCCATACAGGGACCCGAATTCGATTAAATAACATTGGCATAGCCAATAGCAGATAGGCATCATACAAAAACAAAACATTTTATGGCATGACAATACTTTAAAAGAGCTATATCAACTAATAAAACATGTTTTGTTTTAAAAGAAAGCCCACCTCTTTTACTCTGCTTAACTGTTACTGAATTCTAGCTTCGTCTTGGCTACTGTTCCTTCTTCGCTCGACCTTGATGAAAGAATACAGTAAGATTCTTAACTCGAACGATAATAGCTTATCGAAATAATTCTAGCTCTATGTCTCCTCGGAGGTCATTCTAAATTTTTAAGTGACGTTGTCACTAAGCTCGAATTATTATTCAAGTTATACGAACGGTTGGTTCGACTGTTTCTTAATAAATCAATTAATTGATTTATTTACTTAGAATTAAAATTAATTGAGACAATTCCCAATAATTAATTTTAATTGTATAATTGATTAGCTTAATCAATTACGTCTTGATTATTAACCTTTAGTTAATAAACTTATTTCTTGGTTAATAACTTATTTCTATAAGTTGATTCTTTTAAGCTCGTAAAATAATTCACTTGTGAATTATTAATTTCAGGTGTAATATAATTTGATTAGTGATTCTTGAACCACATAATTATTAAGGTTGGGTTTATGAATTAATTAACTAAATTAATCCGGCCCAAGGAAATCATAAAATCGGCCCCGGTGAATATTTAATCCGGCCCATGAAAATGGAAGACCCGGCCCAACCAGCTGCCCTCAGCCCAACTACTCGGCCCGGATCCTAAATCCGACCCGGGCCCGACCCGGCTAGACTAAAACACCCACCTCTCTTCTCTCTCTCTCATTTCACTCGACACTCATCTCTCTCTCTCCGATTCCTCTCTGCGACTTCTCACCCTCCGCTCTTCCACCGATCTTATGCTCCCGATCGGAGGTCGGTAGCCGGCGGCCGGCAACCAACGCCGTTCGGATGGTCCCCATCGCTGCTTCTCGTTTCCCTCTGAAAATTCGCCCCCTTTTTTTTTCTATCGACTCTCCATCGGCGACCGGTAGCTCGACCGGCGCCGTCGTCGAATTGAACTCTCCAGCTTTCAAATTTCCAATTTCAGAAACCCTAGGTTTCGTGAAGTTTGGGAATTGATCTCCTCTTCGAAGCTCTCTCTCTGCGACTCTCGCTTCTGGCGCCGCTCCCGTCGGGAGTGGTCGACGCTGCGGTGCTCTGCCCGTCGTCTCCCTCACCCACTCCTAGCGGTTCCATCCTAACTCGAGATTTTAGGGCAAAATCCCTAATCGAGGAAGGCTGGGCTGATGGTTTCCTTCCCTTTGTTGATTTGGGTGGAAATTGATCTCGGTTTGTTTCCTCCGGCTGCGGTGAGACGGCATCGCTCCGGCGCAACTCTCGCAGCCGGCGAGCCTCTCTTGCTCGAATATTAAAAATCCCAATTTTGGAAGAAAATTGGGGACATTTCTCTTTTGGATTCTTAACTTGTGTTCTGATTCGGCTAAATCGACTATTGCTTTAGAGTAGAGTTCGAAATTTTCTTTTATAACTAGAGTGTTCTTTAACCAGGGCTGAAGGTAGAACGTAGCATATCCTGTTTTCTTGTTATGAGAGTTTAGCTAGTTTGTTTCAAGTTTTAACCTGCTAGTTAGGCTACTATTGTTTGAGAATTAATCGAAGAGTAGCTGAATCATTTTCTCTGTTGCAGGTTCGGCGGCTGCGATGAAGAAGATGTTGCTGCTGCAACTCGCCGCTGCAGCCTGCGGTTCGGCTTCTCTGTTGCTGATCGGCTTCCGTCGAGGCTTCAGCCTCGACGAGGTTTAATTCCTTTCACTCTACCTCTTTATTTAATCTCTCTGGTTTTGATTTCTGAATTCTTAGCTGAATGAAAATTGATTCTGGATTTGTATAATTGTTTGATTATGAGTTGGATTTTATCAGAATACTTATGTGAATGCACACTTACCTCTGAGGATTTCAATGTGATTAAGAGCTTAATCGAACAATCTCTGAAGTTAGTAAAACATGCTAGGCTAAACTTGTTTATGGGGTTTGTTTCTTTAACCTCTGAAAACTTTAAGCATGCCGAGTGCTTACTAGTTCTAAACTAAAAGAAGTATGCTACTAGAACAGAAATCATGCTTTTTGAGTTGATGCTATATAGGGTTACCTTAGTGAAATGGGGTGCTAAGGTGGCTGTGGAAGAAAATGGATTTCTGCTCCTGTCTTCCCTGCTTCTGCCACGCAGCTGTAGCCTCCTCTCTTCTTCTTTCTTTACTTCTTTACTGCTACAGCTTCTCCCCTCACCCTTCACTCTCAATTTCTTTTCTCTATTGCTCTTTTACGTTTGATTTTGCTTGAATGTGCAGGGAAGGGAGTTGAGGAACAGTTCTTATAAAAGCTTGAAGTGATGGTGTGATAAGAGGAAGGTGTGATAAAGCTTCTGTCACTGTTCATTGAGGCCTCAGCAACTGTTCCTCAAATCAAGGGATATGTAGGATTTGAGAAGTTTTTTCGTAAAAGAAACACGTGTAGTTTCCTTTCTTTGTATCTTCAATAAAAGGTAGCCAACAATTGTTGACTTGGGAAAGCTTGAATAATAGGTGATGAAGTGTAATATGTTTCTTCATCTTTGGTTAATTGGCTGAATCGGTATTTGCTTAGAACTTTAAAGAGGGGTTGATATTTGTATTTATATGCTTAGGGCTTGTTTGGTAGGTGTTACAAAGTAAGATATCATGGTTTATCTCGCCTGCTCTTTCTGTTTGGTAGGTGGGCTTCCTTATCTTACTGACCCGCGAAAACATCCCGACCCGGGATGAAATATCGTGAAAATAAACGATAACATATCGGGTCCCTCCCTGCAGATAAATAAACGCAGTATTCAACAGTATTTGAGATAGAATTGAAACTACGAAAATCTCCTTGGCAAAACTAGATCTTGCCCTAATTCTGCAATCGAAGATCGGAATCTGCGATTTCTTCAACAAATTCATCCAGCAATCTAGGTAGAATCCATAGTTCCTCAGCAAGGTAAAATTTTCGGTAAATCTCGGTCCATTCTATCACATTCTCTTTCTGAATTTTTGCACTTGAAATTCGAGAATTTGATTCGCGAAACTAATGGCGAGATGGGTCAGATCTTCAATTTCGCATCGTTGGATTTTAATTTTGTTTAATATATAGCATGCTTGGGTTAAATCTTCTTTGTCTGTTCCTATTATCTCGCTGAATGTTTGGGATAAATCATAATATAGTTGTGCTACTCCTAAAACTTGAGTAAATTTGGGTTAAATCTTCTACGTCTCTTCCTATTATCTTGATATATGCAAAAGTTCAGGCCAAGATACAACTAGGGGAACTTGAACTTGAGTTTCTTGTAGAATATGAATCTTATTGCTGGTGGGTATTAGGGAAATTATAAGGCAATTGGAAGGCAGCTAATTGTAAAAATTCAGAACTGATGTAAGATATCTAAAACTGAAGTTTTCTAGAAGATGTACTTCCTCTGTATTTGGGCCGGATGTTGTTTCGGAAGCTTAACTGATCGAAGAAGAGGAATTCTATTGTTTTATGTTATTGTCGTGATATTGATTTATTGATCGATTTTGCAGCTACACTTCCATTCATTAGTTTCTCTTAAACTAAAACCAAGACCTTTGCTGCAGCTTTTCAGTGTCCATAATTGCTTTAAAACCCAGGTAAAATCTTCAATACACAAATATTGTATTTTTTTTTATGTTTTGCCACATTGTTTTTAATGTTGATCCACGATTCAGATTTGTTTTTGGGACTTCAAGCTGGGGGATTTGATTGCAAGTAGAATTTTTGTTACTTATGGTTGCAGGGAACCTTAGCTAAACTTTCATTTATTTTTTGCATTCTTCTATTAGATATTTTGTTATTGCAGGGAGCTCTTAACATCATTGATTTGTTTTTTTATTTCATAGTCATGCCGGAGTCCGAGTTTGACGAAGAAGCAATCCTGTTCTTCATGATTGATGATATGATTACTTCTTATCTATTACAAATCTTTCTAGTAATCCAAATTTGTCACAAAATATCATCTAGAAAACGAAAACGAACCATACTAGCTGAGTCATATTCCATGATCAGTAGGATCCCCTCTCAAGTAAAGCATTTGCATCGGATGGTTAAATTAAGTGATGTTGATTGTATTGCAAATCTACGAATGGACCGCAATACTTTCCAAAGATTATGTGTTCTTTTGCGAGAGTTGGGTGGGTTATCTGATGGAAGGTGGGTCTCTGTAGAGGAACAAGTAGCCTTGTTCTTAGGTATTTTAGCTCATCACAAGAAGAATAGAATAGTAGGATTTGACTATATTAGATCAGGGCAAACCATATCCCACTATGTTCATGTTGTGTTGAAAGCTATTTTTAAGCTTCATACTATACTGCTGGTTAAGCCGGAACCAGTTCCCGAAGATTGTACTGATCCACGTTGGAAATGGTTTAAGGTATGCCAATGCAAGTTATTTTTCTATTTGTAATCAAATATTTTCAGCAGGGGAACAAATTTGTAATCTGAAATTGTATATACTACTTATATTTATTTTCAACTTCTTGATGAAGGGTTGCTTAGGCGCTTTAGACGGCACGTACATTAACGTTAAGGTTGAAAATGAAGACAAGCCGAGGTATAGAACAAGAAAGGGGCAGATTTCCACAAATCTTTTGGCAGTATGTGATAGAAATCTAAAATTTGTATACATTCTACCTGGTTGGGAGGGATCAGCCAATGACTCAAGAGTTTTACGAGATGCTGTTAGTAGAGTACATGGATTAAGAGTGCCAAAGGGTACTAACATACTACTTTCCCCATTTACTTTAGTTTGATGAAAAATTAACCAAACTCCTGAGTTAGATTTATTTCATATATGTTAATCTATATTTGATGTTCTCCATAGGTAATTACTACCTTTGCGACAATGGATACGCAAATAGCGAAGGTTTTTTAACACCCTACAGGAGTGTGAGATATCACTTGAAAGAGTGGGGCCCAACTAATCAACAACCTCAAAACGCTGAGGAGATATTTAACATGAGACATTCTAAGGCCAGAAATATCATCGAGCGTGCATTTGGCATTATGAAAATGAGATGGGGCATACTTAGGAGTCCTTCTTATTATCCAATTAAGGTGCAAAATAGGCTTATAGTAGCATGTTTTCTGCTGCATAATTTTATCCGTAATGAAATGGAAGTAGATCCATTTGAGACAGCAGAAGATGACTATTGGGGTAACAATTCTGAGGAAAATGGAGACCATGAATCAGCCTATATAGATTGTGTGGCGTCCAGTGATGAGTGGAATCAGAAAAGAACAGATATAGCACAAGCCATGTGGCATCATCTGTTGTAATTGCAAATTCATAGATATGTTGTTTCAGTTAGATTTTTTACCTGTTTGGTGAACTTTACTAAGTTTTTCACTGTATTAGATTTCTTTTAATTATCGACTCTGGATAGCAGTTTCCTTGTATTACAATTATGAATTCCGCAGCTGATATGTTTCCAGTATTTATGGCTTGTTGTTATAGTTTGCATATGCCTTTTTCTTATACTTTGCTTATTGTTGTTTTGCTTTTTCGCTTCTACTGATCTTGCTATATATTTTCAGACCATCATCAACATTGAATGGAGATAGATAGCAATGTGAACCAATTCATACCCCTATGCCAATGTGGAAAAGGGAAGATGCAGGTCAAACCTGCTGGGGCCACAGCAAATCATCCGGGCCGACTTTACTACAGATGTCCTATGAGGAACCGAAGTAACTGTGATTTCTGGAAATGGTGTGATGAATATCATCAAGCCACCGCAAGCGGCTTCATACCCGAGTTTGTTAAGAACCAAGCATACAAACCACCGCCTTCTCAAGAACATTCTACTTCGGCTACGAGTAATCCAAACTGCTCGGCTTCACTTCTTCATAATCCAAAAGATCGTGTAAGATCTGACTATGAGAGTATGATAGTGCTAGTTTTTATGGCCATGGTATTGGTGTTACTAGGTGTAATTATTGGCAAATTGTTGTAACTGTTATTTTGTAATTTATATAGTTGAATTAATTAACTTGCAGCAGCAATTGGACCGAATTTTTTAGTGCAAGGAACTCTCTATATTTATTTGTACTATGAAGAGATTCTCTGTAGGAAAGAAATGTGTATTTGAAAATAGCAATTGTACTCCATTTTAATTCAGTTATTCGAACAATATTCGAAAATAGCAATTGTAGCAATTTGACCGAATTTCAAGGCTTTGCAACTTTCGACAAAATTCTGAAGTTATTCGAACAAGTCTGATAGAAAACTATAGCAATGTAGATGACAACTCATTCGCTTGGCTTCTGGTGTTTTGTCTTCTTTTGTTTTGCTTTAACTTGTGAAGATTCTCCATTGTCTAGTCTTTCCCAAGAAGAGACTACTCCAACTGATAAGATAGTTACATACTCCATTATTGGTATCAATTATATTCTTTCAATATGTGTTACATGTTATATAAAGGAGTATAAAAACAACAACCCACAGCAAACACATTTCTTCATATTCAGGAGCCATAGTCATGAGCGAAATTCCACCACAATCGGCGATGTTGTATTCAGGCTGCTGGACTCCTGAGTTAGATGAGACTTTCTTGTCTGCCATCATCGGCGACCTACGAGCTACTTTACCGCGCCCTCCTATTCCTTCCGAAGCCTTGTTGGTTGCAATGAGTATTCTTAATGAGAGATATGACTTGAAGCTTGAATGGAACGATGTGTTCGAGCGCTTCATGTTTATGAAGAAAAGATACAAGATATATACTTCATTGCTTCGGGACAACGACACATCTTGGGATCAGGAGTCAAACTCCGTGTTTTGTGATGACAAGACATGGGTTCGCCTCTTCAAGGTACGTATTTTTTTTTAGCACCAAAACCTAAGATCTATTATGATGAAAATATTAACTTCATTCTTAACTGTACACCACATACAGAAATTTGGCCTTGCGAGAGCTTACTTCCATACTGGAGAGCCTCAATATGGAAAGTTGCAGCTCATCTTCGGCCTTGACAATGTAAAGGAGGAGACTCCTTCGAAGATTGTGATTAACATCTCTGACACCGTCGTTCCGAAAACTGCAAAAAATGTGGAGTTTGTGGACCTTTCTGACGATGAAGAAGTAAATTCTCCTATGGCTGCAGCCAAGACGAAATCATGCCGCCGACTATTTGATGGAGAGTATAGTTCTACGAGTGTGACTGCCTCCGGAATCCCGACACGAAATGTTAATCCACCGCAGCCAAAATTTGACGACGGGCCTTCACGTGAAGATAATGGTCGAAGCTCGTGTGCATCGAGTAGTCCATTATCATGGTGGAACCGACCTTAAATCATTGAGTGTTAAGATTAGATGGAGAGCTATGCTACAGGTTTTTGTAATATTATGTTGGAACCTTTCTGTTTTGTAGTTGTTCTATTTCCTATAAGATAGTTTCTGCTTATCCTAGTTTGCTACGTGTTTGTACTAAAATTTGTATTTATCTCTAGATTGTAATGTGGCAATAAGCTTCCATCTAATGATATGTTCATTAATTAATGTGCTATATTTGAGATCATAACTAAAATCCTAGAAATAAAAGCCTTGTCGTACAAGTATTGCAAATCGAACAATATGTTTGATTTTTTTTTATTGCCTAACATGCACACCATTCTGCACGATTTTGATTATTTTGTCTCATCTATATTTATCTTATTCCATATATTGCTTCTTTTTTTGACTCTATATTTGGAATTAATTTAATTCAAAGGCCAAATTATTATTAATGTACATGCATTCTATATTTTTTGGTCACGTTCAACGTGGTTTGCACGATATAAATTCATTCTTTAATTATCGACATTATTGGCATTCTACTTGAGGCAATACGGGTATTGAAAGTTATTAGTTGAATTATAGATATTTATGTTCTTACACGATGAAAAATAAAGCATAAAATCAATGAAATTTAAAATAGCTCATCAATTGCTCATCAATGCTGTGAGGTTATGTTATTATTCAGACTTCACTAATGAAACCAAGAAGAAGATATCCAAGAATCAAGAACAACCCACAATAACTGACATTAGCAAAAACAACCCAACAAAACTTCAAGACTACGTAGAAATAGGTATCCATGAAATTCACATATTCAGCTGCACATGTGAATTTCATAAGGAGACTACATACAAAAAGATGAAAGGTGAAGTCAAATTACATTGTACTAACATCAAGTTCAAACTAATTAAAAGCAAGTTTCAGTACTATTTCCCATCTTCCAGGTTACCGATGATTATATCTAATCATCCAAGCTAAGTACGTACATGACATATGCAGGTCGATCAGACTCTGGTAGACCCATGAAGAACTCAAGACGTTCCACCTTGCCAATAATTTTGTCACAGGCTGTGAAGCTCTCTTTCAAAGATAACTCAGGTATAACCTTGATGAGATTATAGACTTCCTTTCTCATTTGAGCAACATCTACATGGTACCCGATCCTGTTGATCAAAGAATCAAATCTAGCATTCATATCTCGCTGAATTTGACCGAGCACATCACACATGTTCGTTGTGCCATCATCCACTTTCCTCTTTTTCTTACTTTGACTGGAGACTGGACCAAGCTTGGAGCTGTTACAAACACTAGGATCTTCTTCCTCAATATGGATGTTCTTGTCTTTGTTTTGGGTCCCTCCATTGTTCACATTTTCAGCTGCTGCTCCTGTGGTGTTGTCATCTTTAGCTGCTTCTTCATTGATCTCATGAAGAAATTCATTGAGTGTTTCCATTACATCCTCTGCACCATCTCCAGTTGCCCTATCTTTTCCAAAGACTTCCTTCCACCCTTCTAGTAGTGGCCAAGATCTCTTGTAAATATTGCCGGCATTATTGTCAAGCTGTAAAATAAATAGAGTTGCATTATGATATGACATTTCTGTATTGAACATGAATAAATAAACAAAAACTTCAATGCATCAAAAATAATTTACAGAAAGAATATAGCACAAATGATTATACCTTCATAATTTCTTCCCATTCTGCCTTGTCACAGTTAACCTGAAAATCGCCATTTAAATTGAACCCCACTCCGCTGCGACTTAAGATAGTGGTAAGAGAGGCATAATTTTTCTTCCATGTTGTTAAACGTGATTGAATATGGGGTTTGGCCTTCAGATCAGTTTCGGGAAATGCTTTTCTCATGAGGCCCTCCAGCAGCAACAAGTAGCCTCCCTTAAACCCATTATCTGATTTATATCCTTGACCTATCACATCTTTCAGTGATTCAAGGAGGACTTCCTCCTCCTTTGCTGTCCAAGTACGACGACACATCTCACCTCTAACTCGGCGCTTGACATTACTACCTGAATTCACAAAATATAGATGAAAGCTCCACCATTCTATAGAAGCCGTATTAATTGTATTTGAAATCAAATAACAAACAATTTTTTTTTAATACAAGTACAACAGGGCTTCAAGGAATCCATTTTCAATTAAAATATGCCTGATTCTAGAACTAGATGAAATAAGCAAACAAACATCATTACAATCAATTAAAATTTAGCAATTAGAAAATGTAGGGCTTCAACAAATCGACATGTCACTGCCAAATAATTACCATACAGAGGGGAATTAACAAAATGAGCGACCCATATAATATTATCTTGCTAGCTTTGTGAGCAGGACAACAATTCAACGAAATTCCTCCAATATTTTGATCGAGAGCAGAAACACAAATAAGAAGCTTTAAGAACGGTAAAAGCGTTCGAAATTTAATGATAGAATTCGATAACCTTGTGAAGTAACCATGGCTGCAAAGGTTAGTTGATTCGCCGAAGAAACCTTCGTCGGATCTCGGAATCGCCTTCACCCAATTTTTGCCAACCCTAATTTCTTGTCTCTGTGCCTGACTGAAAATAAAGAACCGATATGTAATGAAATAGGATAGTTTCGTATTTTAGGAAATTCTTAAGGGTTATATTGGTAAATTTATATTTTAGAATTGATAATTATGTTGCCTATCAAACACCTATGTAAGATATCTTCATGTTTATTCATTGCTACCAAACACGAAACTAAAAGTTATTATCTTACTTGGTTGAGATTATTATCATGATTGTTATCTTATCATGGTATATCCCATCTTGGCTACCAAACGATGCCTTAGAGATATACATGTAATTTGATGTAACTTTCTTTTGATTAATTGGGCTTGGCCCAAAATCTAAAGTGTGTAATGGGTTGTCACAACAATTAAACTAACAAATGGGCTTGGCCCAATTGAAAGTAACTTGGTTCGTTAGTCTAATAATAAACTTGTGAATTATTAATCGAAACACTTAATCGATTTAGCTAGCTTGTTAACTTATAACAAGATAATAATTCATTACTCGTCATAATTTGATATCAAGTAGCTACTCGATTTGTTGTAGAATTTCTTCTGGATAATTCTATTTTACAAGAGTGATTTAAATCACTAAAGAGAATAATTATCCTTTAATCATTTCTAAGGTAGATATAAAATACGGGACGTTACAGTATATTTTTATAGATCTATGATATTCTTGTTTTAAGAAATAAATTTTGAATTAAAATATTAAATTCTACATTTCATTTCTAACTAAGACTCACGTAAATAGGTATTCCTAAAAAATTGGGCTCACGATCAATGAAATATAAGGGAATATATTTTTACAATATTTGTCGATATATTTAATTTAATTCAATAGTTTATATAAAATTGCACTAATTAAACTCTTCATTTGATAGAATTGTTTAAGTAGAAATTTGGATTATATAAAGCCTAGAATTAAAAGAAAAACACCATACACTCATAAACTTAATTAAAAATGTCCTTTAAGTTACTACCATGCATTATAACCGTATCTATATTAATATACTAAAGTAGGATAGTATATTTTCCCTCCAAAATTATAGATATTTGAGCCTTATCACTATTTTTATTTAATTAATTTATTATTCATATTGTAAATGTAATACTATCATTTTCTATGCACTTTAATACATTTATTAGTTCAAAAAATTATAATTTTTATTCATTAAATTTAATTAATTTAATATGGTTATTAATTAAATTTCAAGTAATAATGTTAATTTGACTAATTATTTTTTTTTTCATTTCTGTGTTCCTTAATGTATTTTATCTTTTTATTCCTTTGAGTCTTGACTATCAAAATTTAAAATATTTTAGTATGTAATATTCTTTTTATGCATTTTCATTTTTCTTTTTTACACACACACACACACATATATAATGGAATGATTATAATGAGTGCACTCGGGTAACTCGATTGACAGTGTTAGAAATCTTATCAAATTATGATAACACAATCTATCCATATTTAAAATTTAATAAAGATCCATGAAAATGAGCTAGGAATCTACTAATGATTTTTTTATTTTGTTTGTTTATGAAACAAAATAAATTAAAAGTATTAATTGAAATAAAAATTAGGTATCTTTTCACTGAATATTCGTCACGCTATTGGTTACAAATTGTAAGCACAATATACTAAAAATATTATCTATGTCGACGATATGACACAAAATAAATTAACATTTGCAAATTAAGTATGGCATGTGAGCAATTCATATCACCATATTTTGAGTGTGTGTGTGTGTGTGAGTGTGTAGTCATTTATACTTAGGCTAAATAAATATTTCATTCACTTAGAAATTGGAAAATTTTCAAACGTAAGTTCAATTTGAATATGAGAAAATTTAAAATTTTTCTTTTTCTTTGTGTGTTTTTATTCAAGTTTTAAAAAATATTTAGAAATGTCGATAAATTTTAAATTGCTAACACGTACTTATAAACATGTCACTTTATATTATAATTATTTTTACTCAGAAATAAATAACAATCCGT
Source organism: Mentha longifolia (assembly GCA_001642375.2). Taxonomy (NCBI): domain Eukaryota; kingdom Viridiplantae; phylum Streptophyta; class Magnoliopsida; order Lamiales; family Lamiaceae; genus Mentha; species Mentha longifolia. The sequence continues at coordinate 23,856,952 of CM038116.1, read as the reverse complement.
GTCATCGCACGGGTGCAATACTAGTTTGATCATCAAAGCTATGAATAAGAATTACATTAAATATGTTGGATATAAATGAGTAATAAGAGTTACGCTTAACTAAACTGCGAATACAATTATAATTTAAAGGGATTATTCATATTATAATAAACTAGTTTGTATCCCGTCGAAATTCGACGGGGTATCATTTTATTGTATATTATTAAAATAGTAGTATTATGATAATTTGTTGAAACAATTCTCATTTTAATTTTAATTAATTGTGAAGTGTCTTAAATTAAAAATATACACTTTTGTTACAAATATTTAACAATTATAGTTATCGATACATACTAAAAGAATTTTAAAAATTTATTGGCTAATGAGCCACCTCAAAATCAATTTTGTGTTTAATATATTCTCAGGTGTTTTAAATTCAAAATATACTTTTGTTACAAAAATTTGACGATTATGGCTATCGATACATATTAAAAGAATTTCAAAAATATATTGGTCAACGGGCCACCTCAAAAATATTTTGTCAACGTACAATATAGTCGTTCTTAATTATTTGTTCAAAATAATAATTATTATTTGCTCTGAACAATGTATTTTGGTAGCTCTCTTTTATATATAGTTAATTGCCTCGATTCATGATTAAGTATTGATGCCATGTCAGCTAAGTGGCACCTTTTTATTCGAAATATTTGCACTATCAATTACTCCATTATCTCCATTCGTCTCATTCTATTTGAGTCCGGTAGAGTGGACATAGATAATAAGATAATAATGTTTAGTTTATTAATCCATTGTCATCATTTGTATTAACCCTTCAAGATTAGTTCTTTTAAAAGGTCTTTCGATTAATTTCGAGATTTTTATACTATATTATTTTTGTGGATTCTTCTGAAAATACTATCATATTGCAGAGTTTATACACCCACCGGATACTCGTACGGGTGCGATTCGTGTGGGATACGCACCGGCCACGCCACGTGGCGAATCCTAAAAATAATAATAAAAAAATAAATAGGATACGCGTATTGGGTGCGTCTGCCTCAAGAAACCGGTGCATTTAGGCTGCCGTTTGTTGTTTTTTTTGGATTTTTTTATATATATTGCTATAAAATTTAAATTCACTACAAAGTTAATATAGTATTTAATTTATGGGGTTTGATTGAAATTTTTATTTTAATTGACATTTATAATGTACTTCGTAGTATTTAATTTATGAATTTTATATTTATAAAATTGGTGATATATATAATAAAATATAAATATATAGACGTATCCTTGACGAATCGTACCCTAAATTTTTTTAAAATCCGTATCCTCATATCTGAATCGTATCGCACCTGCACCCGCACCCGCGCACTCATGCAACATAGATCTGGAGTCTTCAGCTAACTTTCTTCAAACTACGAGTCTTGAACTCTTCAAGGCAAGAGTTGAACTCCTTCAAGCTGGCTGACTAAGATCTGTCTAGTTAAGATCATCATCCTGAGCTATACATGGCATTTTGATCTAGCAACCTAACTCTAGAAAAGATCTAAAAAGATTCTAAATGTTGTTTCGATAAACATCATCAAAACTCACAAACTGAGTGGGGTTCTCAACAATATTAATGCTAAAGTTGTGATAAAAGCATAACATTATTCTCAACATATCGCAAATTTAAATCTATAAATAATAATATTTTCCATAATCTTTAAAAGGAATTACCTACACATAAGCTTCCACGTCATCAAGCTAGTTGAGCTAGTGGAAAGGTAAGTGAAAAAAATATTCTTTAATAAAGGTTTCATGACAAACGTTTGTAGCATCGACATTGCCGGTCATCGAAATGCATCTAAAAAAAATCGAAATGCCTAGTTGAAAGATTCTCGATATAATTATGAGTTTTAATTGAATACATTATTGACTTGATGGAAACATTAATTGACCGACACTCAACTTGGCTGACGATTGAAATGCCTAGTCGAATGATCTACTCTCCTTATAATTTGGTGTTCAATTGAATAATCTTCATATGTTGAATTGATTTTGTGAAAGCATTAAATTACAATTCAAACATGGTCATGGTGGGGGAAGAGATCTTTCAACTAGGCATTTTTATATCTTTCATTCATATAGTCAGCCAAGTCATTGTCTTGTATAAGTAGTCAATAGAGAGTATTATATTGTGAAAGATCAAATACAATGGATTATATAAGTAGTCATTATCAGCCAAGTTATTTTTTAATCGAATGAATCATGCTTCAAGTATTGCAATGTTTGAATGCCATGATATATGTTTAGTCCATGTTTGGTTCACCTATTTTTGAGTATGGAAAGAAAAGCAATTAATGGATTACATTTCTTTTTGTTTGGTTTGAGTAATATGTTATCCATTTTCTTTATTTGAGGGTAACTCAATCCACCATATTGTTACCTTTCAAGAATGAGGGAAAACAAGAAGAAAGAGAATCCTTTTATAAGTGACCAATTTTCATTATTGAACTAAACATTCAACAAAAGTAACCATTATTATTACCATTGACTTGATCTCATTCCCTTTCTATTATCCAACTTGAACAAAACGAGCACTTAACATATTTAGGATGAGACAATACACGTTAGAATATGTAGGAGAGATTATGAATCCCATGACTAGGGATGGCAATGGGTCGGGTTTTTGCGGGTACCCGCCCCATCTAAACCCTAATAGGACGGGTTTGGGTAAAAACTAAACGGGTTTGAGACGAGTTTGGCTAATAAAATTGATACCCGCAATGGATTTGGGTTGGGTATGGGTAAATAGGTTCTGACACCCACTACCCAAACCCATATATATGTATGTATGTGTGTGTGAATTAAAATATTAATAATTATTTGTAATTCTAGATTTCTTTTTTTTTTATGTATCAAAATTAATATTTTATTGGTATTTATCTTGAAATTTGTTTTATAATTTTGTTAGTTCATATTTATAATAAGATTTGCATATTTAAATAATAGTTTTAACTTTTGATTGGTATATATATATAGTTATAATTTTTATTATATAAAATCTTAAAGAACTATTTATATTAATGTTGTAGAGTTCGGGTTTTATCGGGTAATTAGTGGGTATTACCCGATAGGTTTGGGGTAGGTACATGTATCAAAATCAATTTTTAAACGGGTTTAGGACGGATATGGGTACGAAAAATTTTAACGGGTTTGGGTTTGGGAAAAATTAAATGGGTGGGTACTCGACCCATTGCCATCCCTACCCATGACTGTAGGATATATAATATTATTATGTATTATCATATGACTATAGTATCCCTCTGTTAGTTGTAATTACAAAATTTGCACGATAATTATCTTTCATTTACAGCCACTGATCTTTAAAATGGGTAGATGGGATTTATTCGCATTTTTCATGTGGGAACTTATTTCTATATTATCTATCATCCATATAGTTTTGATCGTTCTCATTTCTTAATAGGTGAATTAAACATGGACTAAAGATTTAAGTCTTGATCATATCTCGTTTCATAATAGTTTTGATATTTGTTTTCAATAAACAGCAAGGTTAAGATAGGCCAACCTAGAACCAAAAACTTTAGGATTAGAATGATCAAGATTTTGAAGCTGCCAAAAAAATTCACCCCAATTGAGCCTGGACCAAATAACCCGCAAACTTACAAGACAGACCAGAAACTAAGCATGTTGACTTCATTAATATCCCTATCTAAAATAACAATACCAGATGTATATCAAACTTTTCATAAGAAAATTGAATGAAAAATATTCTACACAGATCCAAAACAATTCTTCCCGTAAAAAGTATGAATGATCGTCTCAAATTAATTAACTAAAGACATTATTACGATATGATACAACACCAACGGCATATCTAAAATACAAATGAGTCAAAAAATTTATAAACATACATATGTTACTTTTTACTTTTTAGTTTATTGAATCACATATAATATCATTAAATATTATTTTCAGTTTACTTTGATCAGGCTAAATAATTTTGGAGTTAAAATTTTGGTCTTAACTCTATTTCAATTTTCAAGTGGTACGTTGGCAGTACTTTTTGGAATTTGTTTAGTATGTATTGATTTTTATGATTGTCATATTTTTATACAAAAATAAAAAAATAAAAAAAATACAATGTTTTTAACTAGAGATACCTAACAATAGACACAAAATGAACATCGTTTCAACCTCAACTTCTATATAAAAAAAAACTTTCAATTTATCTGCCAACCTACCAAATTTGGGCTATTTTCCGTTTGGCCCGTTCGCGCTCTTTTTTATCTATAAATTTTTAGGCATTATCTTCATGTGTGCCAGGCCATTCAAGTTGGCTTGCCCAATTCACACTCAAAACAAATATAACTGAACAAGAACTAATTTTCTCCATTGATCTAATTATTTTATTAATAGGTGTAAATATTTTGGTCTTAACCATACTTTAATTTTCACATGGTCCGTTGGCCAAGAAGTTTTTGAATTTTTTTTTAGTATGTATTTATTTATATGATTGTTAGATTAAGTTGTAACAAAACATGTCATTTATTTAATTAAATACACTTGATAATATATTAGAAACAAAAATGAGAATCGTTTCAACTCCATCTTTTATAGACAAACCATTTGATTAAACATGTCAACTCACAAGGCTTGGGCTATTTCTGGTTTGACACATTCGTGCTTTTTTTTTGCTACAAATTTTTAGCTTATACCCACATATTTTTGTCGGGCTATTCGGGTTGACTCGCATAGTTCGAGCTAAACTATCTTTTCTAAAGTGCCATTTGACACTCAAAATATGTATAACTACATGAGAAAATTTTCTTCATTGGACTAACTATTTTTATTAATATGTGTAAATAGAGTACAACTACTCGATAAATATTATACCATATTAAACTATTTTTTTCTAATATGTTACTACAACTTAATCCAACTTTGTAACACCTTTTTTCTAATAAATTATTAGAATACTATCATTTAAAAATATTACTGTAAATTACTACTCCATCTGTCCACCATTTATTGCCGCTATTACAATATTGGGACGTTCACGATTTACTAAACTTTTCTATTTTGGGACTTAGACCCTCATTTTAACACTTTATCAGTCTATTTTTTAACACTTTGACACTTTAATATAATTAAAAATATTAAATGGATCTATAATTATTCTATTTTAACACTTTAATTTATTACTATATCATCAAACACATTAATTAAACTTCGTGCCCAAATTTTTAGTCCACTAAATCATGGAATATAACAAAAGTAAATAATGAAAGTAGACGTGTAGATAAATTTAGCTAGTGGTGGATAACGGGATGATATCCTCTATTTCCAAAAATATGTCTGTCACGACCGCACTTTGCTAATCAATAGCTAAGTTTGGTAATTCGTGATATGGATGAAATTTGGGTGATGAATGGGAAAATGAACATATAATAGAAATTCGTCTCATTCATTACATAGGATAGCATCCCATAAACTGATAGACTGACATCAATAACTAATCAAGGTACAAAGGTATTGTCAAGATTTTATCTTAGGGTACAATCACATCGAATAGAGTGTACTGATTTGGAGTGTACGCAGCGGAAGGTAAATTGCCGAAATACATGTATGGAGACATGTATTACCAAGAGTGTTTCAACACTAATAGCTACTGATTTGACAAAACACCGCCAGTCACTCCGCTTCACCCTGCTCAACTTGCACACCAGAAATAATATACAGGGCTGAGTACGAGAGTACTCAGTGGACACATGCCAAAACATTTATCTTATTGTCATCCATACTACTGGTAACGCATAGGGTTTTACTTTAAAGAGCCCATGCTTACCAAAACATTTGATGATTCAAAATGTCTGCGCAGGCTAATTTAACTGTACCTTACCATATCCGGAAACTTAAGTACCGTGAAGGTGGCCACCTTCCACGGTACCTGACTAGTCAACTGCCGTTGAGCATAGTCGCACAGTGTACACTAGCCCTTGTAAGATAGACATCTTACTAGGACCCGAATTCGATTAATAATATAATTGGCACAACCAACTTAGATAGGTATCATACAAAATGAAAATATTTTATGGTATGACAATCTCTAAAAAGCTATATCATCTAATAAAACATGCTTTGTTTTAGAAGAAAGCCCACCTCTTTTACTTCGCTTAACTGCTATTGAATTCTAGCTTCGCCTTGGCTACTGTTCCTTCTTCGCTTGACCTTGATGAAAGAATACAATAAGATTCTTAACTCGACCGATAAAAGCTTATCGAAATAATTCTAGCTCTATGTCTCCTCGGAGGTCATTCTAAATTTTTAAGTGACGTCGTCACTGTTATCTAAGCTCGAATTATTATTCAAGTTATACGAGCGGTTGGTTCGACTGTTTCTTAATAAATCAATTAATTGATTTATTTACTTAGAATTAAAATTAATTAAGACATTTCCCAGTAATTAATTATAATTGTATAATTGATTAGCTTAATCAATTAAGTCTTGATTATTAACCTTTAGTTAATAAACTTATTTCTTGGTTAATTTCTATAAGTTGATTCTTTAAAGCTCGTAAAATAATTCACTCGTGAATTATAAATCTCTGTGATATGATTGGTGGGTACAGTAATTTTTAATTAGTGATAACCTGAACCACATAATTAATTAAGAGTTGGATTTAATTAAACTAATCCAATAAAGGAATTAATCTAGGCCCACTTTAGTAACAAGGCCCAGTCCACTGAAATGGAAGGTTTGGCCCAGTACTTACTTGGCCCAGCCTTCAATCCAGCCCAAAACTCCAGACCCGGCCCGCAGAAACAAAACCCCCAAATTCCTCCTTCCTCATTCCCGTCGGTCTCTCTCTCTCTCTTGTTCTGCTCTCTCGCGACCTTCTTCTCCTCGATTCTTCAATCGGCCATGGCGTCGGTAATTGGCACCGAATCGACCGGCGCCGCCGTCCCTGCATCACCGTTAGCTGCTGCACTCGCTCTCTCCCTCTTTCTATAATCGGTCTCCCCAATTCGATTGTGAAAATCAGGGCAAGCTCTCCCTCGGTTTTCCTCGTCGACTTCCGGCAAGAGCTCGCCGTCCGGTGTGCTTCTCTGGCTGCGGTGAGACGGCACCATCCCAGAGCAACTCCCGCGGCTCGACTCTCCTCCTTTTTTTTTTTGAATTTCGATTCGCATAGCAAAATCCCTAAACCTATTGTTTAGGGGACATTTGTCTCATTTTCTTCCTTCCTTCGAATTTTGGCAGCAGCGATGATGCCTTCGCCGTTAATGGCTGTCGCCGCCGTCCCTCTCTCTCGTTCATTTTTTTTGAAAATATTATATTTAAAAAAAACATTTATTGATTCTTGTTTTTCTTTCTTGCAGGTTCGAGTGCTGCGATGGAGACGCCATCGCTCGCTGCTACCATCCTCAAACCGGCCTCTCTGCCGTCGAGGTTTCGGTTCCTTTATTCCTCAAACTTCCTTATTTGAATTGCTTGTTGTTGGAAGAAAATATTCGGAAACTTAGTATGTTTGATTAGGACTTTAAGGATTGTGAGTTTGTGGCTTAAGCTATGCTGAATCGTGCCCTTGTCTAGCTTGTAGAAATTTCCAGAATTTAAAGCATGTTCTGTTCTAGGTGCTGAAGTATAGGTTGCTTTTTAAGACTATGAGTATGCTTGAATTTGTATTAGGGTGCAGCCTCTTTCGTTTCTGTATGAAAAGCTTATGCTTCTTGATGTCGTTTCTCTGTTTCTAGGAGGCTTTGTTTGATTACTACTTTCATTCTTGAGAGTTTTCATCTCTAGTTTAATAGTTGAGTACGTATATAGCGGGTTCATTCCTCATGCTTTACTGGGGAAATACTTGTGGTTTATAAATCTATTGAATAAGCATGCTTTTCCAAAAGAGCTAGTAATTAAATTGGTTGTTCTAGGTATATACCTTAAAGAATAGAAGCGCTTAGGGACTGTGGCTGTGATAGAGGTGAAATGGTGGAGCTCTGCTTCCTGTTTCCCTTCTTCCTTACTGCAGCCTCTTTTCCTCTACACTCTCTCCGTTTACTTCTCTCTTCCTTTCTTTGTTTCAGATTTTTGTGAAGTGTAGAATGGTATGTTGGGCTGGTTTGCTTGGGAAGGTATATACTACTTTTGTGTGCTTTAATGGCTGCACCAATAATTCCCATACACCCTCTTCATTTAAGACTAATCCAACTCTTTTATGCAGGCTTTTGTGTGGTTCAATGGAGGCTATATTGGTGGCCTATTACTGCAGAGGCAAAAGAACTCGTTCCCCCTTTCCTCCTTTACTATCAGACTTGTGTCTATACATATATATCTTACTCATTAATGTTGCCTACACTTTGACTTAGTGTAGTTGTGTAATTGTAATAAATGGAAGAAGTGGTGTATATATGCTTTTCGTTTCACACTCTCTGTACAACTAACCCTCAACTCTTGCTTCATTCAATACTAACTCCTTTTGCCCACTTGCAGGCTTTAATAAGGCTCCAAGGAAACTAGAGGAATGCTACTACTGCAGGAAAAAGCTCAATTCCCTCATTATTTATATTTTCCTACATTGCCTTTGTGCATGTAATAGAAGTGTTTATTTCTTGCTTTCACACCAATGTATTGGTTTGTATGTAATCAATACCTGCCCTCAATTGCTTTTTGTATAGTAAAAAGCTTCCTTAGAGTGTATCTAGATTTGCTCTCGTCAGAAATTAAAGAGCATTAGTAAGTTTATTTACTTATCTCAACTTTGCATTATCTTAATGCTCTTGTATGCATTAAAAAGCTTTTGGATTTTACGAGCTCGCTTCTTCTAAATAAACTTGATGGTAGTTGGGTATGTACATCAATACATGTCTAGGTATTTGCTTTGTTGTAGTTTCGATTAATCTCGATTAATCTCCTGTAACAATTCAACTAATGGCCTTGGCCCAATAATTAAAGATTAATGGGCTCTTCCCCTAATAAATAGTATAATGGGCTGGCTTAATACTATAATAACTCGAGCAGTTGAAGACTAAAATCGAGCATCGAAGATGTAATTTATTACGTAGTCCACTATCAAAACAAGTATCTACTTAGTTAATGGATAAATGGCCATTGCTCGAGAATCAAGAAACTTACTTGAATTCATCTTGGAATTTCTTCTAGAAATTCCATCTTACATAAGTGATATTTAAATCACTACGAGTGAATAAGTTTCCTCTGATTACTTCTAAAGTAGGTAGGAAAATACGGGACGTTACAATGTCCCAATGGTGTCCCAAAATCTAATTTTTATTAGTTTTATATTATCTTTTATAAAAATAAAAATACTATATAATTTAGTAAATCAAAATGGACATTTATAAAAAAAATGGAATTTTTTAAAATTATATAATTTATTTTGAATTTATCGACTTTAATATATAAATAAGAGTGAAATTAAATGTAAAAGAATAATTATAAACCCTAATTGGGAGTGAACCCTTGAAAATAATCATAAAGTTAAATAAAATTATTATAAAATAAATTTATTGAAAAAAATGAATAAAACTATAGAAATTAGATTTTGGAACGCAAATAAGAAACAGTTTTTGGGATAGATGATCCAAGACTGAATAACTTGATATAAAAAGAGGAAATCTCATCTCTTTAAAGACAGCAAGTTAATTAAGAGCAGAGACGAAACATAACAGTGAATAATTTGAAGAAAATGGATTTTTGCGCTATAGTTTTGTTGGCTCTATTGTTCGTGACGACATGTTTCCTCTCCCTGAGGTTGGGTTTAGGGCGGCGGAGAAAGCTTCCTCCGGGCCCTTTCCCTCTTCCGATCATCGGAAACATGCTGCAACTGATCGGCCCCAAACCACACGAGTCACTTGCCCAACTCGCAAAGAAATACGGGCCATTGATGTCCCTCCACCTCGGGAGCTTACACACCGTCGTCGTCTCCTCCCCGGAGATGGCAAAGGAAATTCTACAGAAACACGGCCAAGTGTTTTCCGGCAGGCCCCTCTTGCAGGCGGCTCAAGCATGCGACCATGACAAGTTCTCGATGGGGTTTCTTCCGACGGATGGGTTATGGCGCGACATGCGCAAGATATGCAAAGAGGAGATGTTCTCTCACAGCAGTTTGGAAGCCAGCGAGGGGCTCCGGCAGCAGAAGCGGCAGCAGCTGGTCGACTACGTGCAGAGACGCTCCGACGAGGGGCTAGCGGTGGATGTTCGTGAGGCGGCCTTCATCACCACGCTCAATTTCATATCGGCCACTCTCTTCTCAGCTGAAGCCGCTGAGTTCGATTCCGAACTAGCTCGGGAGCTTAAGGAGAGCGTGGAGGGTATGGTGAGCATCGTGGGCTTGGCTAATTACGCAGACTATTTCCCACTCCTGAAGCGCTTCGACCTGCAAGGGATCAAGCGCAAGGCAAATATATGCCTTGGGAGGTTGCTTGGTATAATGGAGGGGCATCTGAGTGAGAGGTTGGAATCCCGAAGGACGGACCCCGATCTTCCCAAGAAGAATGACTTACTGGAGAAGCTCGTCGATGTCGTCGACGGAGATCAGTACGATTTTACCGCTCAACACATCACACATCTCATGATGTTAATAATTCATCATCACAAAACTCCAAAATCATCTATAAATTATTTTTTGCCAACAAATCGTGGACAGAGGGAGGGAATACTAATTAATTAAGATCGATGATCCAGTTCTATTCATATTCCTATTAATTTTTTTATATGATGATAGGATTTGTTTGCTGGAGGATCGGATACAACCTCGACCACCATGGAATGGATAATGCCGGAACTAGTGGCGAAACCGGAAAAAATGGCCAAGGTGAAGGAAGAGCTGAACAGAGTGGTTGGAGAGAAGAAGAAGGTTCTAGAACAATCGGACGTGGCGAGGCTGGTGTATCTGCAAGCGGTGGTGAAAGAAGTGATGCGCATTAACCCTCCTGGTCCGTTTCTAGCTCCCCGGAAGGCGGAGAGCGATCAAGAAGTGAATGGGTATCTCATCCCAAAGGGAACTCAGATTATCGTCAACGTATGGGCGATGGGCAGAGACCCGAGTATCTGGAAGAATCGAGTCACGAGCCCGAACGCTTCCTGGGTCTGGAAACAGACTACAAAGGCCAAGATTTCGAGCTGATTCCGTTTGGATCGGGAAGAAGACTATGCCCCGGGATGCCCTTGGCAGATCGCATGCTCCATACAACGATAGCAACTTTGCTTCAATTCATAACTTTGATTGGAAACATGATCAAGGGGCGGTGCCCGAGCCCGACCAACACCGCGAAGCCGAGCTGTGCGGAGGCACGCTGCGTAGGACACTTCCGCTGAGGCTTATCCCTCTTAAAAGTTAAACCCTATATTATTAAGAACTAGCTGTTTGAATTGGCCGAATAAACTTGTAGTACTCTTCTTCAAAAGAATATTTATGAAAGAAACAGAAGGGGTCACTATTTCATATTCTGTGATAATCATTCTTTTGAATACTATTACTGCAAGTAAATGTTGCCCTGCTTTTATTTTAGTTCATATCCATCTCTGTGTACCTACTGGGATTGGCCAAGAGAGGCTCGTGGTCTAAATAAAATCTTTGATGAATTAATTTGTTTACTCCGTATTATTTTTTTAAGTCAAGGTTCAAACTCAAATTGGACGTTGATCTTTTCTCAATTTCCGTTACGATTTTACTTTAGCCCGAAAAGCGGAAGACTTAGATAAATACTCTCTCCATCCTACTCTATTAGAGTTATTTCATTTTTATAATAGACTCAGATTCATTAAAGTGATCTCAAGTAGAGAGGGACATAGCCAATATATTTTTGTGGTAATGGCAAAAAGCTAGAAGAGGCAAAATATATCTTTATTAGATTAATTCGTACGTCTATTGTTAAAATTTGATTCAATATATCCTTATAAATTATTTTCTTATAGTCTGCACTTCAATCTTTTATCCTACTGTACACAGTATTAAAGGACTCACTGAAACATAAACTCGAAGTGGCAGGATATATTGAAAAGAAGTGAAATGTACACAGTATTAAAGGACATGTTTTAATATTTTCTCCTTTGGTTTCGACCAAGAAAAGAGAGAAAAATATTAGAGTAGTTTAGAAGATATATTTATTAACTAGCCTTTTATGTTATGTATTTGGGTGATTTTAATTAATAATTTTAATAACAAGAAACGTACAACTATACCCTTATAGTCCCCCTTATAAGAAATCTAGATAAAATTACAGCACTACGCCATTAACGCATTGAAGCCAAAAAGGAACTAACTGCATATAATTGCCAAAACTTCATAAAAAAATTCTCAAAATTGAATAACAGAATCAGAATCAGGTGAAGACAACATCAATCCAAAAAAATTCATAGGAACAATCTATGAACAAGGAAAGATTTGATGAAGCCTCAAAGGACAAAATGATGATTTTTTGTTCATAATTTTTTCGAAGCAAATCTCATGTCTATGGATTTAAATTTTCTCCGGCCAATCTAAACATCAAATTCAAGATATGCTATAGAAGCTTTAAATTCCAAAAAGATTTTACTAAAAAATTGTGTATGTGTTCTTATATTTGCTTCTCATGTTGAGATCAAACAGGTGTATATTTGCTTGTTTTGTCATGGACTTATCTAATAAATAATATGTATTGTATTTATGAATAAAGCTTTTCCTTTTGCTAAATAGTTTCTTCCACTATTTAGTAAGGGGGCCTCACTAATCAAATTTTGAGTTTTTGTTTTTGGAGGAGAAGAAGACTGATTTTGGGAAAGAAGATAATGAAACTGTAGAGCCCCAACACCGTGAGGAGGTGTTAGAGCATCTCCAGCCGCAAGCCCCTAAAAAGGGGCTTGCGGCCACTTTCCGGCGGAGAGGGGCTCTCTCCAAAAAATGCCTCCAGCCCAAGGGCTCTCTCCATTTTAATATATTATTTTTAATTCTTTTTTTATTCGATTTTTGATTTATTTTTTAATTCGATTTTCGCTTCGATTTTTATTTATTTATTTAATTTATGATTTTTATTAAAAAAAAGACACTAAAAATTGGATTTTTTTTATTTGATTCAAACATTTTTTTATTACACATCAAATGTTGGAAGTGGAAAGAATTTTGTATAGTAGTTATTGGTTATCTCTTTTTTCTCTTCTCCCATATTGAAAATATAAGAAAAAGTGGGAGGAGTTGAAGCATTATATATTGCTTCCTTGTCCCACATCAAAAAATGAGAAAAAATGGGAAGAGTTGAAGCATTTATATATTGATTCTTTGTCCCACATTGAAAATATGAGGAAAAATTTGAGATGGAGTAGTCTATAAATATTTTCTTCTACCTTCTTCTCAAAATACACCAAAAAAGGATAATTCATAATAGATTCATCCTACTTTGAAATAATTAATTAATTAATTATTTATTAATTAATATTTTTTTAAAAAAATTGAATTAAAAAAATAAAATCTATATATTATATAAAAGCAGAGTACGAGGGGTATTTTTGTCAATTTTCATTAATTATAATTATTTTAATTTTACAATTAATTAGGGGACATGTGCTTTCACAAACGGTCCCTTTCTTGCCGCCGATTATGTATGTATGCGCCTCTTCAAAGAAGTTCCAATACATGTATAAATATACTAGAAATTTCACACCGCGCAAAACGCGGTGTTGCCATAATTGCCCTGTGATGATTAGCAAATCAAAGAGTTCTATAATGGTAACACGGGTCTTTTTACTGGGGAAATTATAATTAATCTCTTGAACATCTAAACATTTTTTTTGCATAGCTGCACAGAGTTGATTCAATAGCATCACTAATAGAGATAAAAATTAAAGCAGTAAACAATAGTCATAGCAAAATTATTAGCCTCCAAGCACATAATATAATAAGGAAGACTATGTGACCATCGCGAAACAAAAACGAAGAAAAAGTCCCTTATTGCAACAATATATATATATATATATATATATGAATGTGTTTAGCTTTCTTCTTTAAAAAAATCACCACCATGGATAATGTGCAGATCCAAAACAATTTACTCACGAGTAACATCAATATAAGAAAATTAAAAGGTTTACCAATAATCTTTTTAACATCACGTAAATATAGCGCGAATTCTAAGAACATTGGACAACATATATTCTTCATAAAAGATAAAAGTGCATATATACAAAAATCAACTGATAACAGATGGAGCCTTCCAAACACCTAGATAAATCAATCGATCCTCAAATATTCGCATCTGTTGATGGAGAAAACGGCGCCAGACCAGGATCCAGTTGTTGCAAGTGACCTGCAAAACAATATGGATACATAGTTAGATCAATATTAGCATGACTTGAGTAGTGTCTGGATTACTCAAGTGTGACTTGACTAAAATTTTGTATGGAGGTTTTTATGCATATTCATTTATCTATAATGGCACTTAAGCTAATTAATTCAAGCTGACTCAATTATAATAATCTCATTTACTTAATTATATAGGGAGCAAGTGAACTTATGAGCTAAATTTATAACAATTAAATTTTCAACTCACTATGTACATAAATCAATTCATTCAATGCGGTTTTTTTTTTATTTTTTTGTATTTTGCCTTTTCTTTTATTAGATAGACTCAGAAGCTGAGCAGCCTACTTTAAATATAACAAGAATTTGTATGCAAAAATCATGTGTTAAAACAAATTATGAAGATAGAAATGTTCATACACCAAACACACACTATTAATGACGAAATTTAAGCACTCATTCAACTTTATTGGCACAATATGTGTCACGACCGCACTTTGCTAATGTTTAGCTAAGCTTGGTGATTTGTGACTATGGTAGAAATTAACGAATAAAGTAAGAAGGGTTATATTTCTGGACTTCGACTCAATTATATTATGGAAACCGACTCCAATGAGTGGAGATAATAGACGGGTAAGGTTCGACACCACTTGTCATGATTCTGACTTGATTTACAACCATATCGAAAGGATTCAGAAATATCAGAGTGTACGCAGCGGAAATGTGTTTAAGAATACATGTATTACCGAGAGAAATCTTCAACTAATACTACTTGCTAACTTTGACAAAGGCATCGCCGGTCACTCTCCATTCATCCTGCTCAACCTGCACATTGGAAATAATGTACAGGGTATGAGTACAGAGTACTCAGTGGACACATGTGTCACAACCGCACTTTGCTAAGGATAGCTAAGCCGGGAAACATTGACTAGGGAAGGGGATTAAGAATAGGGGAATAGAAAGGGGTAATAAATTTTGTACCAATACTTAACTTACACGAATTCTTTTATAGAAAGGAGTTCATAATGATTGACAATCGGTTACAAGAATCCGATTAGGGAGTACAAATATTACTTGTTTGAAACTAGCTTAGATTACATAGTAATCGATTTAGTATCTCGAAAGCTAATGAGAATACGCAGCGGAATAATACTTAAGATACATGTATGAAGACATATATCACCAAGAGTTCAACAACTTTGACTGGCGACAAAAGCTCCGCTCGGCACTCCAGTTCATCACTGCTCAACCTGCACATTTAGAAATATATGCAGGGCTGAGTACAAAGTACCCAATGGACACATGCCAAAACATTTTATCTTATTGTCAGCCATATAACAGTAAAGCATAGGGTTTTTATCTGAAAATGCCTATGTTTACCAAAATCCTTTGTGATACTTAAATGTGTCTGCAGACTAAGTTCTTCAGTAATCTACCATATCTGAGTTCTTTATGCCCGGGGAAGAGGCCTCCTCCCACGGACACCGGACCGGCCAACCCGCTAGATAACACACGGCCACTTAGTGCACTTTAGCCCAAGCAAGGATATTACTTTGCTAGGACCCGAATTCGATTCTTGAATATTGGCAGAGCCAATACAGATAGGTATCATACAAAAATCAAAATATTTTATGGTATGACAATCTTTGTAAAACTGCTATAATCTAATAAAACAATGCTTTGTTTATGAAGAAAGCCCACCTCTCGTAGTGTAGAAAATGACCGGTCTTGATAGGAAAGTCAAATCAACCTTCGCGCTGACTCGTGCCTATTTTAAAAGCCATACTATAAGAATTCCAAAATTCTAAAGATTTCACTAATTTTCGAGGAGAATATAAATGTATTCATCTTAATTATTCTTCTTGAAATGATTGATCCGTTAATGGTAACATATTACTATTTTGAATTTCTTTAACTCATATGGTTAAGGGATTAACCATTTCTATTAACAAATGAAATCCAATTATTTATTTAATTGGATTCAAGTATTATAATTTAATTATCTGATGTTGGAAGAAATTCCGAAACTTGTTTCGAGTTAATCGAAACTTGAAAATAAATTAATCTTAATTAATTTAACAAGTCTTTTAACAATTAATTAAAAGCTAAGCCCAAAATTTAACTAAATTTGAGTCCAGCACAATTAATTCTTCGGCCCAACTTAAAAATTCGGCCCAAGACTTTTAGCCCAGAACACCCAGCCCGAAACCCGGAACCAATAGCTCGATCCGAAATCAAACTTGACCCGGATTAATACCTTTCCCCTTTTCTCTTCAGCGCTTCACACTTCTCTAATTTTCAATCCCACTATTTCTCACGCTCCTTCTCTCTAGATTCTCTTCCAGCGTCGCTTCTGCCAGCAACGCAGCTCTGGCGCCGGAATCTCCGTCCCGTCCTTCTTTGTTCCCTCTCTCGTTTCTGACTTTCTTCCTTCCTCGCGTCTTTGTCGCCGCCACCACGTGATACGAGTATATCTATTAAATTAGGAGATTGTCTTTGATATATCCTTTAGATTATATTATTTAGCATATCTTTTCCTTATTTGGTAGGTATTTAGTCTTATAAATAGAGTCATTGTAATGGTAGAGAATAATCAAAGAATCAATCAAATAAACCCTAATTTCCCTATTACGTCTTTATCTTTAATTTCTGCATCTTCGACGTGAGTTCGACGAGCACCGCTCGCGACCGTCTTTATCTTCATATTTTCCGGCGAATCGCTCGTTCGTTGGAGACGACAAGGGCAAAACCTTATCAATTGGTGCTTTCATTGAGAGTGAAATCTCCCGGCAAAACCACATGGGTCCATCGACTGCCATCTCTGCACCGCCGCCGGCCACCATCGAGTCACTTCTCTCCAGGCTGTGGCGTCTGGAGGCTCGTTTGGAGGCGCACGAACAACGTTGGTCCCTGATTACGCAGCCGCCATGCCAGGGCCCCGAGCCGTCATATGGAATGCCATCGTCGTGGCAGTTGCAGCCATGGATTCCGCCTGGGATCTCCACCACGTCTGTCGACGCCTGGGATTCAGCACGTGTCCTCATGCATCTGTATAATCCCGATAGGGCGCGCCCATTCGCCTTCCTCAGTTCGTACGAGCCCATCACCTATTACCATCACCAGCCCGTGTGCAATTTCGCTTCCGACGTCTCCCACTACAACACCGACTACTACGTGTATGGCGACACAATCCTTCCTATTTCAGAGCAGCCGCAGCTGGATTTCGTGATGGAGGTCAGCATCGTTGAAGCGCTTGCTTCGAACACTACCAGCAAGTTGGAGAATCAGAATTCTTGTGGTGAGTCGTTGGAGAAAGTTGTTAGCTTTGATGGTTCTCTTATGTCAGACTTTACTCAGATACAGGCTGTGAAAATTCCTCCCAACACTTATAGTTTGGAAAACCACCATCAAGTGGCTATGAATGTTGCTGCTTCTGGAATGGATTCTCGGAGTGGAAGTGAAACTAATAAATCAGTTATCTTGAATGAAATTGGTGCATATGAAGAGACACATAATGGAAGAGATTTTGATGAAGCTCTTTTCCAGCATTTTGCGCCAAAGTTCAAGGAGGAATATAAGATTGATGTCTATCAGAATGCGAAGGTTTGCCTAAGACTTCGTGCTGGTTGTGAAAAGTTGAAGAAGGTTTTTAGTGCAAATCCTGAAGCACCTCTCAACATTGAATGCTTGATGGATGATAAAGATGTTAGAGAGGGTATATTAAAAGAGACGACTTTGAGCAAATTAGTGCTCCAATTTTGGAACGTATGAAGAAGCTGTGGGAAGATTTTGAATTAAGGCAACAATCTAGTAAACTTGCGGGTGAGAAGAATGTGTTGACTTTTGATCCGGGAGGGGATATCTCATCACGTGTTACTTCGCCGCGGTGTGAGTTGTTCGTTGCAACGTGGTACCCACCTTGAGGACAAGGTGAATTTCAACCGTGGGGAGTTGATACGAGTATATCTATTAAATTAGGAGATTATCTTTGATAGATTATATCCTTTAGATTATATTATTTAGCATATCTTTTCCTTATTTGTTTGTTAGGTATTTAGTCTTATAAATAGAGTCATTGTAATGGTAGAGAATAATCAATGAATCAATCAAATAAACCCTAATTTCCCTATTACGTCTTTATCTTTAATTTCTGCATCTTCGACGTGAGTTCGACGAGCACCGCTCGCGACCGTCTTTATCTTCATATTTTCCGGCGAATCGCTCGTTCGTTGGAGACGATAAGGGCAAAACCTTATCACCACGGCTCCGCCTCCGACGTGGCTCCGTCTTCAGCAGCCGAGGCTGCTATTGGAGTTTAGCCGCCGCTGTTGCTGAAGATTTGCCACCTCTACTGCTGCTTGATTCACCGCCGCTGCTGCTGGATTCGCCTCCGTTGAGGTATCCTTGTCTTCGCCGTTCTCCGACGTCGTCAACGAATTCCTCCCACCCATTTTTATTTTAATTAATCCTCTGTTCTTACTCTCTTTCTTTCTCTTTGTAGGTATCCGGCGAGGACTGGACGCCGCGTTGCTCCGGCAAGGACTCACTGCAGTTCAGTCGTGCTCGCCGTTGCCGTCTCCCTTAGGGTTGCCGTCTGCCGCTGTTCCGATGCCAACGAGGAAGTCCCTCCCTCATCCCGTATCAACTCCTTTCCCTTTCATTTTAAATTTCTTTAACATTTTCTGTTTTCTGCTCTTGCTAGTACTTAGGGATTTGTTCTTGGTTTTGTTCTGAGTTTTTATTGTTGTTCTCTATTATTGATTGGATCAAGTATAGCTAGGATTTGAGGTGTTTTCTTCATTGTTTGCTGTAGTTGAACTTTGGGCTAATTCTTTAGGTTCTGTTCTTGAATTTATGTTCTTGTTCCTCATTTTCTGATTTATGTAAGTATGCTAGATTTAGGGTGTTCTTAATTGATTCCAAAGAACAAACAAATAAACAAGTTGCATTACGACATTGGAGTTCTTTGCTTTACGTTGGTTTCTCTGATAAAGTCCCTTCATGTGAGTGGTGATTCAAGTTGCATCTTTTGTTGAAATATGAGCCTCTTCTTGGTTAAAGAATGTCGTATTTTATGCTTGAACTTAGAGACTGATTCAGGTGCATTCGAGTTATAGTTTATGCCTTAAACTAGAATTACTCTTCTCTTTCTTTGTCGGTTCTTCAAATTCAGAAAATGTATCTTTGTGAGATTAATGACTTAAGTTTTTATCTTATTTATTAATCCATGAAACCTGTTTTGCTAGAAAGAAATTTATGCTTATGGTTTGATTTGCGGAGACTGAATTAATATGGTACATGCTTTCTTGGTTCTTAATGTGAGTATACTTGTTTCTACTTTAAAGCAGTAAGAGGAGAGAATGAGGGTTCTTACTGGTTTTAGAATTTAGGTTTTGATGTAGTTGGACAAGATTGAAGAAAATGACTTGAGAATCCTTTAGCAATTCCTCCTTCTTGCTCCTGCTGCCCAGCTTCTTTCCCTCTGATTTATCTCCTTTTTCTTTTATGCTCTTTTATGTTTATGGTAGTGTGGGGGAAAGTCTGAATGATAGGGGTGGTTTTATAGCTAAACTTTGAAGTGTTGATGAGATGTATTGATGAGAGTGGTTGGGAGTGGTTCAAAAGAAATCATGCCTAGTTCTATCTCGACAATAGCATTCATGTTTTGGAAAGATTTGTACGAAAAAGTTAGATTTTAGAGAGATTGATAGTCTGTAACTTGATTCGATAATTGTAGTTTATTTCTTCCTTGTTTTTGTTTTTGTCTTCTTCCTTAGTTACTGTTTATTGAATTTTGGTCAGTTTAACTAATGTATCTCCTTTTTTTTTTTAACGCAGCTGCGCGTTGAGCACATAGCGAATTATTCTTTCGCCTTTTACTAAAGAATACCGTGTGCTCATCGCAGTTCAAGCAGACCACGCCTCTTTTTGGAGGGTGTTTTCTTAACTAGAAAAATAATGTATCTCCTTTTCTCCGAGCAGGTTTTTAGTCCTATGACCAATGATGAAATTATCTCTCCTTTCAAAGTTGGAATGCCGTTGCTGTACCAATTCCACTATTGCAGCCATGGCAGTTTTTGTGTAGTCTTTTCCTCTGCAATAGTTTTTGTACTTAGTTACTGTTTCAATCAATAGTTGTGCTTGAATTTTCCCTTTCTTTCTTGAAGGCTGAACCGATAAGGATGATGATATTGTACTATTTTACTGTTTGATTTTAAATCATCTTTCTTTCAAAGGCTGTTGTGCAGTGTATGCATTCACTAAATAAATTCAGATTCATCATTCTTATTTAATTAATATTTTCGTTTCTTATTGGGTCTAAAGGCCATTGGGCCTACATGATAAATTCAAGTCTTATTGGGTCTGGCCCATTAATGGATTTGGTTATAACTAATAAACATTAGTAACTACAATCACTTAATCAATTCCTAGCTCGATTAATCTTAAGAAAACGGTAATCGAGAACTCTATAATTATTCGACAATAGAATTTATTGAATACTCAATTGATTTGATAATCGATTTGATCAATGGAAGGGACTTTAATAATCAAATTGCTATTTGATTGTACCATAAATAATATCGCTACCTTCTCAACTAATTAGAGAATTCTTCCTCAAATTCTATAGTGGTTGGGAAAAGAATTTAACTAATAAAAGATAACTAATCTTCCCTAATTTATCGACTTAAACAATAATAAAAGCTTAAGAAATTATGGGGTATTACATTCTACCCCTTACAAAAATTTCGTCCCGAAATTTGCTTTTCTCAATTAAACAGCTCTCACTACAAGAAACTGGAGTTTTAGCTACACATAATCAGCTACACATAATTATGCGTGGTTAGTTTAGCCACATATAAGTAAAAAAATGTGTAGGTAAAAGTTTTGCTACACATAGTCAGCTACACATAAGTATGTGTAGTTATTTTACCTACACATAATAAAAAATAAGTGTAGGTAAAGTTTTAGCTACACATAACCAGCTACACATAATTATGTGTGGCTAATTTAGCAACACATAATTAAAAAATATATAGGTAAATCTATAAGATTATTATTTTTACTTATTAACATTTATTACGAGTAGCAAATCATTTTAGTTACATTTGTATTTTGATTTAATTTTTTTTCATTCTCTTTATTTAACCAAATATTCGGCCCATACTGTGGCCCAGCCCAGCCCGTTTGTCTTTCGGCCCAGCCCAGACACAAGCCCCCATATTATTAAAACCCGGCCCGAAGCAACCCGACCCGACCCGGGTCAACACAAGAACCCCTAACCCCCTTCTTGCGCTCTCATTCAGAACGCGTCTTCTCTCTCTCTCGCGATTCTCTTCTTCTCGACTCTCCTTCTCCGGTCGTCTTCTCTGGCAAGATCTTGCCGTCGCTAGCCCTCTCTACTTTCGTTCATGCCCGCCTCTCCATTTTTTTTCTCCCTTTCTATTACTGATCATTGCCCAAATTGAAAGCCCTAGTCCGATTTTGGGGCTAATCAGCTCCAATCGATTTTCGGCGAGAGGCGCCGGTTCTGGCCTTTGGAAGGGTGCTCCATCATCGCGGTGAGATGGCACCGCCTCAGCTCTGTCCGGTAGCCTCGACTCGAATCCGATGATCTCTGGTTTGTCGGCGCGTGATCCTTTGCTCTGACGGCGCAACTCCTACGAATTTGAGTTTCCTCCTCTCTCTCTATCTAGGGCTTGTCCTAAATCAAAAACCCTAATTTGTTATTGTATTATTCGTTTAATAGTTGTTGACTCTCGTTCTCTCTGATTTTTAGGTTCCGGCAGAGGCGAGGATGCCGCCTTGTTCTGTCGTGGACTCTCTCCCCGATCGGTTCTTTGCCGCTGGGGCTTCGAGCTCCGGCGGAGGTTCGAGTTTCCAACTCTTCTCTATTTGCTACTTATTTCTTTCATTGGCGTTTTAAACTTTCACAAAGTATGTGTATTTTCTGCTTTAGACCTTAGTTGATAAATCTCAGTTTTTCACATAATGCTACTTGTCTTGTTATGAGCCTTTAGTTGTTATCAAAAGGCTTGAGAAGTCGGTGCTTCAAACAGTGAGTATACTATATGATTTCTGAGTTTGGTTCTCTGACTTTAGGTCTTAATATTCTGAATTTTACATGCTTCATTATGGTGCTAAGGGTTAGATAATAGCATGCTGATACTTGTTCATTTCAAAGAAAAATAGGGAAGAACGAATCATGCTATGGGTGTTTGTTGTTTATGAAAGTGTGGCTAGTTTGTTTTAAGTTTAAGATTTTCGGAGTTAATAAGCTTATCAAGGTGTTTAATTGTTCTTAGCTCTGAAAACTGAAGTTTTGCTATCAAATCATGCTAGTGGTTTGAACTGAAACATTGAGTTGGGTTCTAGATATACCTCATGGGCTGAAACGTTGGTATGGTTGGTGGTATAGAGGGTCTAACTTGGAGCTCTTTGGGTAAGTTGACTTTGGAAGTGGGAGTGTGGTATTTCAAGGATACTCTTCTGGTGTTAGTTTTGTCTATATTTGAGATAGTATGCAGATTTGCTCTTGTCCTCACATTAAAGATTTTGGTTCCCTTCTTTTGTTTTATTGTCTGACCTCTTTCCTACTTTTGTAGGTTTCCGTTCGAGGGGGTGCTGCTGCTACATCTGGTATGCTGAGTGTTGGTGCCTTAAAAGGGGCTGATTTCATTCCTAGTTTTAGAATATTAGGAGTTTGGTTGTTTCTGTTAATGTATTCTTGTAATTTGTTTTACATATGGTAAAGCTGTAGTACGGATTTGTAGAGATTTGGGAATTCCATTCGACAACTAAATCAGACGAGTAAAAGAATTTAAGAGTATAAATATTTTATTCTATTGTAATAGTGATATTGTTAATATTAAAAGTGTGTTGGGATATTATGTTAAGGGGGAACTTGGATCAAGTTCGAAATAATTTGTTTTGATTCGATTCCAAAACTCTTGTTTGATTATTATTATTTCCCTTATTATTTTTGATGAATCTAGACTAGTTATTATTAGCAAAAGCTTGCATGATAGGAAGCTTGTACTTTAGTCTAGAAGCGCCAAGGATGAAGCAGTCAAAGTTCGCGAAGTATCAAGAAGCGAAGCGGATCTAGCAGTAAAAGCGTCAGGAGTAAAAGTTGACAAAGCGTCTTGGAGACACTTCATGTGAAGATGCTTAGAGCGAGCTTCCATTCAGTGGAAGCAAAGCGCTCTCATATCAACTCACCCAAAGCGTTTCTGATACGGAGTTGTACTCAAAGCGTCAATCAGTGCAGGTGATAAGTTTGACCCAGAATTCAAGTTTGAATTTCTGACAAGGCAGATTCAGTTATTACGTGTCAACACGTCATTGCTAAACGGATGCGGCTACAGTCTGAAAAGTCAAAGCAGGTGAAAGTCGTCATACCTCTAGGAGAGGCGGACATCCCTTCCTAGTTCTGACAAAGCTGAAAAGAGACTGACACGCCGAATTATCCGAAAATTAAGTAACACGCAACCTCTTCTCTCTCAACGGGAAGTAGGGTTCCTTACTATAAATAGAAGGAGTTGCACACACACTAAAAGTAACGCACGTACAAACAATTCAAGCATTCATATTTGCAAGAACTCTAGCTAAATTTCTTTCAAGTCATTAGTTCTTTCAAAGCGCTTAACTTTAGTGTGTCCTTAAGAACTCGTTTCTTAAGTATATTGCAACTACTTCACTTTCTAGGTTCAATCTCATATATCCATAGCCTAGTCCCTTGAGAATCTTTATCCCTTTACTTGTGATTTCATTGTAAAGGATTCTCATTCTTACAAAAATCCAAAACCCCAAAACCCAAGTCTAGAGCAAATAGATTGTGGTGTAAGGTTGTCGAGTTTTTGTAAAAAAGTATGTTGTTATAAGGTTTCTCGAGAGCCAGTGAAATCTCTGAGGATTCAAGTGCAAGTTTGTTTACTAGCCTTGAATCACTTCCCCTTGGAAGTATAAAACAAAGGATACCAAGTGAAGGTATTCATCCCGTCGTGGATAAGAGTGGACGTAGGAGAGGTGCTCCGAACCACTATAAATTGTTTTGTCTATTTACTTTTAAATTATTTATCGTCTTGTTTATTTGCATACACACACACACGCTTTAAATATAAAGTTGTTTTAATTGCAAGAAAAGCTCTAAAGTCTCACCACATTAGGCATAGTTACTCACACGAGCGAGAGGCTTTGAACGCTTCACTTAGCTTCAAAGCGTCTACTCGTATAAAAGGCTAAAAATCGCAAGAGAAGTTAAACACTTGTCTACACACGTATTCACCCCCCCTCTACGTGTGTAAGCGCCTTTCGGGACCAACAAAGTATTTCCCTTCTTGGTGCATAGATAAGGAAATATCTATATCTATATAGATCCGAGCTTATTCTAACTAAGTACAACATTTATGGGCTTGGCCCATTAATAGTTTAAGTGGGCTTGGCCCGATTATAAGTTAATTGGGCCTTGGCCCAATTATCTAATCGACAATTCGATGGCTATCTCATACTCGAGCGAATTTCTAATTCGATCAACACTTAGCTACTAAAGATGTTATTAATCAACCACTTATTTAATCGGTTGCTGAAATGATTAATCGTCAATAATAAATTATAGAAGTCGAGTCGCTACTCGATTCCATTATCGTTCTCTAAATGATTGTTCTATGAATCTTGGATACTAAAAGTTCATAATATACCTCAACTATCGAGATTAATTAACTAATTTAGTTAGGTGAAATACAAGGCATTACATCCTTCCCCCCTTAAAGAAATTTCATCCCGAAATTTACGTACCTTAGTTAAATAATTCTAGGTACCTCACTTTCATCTTATCCTCAAGCTCCCACGTGGCTTCTTCCTGACCGTGGTGCTTCCACAAAACCTTCACCGCAGTGATGGATTTATTTCTGCGCTGTTGTACTTTTCGGTCTAAGATTGCTTCTGGTCTATTCTCGTAACTCAAATCTGGATTAAGTTCTACTTCATCTTGATGGATTACGTGCTTTGAGTCATGCATGTACTTCCGAAGTTGTGAAACATGGAAAACATTGTGCAAGTTTCCAAGGTTTGGCGGCAACGCCAGCCTATAGGCTACTAGTCATATCCTCTCTGAAATTTCGTAAGGTCCGATAAAACACGGCCTCAGTTTTCCTTTAACTCCAAATCTCACTATCCCCTTGGAAGGAGATACTTTCAGAAGCATTTTGTCTCCTACTTCAAATTGAATCTCGATTCGACGATTGTCGGCATAAGATTTCTATCTATCCCGAGCTTCCTTAATTTTATCTCTGATTTGGCACACGATCTCGATCATGTCGCTAATCGCGTCAGGGCCTAGCATCTTTCTCTCACCGACTTCATCCCAATAAAATGGTGATCTACACTTTCTTCCATACAACGCTTCATCCGGTGCCATATCTATGGTCGCGTAATAGCCAATTATTCTTGTAGGCAAACTCGATCAACGGTAACACTGGCTCCCAATGACCACCTCGATCAAGTACTACCATTCTCAACATATCATCTAGGGTCTGTATGGTCATTTCTGACTGCCTATCGGTCTGAGAGTTAAATGCAGTACTAAAATTCAATCTAGTACCAAGTTTTCTCTGCAAGCTCATCCAAAATCTAGAGGTGAATTTTGAATCTCGGTCTGACGTGATCGAGATTGGTATCCCATGGGGGCGTACTATCTCGCAAACATACAACTGAGCTAACTTCTCTGATCCATACGTTATTGGGATTGGGAGAAAGTGTGCGCTCTTTATAAGTCAATCTATGATCACCCAGGTAGTTGTATTTCATCTTCTTCACTTCGGTAGTCCTATTAGAAAATCCATGGCGATATGCTCCCATTTCCACTGCGGAATTTTCTAGGGTTGCAATTTACCATAAGGTAATTTGTGCAGAGTCTTCACTTGCTGACAGGCTAGGCATCTTCTAAAGAATGAAGCTACATATCTCTCTTCATTCTATCCAAACATAATTTATTTTCAGGTCTTGATATATCTTCTTGCTACTAGGGTGGACGGTATATGACATATTGTGAGCTTTCCTTAAAATCTCATCCACAGCTCCTTACTAGGTGGAATTCAAAGACTTCCTTCGGCCATAATTGCATTATCTGCCTCCTTAAGTGCTTAGTATTTGATGTCTCAAGTTAGGTGCTACGGTTAGGGTGGCGATGATCACTCAATTAGTAGCTGGACTTTAGGGAAAGATTGTTAACTCTCTTGGCCTAAGATTATTGGGCATTGGATTCTAATCTATCTGGATGGGCTCAACTCAAAGTTAATTAAGGGGCTTGGCCCAATAATCTATAAATCGTTAACGCAAAACACTACTTATTTACTTAACTAGATAGTCCATCGTGTATCTAATCATTTAGGCAACATTCATCTAAGAACAATAGAAATCAAATTGCTATTTGATTCTATTTAAGAAACTCTACTATTAAATCATCTTCTTGAAGGAATCTTACCTTGGTTACTCTTCTACTCAACTTGCCAGAACTACTAGACACCTACCTAATCATGGGTCCTTATTACTAAATTATATCTGGATACTCACGTAAGAAGCAATTCGCTAATTGCTTCCACCCAAGTAAAGATTTAGGGAATCCTATCTTTTAGATTCTATCCAAATCGAAATAAGAATGTAACTAACATTCTTTATAGCGAAGTTTTCATATTAGTGTAAGGTCTCAACTTCTAAGTTCAGTTCTCAAAACTCCAGAAGGAGTGTTTCTTAGTTGGTCAAGAGAAATGATGGTTTCCACTGAGTTGTGCGATGAAAAACACCTGCCATTATGTTAGTTTTGCCCGGGTGATAGTTGATTCCACATTCACAGTCTTTCATAGTCATAGTCTCTCTGCTCGAAGTAGTATTTACGGCTTTTGTGATCCGTGAAAATCTCACACCGAACTCCGTAGAGGTGGTATCTCTAGATTTGCAAGCCTGCACAACTGCTGCATATTCCAGGTCATGTTTTGGTTAATTAAAGTTCGTGGAGTCTAAAATATCGTGAGGTGTGGATATCATAACACATTGTAGTCTGTTCTTGGAGACATCTATGTAAACTATGTACTCTTTGTTTGGATCCGGAACTACCAGAATTGGGGCAGTTGTCAATTTCTTTTTTAACTTAAGAGTTTTGTCCTTGATCCTGATATCTTGAAGGACCCATTTATGAATCTCTACTAATAACTAGCCAATCCTATGAAGCTTCAGATTTCATTTGGTATCGATTGCGAATTTCTAGTTGTGAACTGCTTCTACTTTTGTAGGATTCACTTTAATCCCTATATTTGACACTAAATGTCCCAAGATGCTACTTTCTTCAGCCAAAATTCACACTTGTTAAATTTAGCATATAGCTCTTATATTCTCAGAGTTTCTAACATTGCTCTCTTTCATTCTTTGAATAGATCAGTATGTCATCTATAAAACTAAGATGAATTTATCTAAGTAGGGGTGGAAAACACAAATCATGAGGTCAACGAATACTACTGGTGCGTTGGTCAAACCAAATGGCATGTATACGAATTCATAGTGGCCATATCTAGTTTAAAAGGCCATCTTAGATATATGCTCTGGTCGGTTCTTCAGTTGATGGTGACCCGATCTTAGATCGATCTTAGAAAACACGCTTGCTCTTTTGAGCTAATCAAACAGGTTATCAATTCTAGGCAAGAGACAGTTATTCTTGAGGTTAACTTGTTCAGTCCTTGATAGTCTATACATGTTCTCATGGAGCCGTTCTGCTTTTTCACAAATATTACAGGCATTCCCCATGGTGATACGCTAGGCCCGATAAAGCTCAAGTCCGGAAGATCTTGGAGTCGCATTCGGTATGGTATCTTGGATAGGGCTTATCTAGGCTCTAAATTAGTGGTACGTTCTATTTTCTATCTAGTGGTCCTAGTAGGATGTTTAGAAATAACTCAGACAACTCTCATATGATTTCCATTTCTCCTATCTTCCGTTTTAGCTTTCGACTCTTGGTTCAGGTGAACAAGGTAGATTGGGTAACCTCTCATTATTGCGGTTATTGCTTTTATTGCAGAGATGACTAGTTTGCACCAACCTATAGTGTTTTTATGGGAAGTCGTAGGCTCTTTACTTGGCATTCTAAAGGGGATTATGTCTTTTCTTTCAGAGGATGGTGGCGTAGTTTTCAACTAGCCAGTCCATTCTTAGGATTCTATGCATTTTCTTCATAGGTATGCTGCGGAGATGGGTCTTTAGAAATTACTGTGAACATATGTTCAATTCTAGATTCCCCACCTGTGAGGTGATTCACATATCTGTCTCTATTTGTTCTGTTCCTAATCTTAGGTTATCTATCTATGCTTTTGCTATAATGGAAAATGAAGTACTGTTTATCAAACATGATTATTGCAAGTGTATCGAGGGGTTGGCTCATACCTACCAAGTTTTCTTAGCCCTTAGCAAATTTCTCCTGCCTCATCGCATAGGCCTTCACCTTTTGTCGTCGCTTGTACCCAAAGCATTCTTGGTTCTGAGGTGGGAGTCAGGGTGGTGGTGGGGAAAACTATCGTGGTGTTTTGGATTGTTCTTCACCGAGAAGATCAATTGAATTGGGAGACTCTAGGTGGCGGTCGTAGGATCTCTGATACGTCATTATTTTCTACTTCTCCTCATTTTCCTTGTGATCTTCTCTGTTACTATCATACTATGATTATGTTTCACTTTCCCTTCTGTGGGAACTTAACTTGGGCATAATATTTTCCTCCAGTTGTACTCTTCTTGACACCTTGATCTGCTTAAGGTTCTCGATGATCTTGTAAATTAGTATACTATCCCTGTCCTTGATCAATGCCCTCTAGGGCTCATTATTTCCCACCGAGAAATTCTCAGTCTCTTTTCTTAATATAAGGTGGCTATCCTCATCTCGTATTACGTCGTACTTTATTTCTAAGTCTCGATACTTATTATACTTGTTGTATCTAAATGTTTATTCTTCTTTGGTGGTTTAGATGTTGGCATGTGTCCTCATTTCTTAAGAACGCCTTACTATTCTCACTTTACTTCTCTTATAGAAAATAATATGAATTCTACTTTGTCTTGAATGAACATTCTTAGAGGTCATTCTCCCTTGAAACAATGGATCTTAACTAGACTAAATCTTCTGATTTATCATATGTTATCGCATTTGCTCTGCTACTGTTGTGGATTATAATTTGCCGATCATCATCGGTCTTCTCACCCAGACTAGAAGCTTTCCTCGTATGGCAGTCTGATACCACTACTTATGAGGAATTAAACTTCATAGGTGTTGTTTAGTTCATCTGCTTACTCGATCCAGTTCAACCATCATTCTAATGCTACTAATTTAAGAAATTTTCTATTTCATGAGTATGTCACCTTCCATTCCTTGAACTAAACAGTTTCTTACTGTTAGTTGGTCTTACACCAATAACTCATTAGTTCCATTGGTTTCTTCATTCTATATGTTTTTAAAACTAATCTCCATCCTTTTTCGGAATCTATTTGTCCTTCTGAAAATAAAGCAGGCCCTTTCAGCTTTAGATTGGGAGATCCTGCTTCTCTAACAAATTTACTGATGGAAGTTAAAAAATTAACAATTTCCGTTGATAATGAACGAATGATCCGTCGGGAGAAAAATTATTTACTTCTAAATTTTCGGATAAAAAAGAAGATAGGGTTCGTTTTTATCTTTTTTTTTTATTCTGTAATGGAAAAAAAATTCTAGGCAAGTCCAATACTACTAGAAAATATAGAAAAGGGCTCCTAATTGAAAAGAAAATAAAGGAGCAAGAAACCCTTTCTTGGTATGAGATCGATGAGATTGATACTCAAATATTTCTTCTTAGAACGTAGTGATTTGACCCCATAAGCGGGACCAAGCATGTTGCCGCCAGAAGCCCATATTTCTTCTAGAGAATCTCCTAATTGTTCCAGAGCAACTAGAAAGAGATTCTTTAACCAGAAAGAATTCGGTACAGATGTAGGATACCTATCCAGAAGTTTTCGTAACTCAATCATAGATGTATCCGCAAGATTAATTTGGAAAACCAGTAGAGATATGCAAGAACAAACTATTTTAATTGGAAACATTCCTCTAATGAATTCCCTAGGAACTTCTATAGTAAATGGAATATATAGAATTGTGATCAATCAAATACTGCATCTAGGCAAAGTTATTTGATTATAGCTACTACGAGTCTACTGTATATACTTAGGTATATACTTATAATATATAATATATGTGCATATAGAGATTTTATCTACAGAGTGACTCATGATACGAGTCGTAGTACTTGTACTCAACTCACCCACTTCTTTGTTTGGGTTCCTAAGATCTTCTTACTGGCACATTGAAGTTTCTTAAAACTCCATATCAACTTAAATATCTTGTTGATATTCCTTAATTAGTTAGTCTATCTTTCTTAGGATACTAAGTCTCAATCCTTATATTCTAGGTCTCAATTTTTCTGCATTTTGATCTATCCACAAACTTTTGGTATTCCCAAGCAGCATTATGCTTCTTGTCATACCATGAACTTCCAAACAGACTAATTTCTTCATTATCTTTGGTTTCAAAAGAAAGGTAATACGTTCGGAGTGAAATAATTTGACACTAGAAAAAATTTCAATAGAGAGAACGTGTCAATTCTGTCATGACGTTCAATAAAATGGTTTCATCAATAAATTATTAGACCAGTGTGGAAAGAATAGTCAGAGGGTAGAAATGAAATGACAAAAGGTCGAAAGAGAGGAACCCTCTTGTCGATACCCATTTGAATTCTGGTTTGAGAATGATTCTGCTGAGATGGAGATTATGTAGAGTGGCCAGTTCCACATAAGCACCTCCTTAGCATGAACACGTCTGCTGTACTTTGGTGACTTAGTCAAAGGGTGATGAAAATGAATTCTCAAGGTTTGACAAACTTTCATTTCAGTTCAAAACTTTTCCACTTGATATTTTCTAAAGAAAAGACTTTATTGGCTTCAAAGGGATCAAAAAGGGTACATGCCACATCATAAGGCATTAGTACGCAAAGTTCTCCATTGAAACACTACCTTCGTAATTTCGTCACTAATCCCTAATGTAGGAGATTATTATTTCCTTATTTAGAGAAACTAAACCGGCAATGAGAAACGTCATTTGCACTAATGACATACGTGTGCGGGTAGCAATACTACATTGCATTTAGTTCCATTCGTAAAATCTCATCTTCTAATTTATTTCCTTTTTCAAGCACGTTTCGACAATCAACGACTATGGTTGAAAAGTCTAACGGAGTAGGATGCTAAATCCTCCCGGATATGGCTTTATCCTTCTTAAAAGAAGAATTCTTCTTCAGATATCTATTTCTCATAAAAGTTGCAACTTAGGCTGCAACATTCTAATGATTTAGTTATTTACTCCAAGTGGCACTACGCCCTGATTCTCATTGCTATAATGTAGTCTGATCGTGATTATAACTCAACTTGCTTTCTTTCTTATTCTATTCTCATAACTACTAGTGTTTGAGCTTAACTCATCTTTCTTTCCTTTATTAGATTATTCTTTTCTTTCCAAGTATGCAGTGACATACTTGAAATTGAAGTGAACTTATTTATTTTGCCACAATGTATTTTACTCTGATTATACCACTGAGGTATGCTAAAGATGAAGGCATTAGCAGCCTTGTTTAAAAGATTGCCTTGGCGAATGTTTGACGAAATCATCTCGAACCTCGTGATACTTCTCGTATCTACTCTTCTGGCATCTTGCCTTACTCATCATCTTCTTCTTCGCTTGATTGGAGAAGAAAGGAACTTCGTTCCAATCTTAACTTAAGCTTACTTACTCGAAGTAAGTGTCTAAAGCAACTATGTTCTCTAGAGAAGTTCACTTTTCTTTCTAGGTGTTCTAAAAACTAGTTTCTACTAAGTTCTTGCAATTAAAAGGGGATTTCAACTTTTAATCAATAGAAGAAAGAAATTTCTCTTTTCCTCATTGAGCATGATGTGTTGGAGTGCCGAGCTTTTGTCAAAGGACTCTATTTAGTCTAGCGATTCAAGTCTAGGCTATACTTTGAAGAAGACTCTTGGATTTCAGAGCAACCTAGTGCTCTGATACCACTCTGTCATGACCGTACTTTGCTAATGTTTAGCTAAGCTTGGTGATTCGTGACTATGGTAGAAATTAACGAATAAAGTAAGAAGGGTTACATTTCTAGACTTCAACTCAATTATATTATGGAAACCGACTCCAATGAGTGGAGATAATAGACGGGTAAGGTTCGACACCACTTGTCATGATTCTGACTTGATTTACAACCATATCGAAAGGATTCAGAAATATCAGAGTGTACGCAACGGAAATGTGTTTAAGAATACATGTATGAAGATATGTATTACCGAGAGAAATCTTCAACTAATACTACTTGCTAACTTTGACAAAAGCATCGCCAATCACTCTCCATTCATCCTGCTCAACCTGCACATTGGAAATAATGTATAGGGTTTGAGTACAGAGTACTCAGTGGACACATGCCCAAAACATTTTATTGTCAAGCCATTCATAGTGAAGCATAAGGTTTTATTGTCAGGCCTATGTTCACGAAAAATTTAGTTATCTTAAAAACGACTGCGCAGTCTATGTTCTGTAGTAATCTACCATATCTGCGTCTGTTGTGTCCGAGGAGGTGGCCACCTCACTCGGTCACGTGATCGGTTACTATCTACAATGACACAATCGATGTGTACACTCGTCCAAGAATGATAGCTGATCATTCAAGGACCCGAATTCGATTTATGAATTGACATTTTGCCATTTAACAAATAGGCATCATAAAAAAACTGAAAACATTTATGGCAAGACAATACTTTTAAAAGATCTACTGATCTAATAAAATATGATTTGTTTTATAGAAAGCCCACCTCGTTGTTTTCTCGACTGCTACGAGACTTGATTTTTGCTTTTGAAACTGTCCTCCTTCGTGTGACCTTCGATTAAAATCGAGGTAAGATTCGTGTTCTAACGAATGAAATCTTATCTAAGATTTTAGTTTTTAATCTGATTGGAGGTTATTTTAAATCCAGTAATGTGGTTACTGTTATCTAAGCTCGAGTTATAAATCCCGTTATGCGAACGGTTCATATAAGTTTATTATAATATATCAATCTTTGATTTATTGTGAACTGAGCTACTTAATTAATTGCGTAATTGATTAGCTTAATCGATTATGATTAATTATTAAATCCTGGTTAATTAACTTATTACCATAAGTTAATAATTCACTTAAGAA
Organism: Mentha longifolia; assembly: GCA_001642375.2. NCBI lineage: Eukaryota > Viridiplantae > Streptophyta > Magnoliopsida > Lamiales > Lamiaceae > Mentha > Mentha longifolia. The sequence goes on along the minus strand of CM038116.1, from coordinate 23,823,391 downwards.
TTTCTAAGCCGTAATCTCTAAATAAACCATTCTTTGGTTTATCGTTAAACTAGGTGAATTAATTCTAATGTGTAATTGATTAGATAAATCAATTAATCAAAATTATTAATTCTTGGTTAATTAACTTATCCTAAGTTAATTATTGAATTCGCGAAATAATTTATTTAAGAATTATCAGAATTTAATCGAGAGTAGAATACTGATTAACACGTATTTTATGTGCATGTTGAGTGAGTTTTGCATGTGTTTAAGGCTAGATTTGGGTGCATAAGTGTTAGAAATGCTAGGGTTTCTTAACTTGTAGCATACATTTTACTTTTCTTGTTTCTTTTTGGTTTTCGATCCATTTTTGTAAGAATTGGAAAGAACATTCATGTGACTAAGAGTCGAGTTGATTAGGGTGAAAACCCGGGTTAAGAATGAGGAATTTGAATTTATAAAGTTAGGGTTTCACTCGTTTAAGTTTGTTTATGTTTTCCTCGTTCTCTCGAGTCTCTTTTTGTCTTTTTGCAGGTTGATGGAGAACTTGTTTGGCCAAATTGATCATTCCATGTCGAAGATGAGTTCGTTAGGAAGCCGTAGCAAAAAGCGGTTCGTAAATCGGAGTTCGTACGAGAGAGAACGGGCGAAAACGGGAAAGGCTCGCAAAAGAGAAGACAGAGTTGACCGGTCAAAGAAGGAGGGCCGGCGGTCTGCCAGACCGCCGGCCGAGCTGCCACAAACCGCCGTTAGGGACAGAGAATTCGGCGGTCTGGACCGGCAATCTGCCAGACCGCCGGCAGCCTCCCAGACCGCCGGTTGGCCGCAAGTTCTCAACTTAAGGGGCGAGTTCGGCTCGCCCTAACTCGCCTTGGTGCGTCCCGTCTCGCCCCGATTCGACTCAAACTTAATTTTCAATGTATTTAATCCTAGAATTCACCCCATTTGGATATCTTTGACATATTTTTATTCTCCCAAGAACCCTAGAATATTTTCCCTCTTTCCTTTTAAGTATTTTGAAGATTGTTGAAGCTATACTTTGTGGATTTGCAATTGAAGACCATCTTCTTCTTCCTTATTAAATTCTCTTTCTTTTAAGCATGATTTTATTTATTTTCTATGGTTTATTTCCTTTAATTATGTCTAGCAAAGTTCCTTTTGGTTTCAAATATATGAAGACATGATCTAGAGTAATAGGTTTTTGGATATTGTAGTTGGATTTGCCTTCTAATTCATATGTCTTGTGGTTTGGGACTTGATTTTATTGCATGAGTGATTGGCCATCATATAGTGCATACAAGGTGTTTGGTTAAATGCTTAGTAGGCTTTAGTTCATAACACTTGGCATCAAACCACAACTTATTAGTAATTCTTGCTAATAGGAGATTTTAGATAACTAATTGAGCTATTGAGAGTTGATTTATGCATCTTGAGACCTAGCGGAGATAGATGTCATAGGTTAATCCACTTACATTGATTGCTTTGAGAAAAGAGTTGATGTATATCCTATAAAGAACTCCCGTATGAATTGGATTAAATCGGTTTATTCTTGAAAATTCCAAAACCTATGTTTCTAGTGAATGTTGGATTATATTTGGAACCATAATTTCTTCTATTGATATCTACCATTTCATACTTGTTTGCTAGTTGATTTTGTTATTTGAATTTGTTATTAATCTTTGGAAAACACAAAAACATGATATATTGTAGCTTGGATAGTGATATAGATAGATAGGTTACTAGTTGAATCTCTTACGCCCTTGCATTCCCTGTGGATTCAACCCGATTGTATTACATCGGTTATTATTGCACTCTACCCTCACCCCTAAAGTGAGGGCGGACCAATTTTTGTCTCTTTATTTTGTGGTGTTTCGTTCCGTAATTAATTAGAGAAAGACTCATAAATTAACTACATGAACTCTGGCCCAATTAACAAGTAGATCCGGCCCATTTAGTTTGTCCAGCCCACTGATGGTCCAGCCCAGTATTCGGCCCAAACTGTGGCCCAGCCCAGCCCGTTTGTCTTTCGGCCCAGCCCAAACACAAGCCCGGCCCGTATTATTAAAACCCTGCTCGAAGCGACCCGACCCGACCTGGGTCAACACAAGAACCCCTAACCCCCTTCTTGCGCTCTCATTCAGAACGCGTCCTCTCTCTCTTTCGCGATTCTCTTCTTCTCGACTCTCCTTCTCCGGTCGTCTTCTCCAGCGAGATCTTGCTGTTGATGGCCCTCGCTACTTCCGTTCATGCCCGCCTCTCCATTTTTTTTTCTCACTTTCTATTACTGATCATTGTCCAAATTGAAAACCCTAGTCCGATTTTGGGGCTAATCAGCTCCGATCGATTTTCGGCGAGAGGCGCCGGTTCTGGCCTTTCGGAGGGTGCTCCGTCATCGCGGTGAGATAGCACCGCCTCAGCTCTGCCCGGTAGCCTCGACTCGAATCCGATGATCTCTGGTTCGTCGGCGCGTGTTCCTCTGCTCTGACGGCGCAACTCCTACAAATCCGAGTTTCCCCCTCTCTCTCTATCTAGGGCTTGTCCTAAATCGAAAACCCTAATTTGTTATTGTATTATTCGTTTAATAGTTGTTGACTCTCGTTCTCTCTGATTTTTAGGTTCCGGTAGAGGCGAGGATGCCGCCTTGTTCTGTCGCGGACTCTCTCCCGGATCGGTTCTTTGCCGTTGGGGCTTCGAGCTCCGGCGGAGGTTCGAGTTTCCAACTCTTCTCTATTTGCTACTTATTTCTTTCATTGCGTTTTAAACTTTCACAAAGTATGTGTATTTTCTGCTTTAGACCTTAGTTGATAAATCTTAGTTTTTCACAGCATGCTACTTGTCTTGTTATGAGCCTTTAGTTTTTATCAAAAGGCTTGAGAAGTCGGTGCTTCAAACAGTGAGTATACTATATGATTTCTGAGTTTGGTTCTCTGACTTTAGGTCTTAATATTCTGAATTTTACATGCTTCATTATGGTGATAAGGGTTAGATAATAGCATTCTGATACTTGTTCATTTCAAAGAAAAGTAGGGAAGAACGAATCATGCTATGGGTGTTTGTTGTTTATGAAAGTGTGGCTAGTTTGTTTCAAGTTTAAGATTTTCGGAGTTAATAAGCTGATCAAGGTGTTTAATTGTTCTTAGCTCTAAAAACTGAAGTTTTGCTATCAAATCATGCTAGTGGTTTGAACTGAAACATTGAGTTGGGTTCTAGATATACCTCATGGGCTGAAACGTTGATATGGTTGGTGGAGAAAAACTCTTGCTCATTCTCTAATGGCTGCTGTCCCAACTCCTCTTCCTTCTCAGACCCTTTCCTCACTCTCTTCTCTCTCTCTCTTTATGGCTGAATATGTGTTGGAGAGTTTAAAAAAAATGTAAGGCTTGAATTGGAAAAGGGGTGCGTATATAGAGGGTCTAACTTGGAGCTCTTTGGGTAAGTTGACTTTGGAAGTGGGAGTGTGGTATTTCAAGGATACTCTTCTGGTATTAGTTTTGTCTCTATTTGAGATAGTCTGCAGATTTGCTCTTGTCCTCACATTACAGATTTTGGTTCCTTTCTTTTTGTTTTATTGTCTGACCTCTTTCCTACTTTTGCAGGTTTCCCTTCAAGGTGGTGCTGCTGCTACAGCTGGTATGCTTAGAGCTGGTGCCTTAAAAGGGGCTGATTTCATTCCTAGTTTTAGAATATTAGGAGTTTGGTTGTTTCTGTTAATGTATTCTTGTAATTTGTTTTACATATGGTAAAGCTGTAGTACGAATTTGTCGAGATTTGGGGATTCCATTCGACTACTAAATCAGACGAGTTTAAGAGTATAAATATTTTATTCTATTGTAATAGAGATATTGAATATATTTAGGCTGCCTTTGGTAATCATCTCAAGATGAAGAATGATGATTCATCTCAAGATGACTCATATGAATAGTATCAAGATGAATCATTCATCTCACCATTTGGTAGCAAAAAATTCAGACCCGGATGATATTATATTGTGTTTGGTACAACTTGTAAAACTCTAGATTAAAATTTAAATTGACTATTTTACCCTTATTAAATACCTCTACCGATTTCACTTTTTATCATTGAGATTAAATAGTACCCTTTATTATTTATTACTCTGTATTATTATTATTATTATTATTATATTGTTGAGTTATTATTTTTATTATTCTTGTTATTATTATAATTATTACTATTATTGTTATTATTTATTATTATTATTAATATATTTATTATTATTATTATTATTATTATTATTATTATTATATTGTTAAGTTATTATTTTTATTATTCTTGTTATTATTATAATTATTACTATTATTGTTATTATTATTATTTATTATTATTATTATTATTATTATTATTATTATTATATTTATTATTATTATTATTCTTGTTATTATTATAATTATTACTATTATTATTATTAAATTATTATTATTATTTATTATTATTATTACTATTATTATAATTGTTACTATTACTATTACTATTATTATTATTATTATTTTATTAAATTATTAATATTTATTATTATTATTATTATTATTACTACTATTATTGATATTATTTATTTATTATTATGATTATTTTATTACATTAATATTATTATTTTATTACATTATTATTATTATTATTATTGATTTATTATTATTATTATTACTATTATTGTTATTATTTATTTATTTATTATTATTATTATTTTATTACATTATTATTATTATTATTTTATTATATTATTATTATTATTATTATTATTATTTGAAATCGTATAAATACATAAGGGTAAAATGGTAAGAGAGAGAAAATATTGTGTTACTGTTTGAATGAGTTCACCTCATCCGACCAAAAACGTGAGATGACTAAACAAGGCGGAACAGTGAAATATCAACGGGCCTTGTATTCATCTCGGGCCCTCCAGTTTATTTTAGTTGGTTACCAAACAGTGAGATGAACCAAGATGATCTCTCTCATCTTGGTTCATCTTCTTTACCAAACACACCCTTAAAGTACTAGTATAGCCACCCGTGCGAAGCACAACAACCATTAAACGTACATATATCAAAAGCAAATTGCAGAAAAAAATTATAATTGAATATTTTTAGAAAAACAATACATTAGGTTCTACACCGAAAATACATGATGTCCTTGAGTATTTCTCTGGACGATGCTTATCTTCATATATTAATTAGGTCCGAGTATTATTCTACTAAAAGGTAAAATAATAAAAATAATATTATGCATGAGATCAAATATTACTTAATTTTTCTATTCATTGGTAAAGAAAAAAAAGAAAACAACCACTACTAAATTTTGAGAAAGGGGAAAAGACATCCCATATTGAAGACATATCATGTCAAACTTCCACTTCAATTATATTCTAATATCAGTTGTCATTCTAATTTTTATAATGGGTCCTTCGACACACTAATCTTTATGTTATAATGGGAAAAAAAATCCATCAACCAATATAATGATCTATTTTTTGGAAAAATGGAGATAAAACACGACATTAATTGCATTCATACACTGACGCTCGCAGAATCTCTCTATTCTATTTTTTCTTATCTTTTTCCTTTTTGTTTGAGAAAAGAAGCCACAAATAAGCATCAAGCAACTTTAGCAGAGGATAAAAGATATACTGATATAGAAACAAATAAAGGAGATCAAAACAAACCCAAAACTAAACAATTGATTTTTAATTCCATGTTATTTAAACCTTCCAACATAAATGCAGCAAAAAAAAAGAAAAAAAAAAAGAAAGAAAGAAAGAAAGAAACATAACTGCACACCCATTCTGTTATTTCTAACCATGAAAAAATAAGTTGACAGTTGTTTTACAAATCTCTGTTTCTCCATCTTATTTCTGAAGCTTTGCCCAATATTCCATAGTCTAAAGAGTTGGAATGATCCAAACTGTGATAATATAGAGTAGAATCAAAAGGGAAGAACAATCAAAACAACATTTGCATTAGATATACTAATGAAAGTGCTTAATCTCGAAATATACTGTTTAAAGTTCAAACTAAATCAATTATTCAAGAAATACTTGTCAAATTCAACACCTTGCAGCAGTTGTCACCAAACTAAAGCAATGAATCTCAAGTTCTCATAAACTCCATCTTTCTCTCAAGATTACACTTTTATTGCTTAGGCAAAACCCACAAAACTGAATCTTATCCTTTAATAGCTACAATTTCATAATCAATCAAAGTAGAATGAAAACCAAAAGCATAAAATTAAAAACAGAATTATACAAAAAGAAGAGTAATCAAAATGAAGAAATGGGTAAAAGGGGTGGAACAAAAAGCTACCTTGGAAGAAGACTTGGCGATTTCAAATGTCATGCTAAGTAAAAGAAAAATGTAAATACCTCATCGCCAATATGGAACTTTACAAACAGCAGAAACAGGACAACTCGAAATTGCTTTCATGGACTTCTCGATACATTAACTGCATCAATTAAAAATATACATGTAATAGAAAGAAATGACTTCTTGAAATCAAACTCAAAAAAATAAGAATCTTGTGTGGATGCTATTGACTGGCTTAGTTAGTAGCAAAACATATGATTAATGCAAGCGAGTGAAACTGTTGCGTTAGAAAGACTCAAGTGTTGACAAAAACAGAAAAAGTAAAGAGTCTGCTAAAAATAAGAAAACATCAAGGAACAGTTTATTAGCACAGACAACTATAAAAAGCTTTTAACAATTGCAAACAGTAGCATCAGAACCATTTGATATAAATCTTTGTTACAACAATGAGTAGATGGAATCTTGAATGATTTTCTTCTACACGACATCCACCACCACGACCATTTTCCTTGTTCGATCATACAAAGTTCTAAGATTCTTATGATCAAATTTCAATCAACTTAGTGAAAGCAAAAGAAGTCTATATAATTTATGGTTTACCCAAATGACCAAAGATTTGACAGTTAATTCTGACACTAATCATTATCATCCTCACATGAATAATTTGATTAATATAACAGAGAAGAAAACAAATACAGTATAGTTTTTGGGATCAATATAAACTTTAAAAAAACAAAAGAAAAGTATAACATGAAAAGAAACACAATAGATAGAGAGTAAACACGTAAAGAAAATATGTCCAATTGAGACGGAAGAAATTCATTAACCTTGCTCACGTTGACATATTCAATTTTTTAAAACATTCCTTTCGTGTGTTATCCTCTCTTTTGCATTTTTCTCGAGAGGAAGAACGTCATGTGCTTAGTGAAACAACAATTTAATAAAGCATAATTTGACAAAAGAGAAGAGAAAGAAACAACTCGGGAGAGAAATATCGATTCAATTCTTCAACCAATTATGCCAATACAACAAAAATAAGATGCAAGAATGTCCTATATTAAAAGCCTTATAGGGAGAAACCTCAATTATGATCCTTTCAAAAACCATAAAGGCTCAAATTATGATATTCTAATCATTTCTAGGCATTTAAAGAACGGCCACTTACCCAAAAGAATAGAAAGAAACTTAGCAGAATGATGAATAAACCCAGTCTAATCTTCGCATCTTCTTGTTTCCGAAACCCACTCACCAGAGGCTGCATTTGTGTAGAATTTGTATGATTCGTCAATTTTTCCCTTTTACCAGAAATCCTCATTTCGTTCACTTCTCCCAGCAAATCCGCCGCCTAATCCTCCCCAGAAATTCACGACTCTTTTCTTCCATCTCTTTCACGCTCCACACTCCATGAAGCCGAACAGAAGCGCCGACGAAGTTTGGGTTTTTGAAGAGTTGGCAGAGAAAATTTTGTAGGGTTGGGTGGATTTCTGGTAGAGAAATGGGCAGTTTTTGTTTGGTTTTTGTGCAACCGAAGAAAACGTGCCAGAAACTGATGTAAAACTGAACAAATGCAGCAAATATAAATGTAATAATATCGATGTAGAATTTAAAAAATAAAAAATAAAAAAAACAAAAAAAAAATGAACGTGATAACTTATTTTTAAAAATAACTGTTCAAAATGCAAAATTACTGTTTTACCCTATTTTTGGTGGAAAAAAAAACTGCTTTTTTTATTTTGTTTTTATATATATATAGATAGATATAGATATAGATTTCCCTTCTTGGTGCATAGATAAGGAAATATCTATATCTATATAGATCCGAGCTTATTCTAACTAAGTGCTACATTTATGGGCTTGGCGCATTAAGGGTGTGTTTGGTAAAGAAGATGAACCAAGATGAGATCATTTTGGTTCATCTCACTGTTTGGTAACCAACTAAAATAAACTGGAGGGCCCGAGATGAATACAAGGCCCGTTGATATTTCACTGTTCCGCCTTGTTTAGTCATCTCACGTTTTTAGTCGGATGAGGTGAACTCATTAAAACAGTAACACAATACTTTCTCTCTCTTACCATTTTACCCTTATGTATTTATACGATTTTAAATAATAATAATAATAATAATAATAATAATAATGTAATAAAATAATAATAATAATAAATAAATAAATAATAACAATAATAGTAATAATAATAATAATAATAAATCAATAATAATAGTAATAGTAATAGTAATAGTAATAGTAATAATAATAAATAATATCAATAATAGTAGTAATAATAATAATAATAATAATAATAAATATTAATAATTTAATAAAATAATAATAATAATAATAATAGTAATAGTAATAGTAACAATTATAATAATAGTAATAATAATAATAAATAATAATAATAATTTAATAATAATAATAGTAATAATTATAATAATAACAAGAATAATAATAATAATAATAAATATAATAATAATAATAATAATAAATAATAACAATAATAGTAATAATTATAATAATAACAAGAATAATAAAAATAATAACTCACAATATAATAATAATAATAATAATAATAATAATAATAATAAATATATTAATAATAATAATAAATAATAACAATAATAGTAATAATTATAATAATAACAAGAATAATAAAAATAATAACTCAACAATATAATAATAATAATAATAATAATAATAATAATAATAATAATAATAATAATACAGAGTAATAAATAATAAATAATAAAGGGTACTATTTAATCTCAACGATAAAAAGTGAAATCGGTAGGGGTATTTAATAAGGGTAAAATGGTCAATTTAAATTTTAATCTAGAGTTTTGCAATTTGTACCAAACACAATATGATATCATCCGGGTCTGAATTTTTTGCTACCAAATGGTGAGATGAATGATTCATCTTGACACTATTCATATGAGTCATCTTGAGATGAATCATCATTCTTCATCTTGAGATGATTACCAAACGCAGCCTAATAGTTTAAGTGGGCTTGGCCCGGTTATAAGTGAATTGGGCCTTGGCCCAATTATCTAATTGACAATTCGATGGCTATCTCATACTTGAGCGAATTTCTAATTCGATTAACACTTAGCTACTAAAGAGGTTATTAATCAACCACTTATTTAATCGGTTGCTGAAACGATTAATCGTCAATAATAAATTATAGAAGTCGAGTCGCTACTCGATTCCTTTATCGTTCTCTAAATGATTGTTCTATGAATCTTGGATACTTAAAGTTCATAATATACCTCAACAATCGAGATTAATTAACTAATTTAGTTAGGTGAAATACGGGGCGTTACAATATGGCTACACAAAAAATAGGATTTTATCTAAACAAAATCTCTCTCTTAGGAAACCTATTATGTTTTTTTGTTCTAAAGACTAAAAGATTATCACAAATATATACAAAAATATAGAACTAATAGATAGAAATAACATAAAGAAATATGATAATTTTGATGTTACATTGCCTCAATCAAAAGTTTATGAGAACATGTCAAGAAGAAATATAATTTCTTTCAATACTGTGATTTTGATTCTTTATTTTTGTTGACGTTCTTTCGATACATTAAAGATGCTTGATAAGATTCTCTTGAAGAGAATTAATTAAAACCTAATGAAACTATTTCTACCAAATTTGTTTGTGCTTGATCTGATTCTAGAATAGCTAATGAAGCAAAGGGTTATTTTAAAAAGATGAGAGAAGGATTTGAGATTCAAGCAACAACAAAGCATTATGCTTGTATGATGAAGATTTTTGGCATGGATGGAAGGCTTGAAGAGGCTTATAATCTCATTAAATCCTTGCAAGAACCTGTGAATTCGGGGATTTAGGCTGCACTTTTGTCCTATTGTGAGTATAATAAAAATTATGAGCTGACTGAGGTCATATTGAAGAACTTATTAAGTATGAAAAAAAAAATTACTATGATATTTTTTAGTTTCATCGCCAGAGTTGGTAGGTGAAAAAATGTGGAGCAACTAAGGGTTGATGTTGGTACCAGAAAGAGCTAATTGGTGTATGGGGGAGGGGGAATACACCAATGCCCTAAGTTTTTCAGAATTTGAAACTTTATACAACAGCTCGAGTAACGAGCTCTTGGCAGAGTGCGACCAGTTCGACTAACGAGCTGAAGAAATAGCAGCTCGATCTCTCTAGTTCAACAGTGAGCTGTTGAACTGATCAAGTTCGATCTGGAATGCAGAAGTTGGTGGTTTAATGTAAACTCTTTTTAGAAAATTCTTTTGTATGCAAACACTTTTGCAGTTTGATAGAATGTATGCTTGATGAGTGTTTGTTAGTCCAAGTAAAGAGATAATTAACTGAATGTAAAGTAGAGATAGAGAGCTTGACACAGTCGATTTATCGTGGTTCGGAAAAACTGCTCTTACGTCCACGTAAGTTTCCGTCGAAACTGTAAATCCCTTTACCTTTGGATTTTACTCTCTCTTATTTTTATTGGCTGAGTACTAGTCCTAAATTTCGACTAACTCGTCGAAATCTAAGCACAAAGTACGGGGTCATGACCCTTACAACTTTCCTACAGTGTTCTATATACCTAACAAGCTCTTCCAGTTGTAGAGCTTGACTTCCTAGCAATGGTGAGCAATCGAATCTTCAACTTCTTCAAAGTGATGCTTCTGAACTTGAAGGTTGCTGATTCTGATGAATCCTCGAGCAGCAGTAGACGTTCTAAGAACTTGAGTTGAGTAAATTCAGAGATCTCTTGGATTCAACACTTGGGAACTTCTTCATATTTAGAGTGTTGAGTTTGCTGATAGCTTTGAGATTTTTGCAGAGTTTCGGCTCTTTAAAATGAGATTCCTGTACTTGAGAGCACTGAATGGCTGAAGTATTTATTGGCCTAGTATTTGAAAACTAGCCGTTGGAGTTTTGACCAGTGGTAGAGAGCCATTGGTGCTGACTCACTTCTAGCCGTTGAGATTCGTCCTAGTTGGCAGTCAACGTGGGTCCGAGGTACCAGCTCGATGGTTGATTCAATAAGAGCAGCTGGTCTTCTTTAGCTGGTGAGGAAGGAGCATATTCCTTGATCGATCTCCTATAGGAGAGCTCGTCTATACGATCTTCTCCTTTACAGTTTGATCGACAAACTAAGTTAAAACAACATCTGTCCTAAACAAATACAGATGGCTCCTATCACCTATACCCTAATAAAAGTGTAAGCAAGATCTAAGTGTAGTTTCGAATAACATCATCAAAACTTAACTGCACAGTGATGATGTTGAAACCCAACACTTTACAAATATTTCCTAAGGCATCAGAGTTAAAAACTCTAATCAGTAGAGCATGGAAAATATAAGTTCGATCATTAATAAAAATAAAAATAAAGTAAAGAAGATAGCCTGGACAAAGAGAGATTGTCATTAGGACAAAAACAGAGTGATCATGTATTCATTAAAGTATCAGAACAGAAGGATACAAGCAAATTAAAATTATAGTAAATACAATAGAACAAAATGAACTGCCGATCACTGCCTCCTTGCTTGGGCAAGATCTTCTCTTTTTTTCTCGTGTGACACGAGTTTCATGCTAGAGTAGATTCCATCCCTGATCTGTCGGTACATGGGATTCTTCGGGTTGACTGGCACCTTGTACATGATTGCAGTGTTGCGTACAAAGGTGTTAATCACTCCTCGATCCTCGACGTTGGTTTCACCGATCATGGGAGGAGTGAAATCAGTCTTGCAAGGGGCGACGATGTTCAGATTATTGCAAGCTGCAAGTGCTAGAGTTCGCCGGACAAGAGCTTGATCAGGATGTATCTTGAGAAATTTCGCAAAGGCATGCTCTGTGTCACTAGCTAGCTCCTCGTCTTGGGTATAGTAGTGCCTGAGGATGAAGGAGTCGAGCAGGTGATTCCACTTCTCACAATCAGCAGGCTCGACCTAGCACGATTGTTGGAAAGATTGGTTCGGTGCTAACTTCAAAACCTTCATGCACTCAGACATCCACCTTGCAGTAGACCTCATGCGAGCTTCTTCCTTCGCCAGCTCGGCCAAAAACTTCTCCTGCACCTTGGGATCATTGGCATCATCAAAATGGATACCCGCGTCAATCATTTACTCCACAAGGTGCTTGCGCATGTCCTCCTTCATCCTCGATTCCTTCCCAGTATCAGCTTTGGAAATTTCTTGAGAAGGTCCGGAAGTGGAAGAGGCTGGAGGTGGCTTGGAGGTAGCAGGCTTTTCGGGCTGCTTCCTCGTGTACTTGGACTATTTGGGTTGTCGAGGGGGAGCTTGATCATCATCATCATCTCCATCTTCACCACCTTCCCCCTTTTCGACATCATCAAGGTAGGCGTTCTTGACCAGCTTCTTGAGCTTCTCCAGCTCAGAAGCTAGGTCAGCCTGACCATTGAGAAGGGCGGTGATGTTGCCCTGAATTTCTTCAGTCACCTTGTTCGCTGCTGAGGCAGCTTGTGCCATCTTTGCCATAATTGCCTTCTGGTCTTTGGCAAGATCGTCACATTGAAGGCTGACTCCCGTCACATCAGAGAGTTTGGCATAACCAAGAGTTTGAATTGCGTCGGGGAGTACTACCTTTAGCCTATCGACCAGATAGACTTCGGAGAATGCAACGATCTCCTATATAGCAGCATCCTTGGCGATCTGCTCCATTGACAGCCTCCTTGGCAGCTTTTACTACCAGTTCCTTGGCCTTCTTCTCCGCTTCTTTAATTTGCATGCCGAGCTCGAGCATGGAGGAAGAAAATTCATCCTTGTGAGTGTCAAGAGATTTGATGAGCAAATCGTTGTTGTCACTCGCGTACTTCTTCACCAACTCGATGTGCTTCTTTGAGTCTTTTCAGAGGTTGATGAGCTTTCGATGAAGGTTGATGTCCACCTCTTTGAGAGGGGCGCAGACGACATCAACTGTAGTGTCTGTGAACGCACTTAGGATATCTTTAGCCAGCTTGACCACCAGTTGTTCGACCTCCTCTTTTGTCAGCTCAGTCCTTACTACTGGACGGTCGATCTAGACTATGTGGCCAGCTGGTACGGTAGCATGTGTGTAGACTGTCTCCATCTCGGGAGAGTCTTTGATGTCAAAGGGCTTCTCATTTAATACACCTGCATCTTCTGTACGAGGGGGATAATGATTTTTGTCTCTAGTTTGTTCCCCCTCAGCAGTATGTTCCCCCTTACCCTCAGGCTTCTTGGGAGAACTGGCCTATGGTGGAGAGCGTTCTGCTTCACCCGCTGACTTTTTGGCTGGTTCGAAGTCCTCTGCCCTGGCCAAAAATGGACTTTGTACATACTCAAGATGGCACGAGACCATGTACAGATCCTGCTAAAAAATATAGAGAGGCTGGAGGTTGATTCGAAGAATTTTTGCTTCCACCTTCATCTGCGCCAGAATGATGGATCGAAATCGAAGACGGGCATCCTCGATTGAGAAATAATCCAGTGTGCGCATCAGGTGCCCCTCCCTCTCCATGAGTGTCTCAAATGACTCCACGGCCACTAGGTCGCGTAGGGTCGACATGTCACAGTCCCTGACATCCAGCAGGAACTGGAGGTCGTTGGCGAGCTTGCAAGTCTTCGAGAGCTCATCAATCCTGGATAGCATGTTGGCAACCTTCTAGGCTGCAATCTTCCGTAGAGAATCGAGAAGGGCTCTGGCCGATTGAAGGTACATGCTATTGGAGCCTTTTGCAGTTCGCTCATTGAAAGGAGAATGTTGAGGGGAGAAGGGCATTTCCTCAACAGATGGGGAGCTCGGTGGAGTTGAAGCTCGGTCACCTTCTGCCTCGGTCTCCTCCATCTCAGGGGCGAGCTTCTGCCTGAGAGGCTTTCTCTTTGGGGTAGATGGCTTGGCCTTCTTGGTTTTCCCTTGCTGCTTCTCTCCATCAGCAGCCTTGCGTTTCTCTCCAGCTGTAACAAGCTAGGGCTCCTTATCCTTGGGCGCAATCCAACTGAGGTTGGATTGCCTAAATGCTAGCAGACAAACATGGACAGTTGGTTTATCAAGGAATTTGACAAACAACTCAGGAGCAATGCCCACGTTCATCTCCAGCTGCCTCTGGTCCTGAGGTATGATCTTTTTCGCGCTGAAGGGCACAACATCCTTCCAGTTCTTTTTGGAAGGGAATTTCTTCAAGATCATGAAGCTGATCTTGGTACACATCCTCAGTGACTTTTTCACTTCCACGGATGTTTTCCCATCCTTCTCCACTTCTACAATCAAGTCCACCTCATCTCTAATCAACTTGAGGAGAACTCGAGCCCAGTTGATGTCAAGATTTCTAACTACGGCCACCATGATTCTAAACTTATATGGGGTTACATAATCAAAGGTGCTAGAGTGAGTTAGAAATACCTTCTGCACAAATTCGCAGAGCAGTCGGTATTGGGGCTTCAAATTGCTTTTGGGGAAGGCCTTCTCCTTCAACTTTCCTTTCACAATTTCACCATAGGCATCCTCAGTCATCACCATATCTGGGTAGAGAGACTGCAGGAGCGAGGCATCGATGGATTTGATGGATACACCGGAGTCCTCAATCTCAAATCCTTGAGTGATTAACTCAAGAACATTGAGGCGAACAAGCTTTGTAGGGTCCTTCGATGGCAGGCAGATAGTAGCTTTGCCTAGATCTCCATGCTCGTCGTCTTTCTAGGTGTAGAAAAAGGCGGCGACCTATCGGGGCAAGAACAATGCCGGTTTTGCGGTGATGATGTTATGGAAGCCATGGCAGTTCTGTATTTCAGTGAAGAGGGATTGTAGGGCTGCAAAACTAAAACCTTTTAATACAGTGACCTGTTCTTGAATGATTTTTGCCATGATTATCTTGACGTCGCTGGTCCAAGATGAATCACTACCGGAGGTTGAAGTTTGAGCAGCCATTTTAGTGAAGAAAATTTGAATAAGGACTAGAGAAAGTTTTGAAAAAATTGAGATAAAAGGAGAGCCTTTTTGCAGAGGAAAAAAAATGGTGAGAGAATAGAAACTGATTTTGCAGAGATCGAAAAAGTGAAATTGAGGCAGTTTCCAACCTTATATAAGGAATAATAGACGGTTGAGATTAAGAAACCTCCCCATCAATCAAGGGATGTGACAACTTCCCTTTTTGGTAGGCACATTGTTCTACGCGTGGGTGAGAGATTGAGGGAGACGCGCTATACTTTGGAGGCAGAACAGTCGCGCCTTTTCAACTCAGAATTAAATACGCCTCGGTCGAAGAGATAAACCCTTGACATTCGATGGAATATTATGAGGAATGTTTGCTTTATGTCAGAGCACCCCTTCATCTACAGTGACCGTTCCTGTAATCAAGAGTAAAATGCTTAGACTAATAAATAATAATGACTGTATTTAATAGCGTATGGAAGAAGTTAGACACTGGAATTGATATGAAATCCCAGGTTCCCCCTTAATTATTGATCAGCTGGCTTGTGATGAGCTGGATAAATGACATCTAGCTGGTTCATTTGTCAGCAGGCTCTTTTTGTCAGCTGGCTGGTCAACTGGCAGCGAGCTCTTCCTATCCGGAAAAGAACGAGCTGGTAGATGCGAGCTGTAGATGTATGATCGAACTGGAAAGTCGATCAGCTATGTTACATTCAGCAGGCCTAGCTTTCCGCACAACATCTTGAATCGTTCTTCTTGGAGAGGTTTGGTCAAGAGATCAGCTCATTGGATATCAGTGTGTATCTTTTCTATCACCACGTCCTTCTTTTCCACATGATCACGAATGAAGTGATGCCTTACGTCATTGTGTTTACATTGAGAGTAGTGGACTGGATTTTGGGTGATGGCAATGGCACCTGTGCTATCGCAAAAGATAGGTACCTCACTGACATTAATCCATAATCTTTGAGTTGTTGCTTGAGCCAAAAATTTGAGCACAACATCTGCCAACTGCCATATACTCTGCTTCGGTGGTAGAGGTGGCTACGGAGGTCTGCTTCTTGGAAAACCAAGAAAGCAGCTTGCTGCCAAAAAATTGGCAGGTGCCTGATGTAGACTTCCTATCGAGCTTGCATCCCCCATAGTCAGCATCTACATATCCAATCATCTCAAGATTGTCGTCACATGGATACCATAAGCCAAGATTGGTGGTTCCTTTTATATAACGTAAAATCTTCTTTGTGGCTTCGAGATGAAAAACTTTGGGAGCAGCTTGAAATCGAGTGCACATACCAACTGCAAAACAGATATCTGGTCGACTAGCTGTTAGATAAAGTAAAGAACCAATTATCCCTCTGTACTGGGTTATGTTGGCTGATAAACATGGTTTTTTGATCCACCCTCACTTTAGGGGTGAAGGTAGAGAGCAATAATAATCAATTATAGTATAATTGAGTCGAATCCTCAAGGAATACTAGGTCGTTTAAGATTCAAGTAGTAATCCAATTATCTAACTACTATTTAAGCTTACAAGTGACATGTTTTTGTATTTTCTTAATCCTATTAAGTAATGCAATTGGAAAAATAACAAACTAGATAACAACTAATAACAAAAGTTAACAAACAATAGTAGAAAGCTTGGTTCCAAATATAATTCAATAATCACTAGAGACCTAGGTTTTAGGATTTGCACGGATTAGCCATTTTAATCTAATTCATATGGGAGTTATATATATAGTAAACATCAATTATTCTCTTGAAGCAACCAATATTAGTGGATTAACCTATGACATCTATCTCCGACTAGGACTCAAGATGCATAAATTAACTCCAAATAGCTCAATTAAGTATCTAGAAGCTCCTACTAGCAAGAATTACTAATATGGTGTGATTTGATGCCAAGTGATATGAATTAAAGCCTCCTAAGCATTTAACCAAACACCTTGTATGCAATCAATGATGGCCAATCAATCATGCAACAAAATTAAGTCCCAAACCACAAGACATATGAATTAGAAGGTAAATCCAACAACAAAACCTAATAACCCAAGGATCTAGATCATATCTTCATATATTGGAACCAAATGGAAATTTAGCTAGACATAATTGAAGGAATTAAACCATAAAAATTAAATGAAATCATGCTTAAAAGATAGAGAATTTAAAGAGGAAGAAGAATATGGTCTTGAATCTTGAATCCACAAAGTAAAGCTCCAACAATCTTGAATTTACTAAAAAGGAAAGAGAGAAATATTTCTAGGGTTCTAAGAATGTTAAAATATGTAAAAGATACACAAAATATGAAGATTTTAGAGTTAAATACACATTATGTGAGTTTTGAGTTGAGTTGGACCGAGTTAGACGAGCTATCTCGGTTAAAACACTAAGGATAAGGGACGGTGGCGCCCTGGCCGACCACCGCCTGGGTCGCCGCCTAGGTCGCCATAATCTCTGCAGCTCAGCCGGCCAGCCGGCAGCCTGGCCGGCAGTCCAGCCGGTCGCCGTCGGTTCGGCCATTTTGCGCAGCTCCACCATTTTCGCTCGTTCTCCCTCATCCGAACTCCGATTCTCGATCCGCTTTTTGCTATGGACTCCTAACGAACCCCTCTTTGACATGGAATGATCAAATTGCCCAAATGAGTTCTCCATTATTCCTGCAAAAAGCATCAAGAGACTCGAGAGAATGAGGAAAACATAATTGAATTCAAACTAGTGAAACCCTAACTCTATATATTTAAATTCCACATTTCAAACCTAGGTTTCACCCTAATTAATTAAGCTCGATTCTTCCTCATTTCTAGTCTTCGATCCTTAACCACATGAATACTCTTTCCAATTCTTACAAAAATGGATCAAAAACCGAAAAGAAACGAGAAAAGTAAAAAGTATGCTACAAGTTAAGAAAACCTAGCATTTCTAACATTTAAGCACATAAATCGAGACTCAAACACATTCAAACACACTCAACATGCACATAAAATACGTGTTAATCACTCTCCCAAACTTAAGCCATTGTTCGTCCTGAACAATGAAACGAACAATCAAAACACTTAACACGTATGGAATGTGCATTTTGAGTTCCTTGATGCCTCATAACACCTCAAAAACCATTTTAGTTCAAGGAAATTCTCAAGTCAAACCAAACATTCATAAGATCAACCACTATCCTAACTTAGAATTCAATCACTCAAACATCTTAAACTCTAGACCTCTTAAGGAACATGTGTATCACTCGATCCCTCAATATATGGAAATGGTGAACACTCATCGAAATCATGCAATACACATCTTTAACCATAAGCTTGCCTATCAACTCAAGTTTCTCATACTACAATGCATGCACAAATTAGGATCAAAAAGGTCTTTATTAATCTTGTAATGTAGGGACATTGGTTGAGGTAGGGAATTTTAGGTTAAGTGACTTCAATTTTCATTCAAGTACCCTTACCCCCTTTCTTCACCTTTCTAAGTATGAATTTCTTCATCTTCCACATTGTCCAACCCCCTTTTTTTTTATCAAATGAACCCAAGCTTCTACCAAATATCTAAAGAAATACTCCTTTATGCTCTTATTCTTCTCTTTTTCTTGTAAGAAATTTGTTCTTACGTTTTTTTTTTTTTTTTTTTTTTTGTTTTTTGTTTTTTTCAATAAGAACTTTGTCCTTATTCTTTTCTATTTTAAGTTTGAGCTTATAGGAGTGTCCTTTCATTTCAAAATCAATATCTAGACCCTTCACCATTACCCACCATTCTTCATGCATTTTTAACTTTCACCAAGGTTCCCTTAACCATCCTTCACCCCCTATCATCCGGTTCAAGAAGAGAAGGCTCTATTCAAGGCTCAAAATGAGACGACAATGGTAATGAAAGATAGGTTAGTGTTTAGGGAAATTGGGCTATGCAATGATGGCCTAAGATCATCTCCTACTCATGCAAACATGTAATACTTCTAACAAGAGTATCAAGGCAAGTTCTAGTAAAGAATATGCAATGCAAGATCAAGCTCTCAAGAAAGGATATTCACTATGTAAAATGCATAGTTTAAGGCTCAAAATCCTCTCAAACTTTTTGTCTAAAGCCTAAGTGCCTAAGATCAATTCTTCCAAGCTATTCAAGTGAACTAACCCTAATCATGCTTGACTCAAACTTGAGAAATTTAAAAAAAAAAAAAAAATGTTACCCTTTTAACATCAATCATTGGCATCTCACCCAAATGCACTTGAGCAATTAAACACATTCTTTCACACTCAAGCATGCAAGCAATTCATTCAACCTTTTTCCAATTCAAAAACTCTTCAATTTCAGAAATTTTCACATTCAAGCTCATATTCAAAAACCTTCAACTAAAGAAAAACTTTTCATCAATTATGCTCCTTCACCCAAACTCACCAAAATCAAACATCAAGCATTCAACATTCTTTCCTTAACCCCAATCTTCTTTCCAATTAATAAAACACACAAACATAACATGAAAACATACTAAACACACTAAAGCAAACCAAACTCTCACATTCATACTCAAAAACAACACCTTTCACTCTAAAACCCACCATATTTCCACATTCTCAAATCAACAACTTCTCAATCAATCCACCAAGCATACAAGAATAACCCAAAGATACACAAAGTCATGAAACTACCAACCAAGTAAAGCAAATAAGAAAGGAACAAGTAAAGGAATGGAAATGACATAAAAATGTAAGTAATTTAAATTTCTTATCCTACCCCCCTCCCTCAAACTTATTTTAGAAAATAAATTCTAAAATAAGTTTGGCGGGAAAGATATAATAAGAAATTTAAATTACAATCACAAAGGTCCATGGCTATGTTGAAGGTGGTTTTGAAGGCCATTCAATCCATTGCTTGCTTGATCGGTTTGATTTTCTTCCTTCACTCGTTCCCATCACGATTTGACCTCGTGCAATGACAATGAAACACATGGAACTTGTGAAGTAGAAATGAACTTAAGAATATGAAGTATTAGCATAGAGATAAGGAAAATAACTAAATCAAAAAAAATAAGAAACAAAAACTAAATTCAAACTAAAGAAACTAACTAGAATGAAAAAGAAAAGGATAGTTGTTGGGGTGCCTCCCAATGAGCGCTTAGTTTAACGTCGTTAGCTTGATGATACCTCATTGCCCTTTCAAGGGACTTGAAACGACTTCCAACCTTGATGAAATGCCAACCCATCATCAAGTTTTTCAAGCTCCGGTTCATCCATTCTTGACTCATCCGGTTCGTCCACCACTCTCGACATATGGAGTGTTTCCTTTTCTCCATTCATTTGAAGGGTGATAATTCCTTCGAAAACATCAATGAGGGCTCTACTTGTGGCCAAAAAGGGTCTCCCAAGTATTAAAGGGATATCTCGGTCCTCCGCTATATCAAGGACAATGAAATCTACGGGGTAAACGAGTTTCCCTACCCTTATAAGCACATCTTCCACAATGCCTCTTGGATATGAAATTGAACGATCCGCCATTTGAAGAGTAAGTGAAGTAGGCTTAAGAGTTCCAATCTTCAAACGATTGAAGATGGAAAGAGGCATCAAATTCACACCGGAGCCCAAATCACACAAAACATTCCTAAAATCACAACCCCCAATCTCACAAGCGATATTAAAACCTCCCGGATCCTTTTGCTTCAACGGAAGTTTCCTTTGCAAGATAGCACTACACTCCTCCGTCAAATTTATGGTCTCAAATTTACCAAACTTTCGCTTGTTAGAAATGGCTTCTTTCAAAAACTTGGCATAGCTAGGCATATCCCTCAATGCATCAAGTAAGGGATGTTGATTTCTACCTTATTGAAGATGTCTTGAAACCTCTTCATCTTCTCATCAACCTTCGGCTTTGCTAGACGATGAGGGAATGGAGCCTTTGAGCTCACATCATTGGTGGGAGGAGGGGCCTCCTTTGTTGCTTCATTCTTTTGACTTTCATCTTGAATAGCTTTTCCTTTAGACTTTTTCTTCATCTTATACGAGGCTCGATCTTCATTTTCATACGGAATGTCTTCAACAACCGGTGCTCCCATTTCTTCTCCAAACTTTGCATGATTCTCGTAAGCTCTTCCACTCCTCAAAGTAATGGCATTACTCCCCTTCTTCTCATGCAAGTTCTCATCATTCGACTTAGGAGGCAATGCTAAATTATCCAATCAATTCGGCTCATCTTGATCTTGAGCTTAGGAGTGAGTAGAGTAGTACTTTGTGGATTCTTGTAGAACTTTGCCTTCTCATTAAACTTCTCTTCTCCAAGTATCTTCTTTATCTCCGACCACGAGATTCCATTGTTGAGCTTCATCCTTTTATGATATTCATAAATCTCTTCCTTTGACTTGCTTTCAATGTCTTCCAAAGGATCATTAGCGAAACTCTTTAGTGTCCATTCCTTCTCATAAAAGGCTATGATCATGAGACGGATCCCAAGGAGGGACTCTTTGACTTTTTTCCTCATATAGAATGGCACATAGGGCTTTTTCTCCTCTTGGATCTCTTGTGAGGGTTTGGAAGATATCTCACTCACTACATGGATTACGTTACATTGTTGCCTCGGATTGACTTGAGTGTTGCTCGAGAATTCTCCGGCTTTGTGTTGAGTGGTATCTTGGTTAGCCATTTGGCTAATTTGGCCTTCCATCATCTTGACTTGCTTTGACAATGAAGTGAGTGAATTCTCCAAGGCATTGACCTTTTGACCGGTTTGAGAGATAAAAACACTTTGTTGATTTGCCATTTGTTGAACGATTTGCTCAAGAAAAAGGGATGTCTTCTTAGGTTCTTCAATCACCCCTTGAGAGACGGAGAATCCAAGAGGTAGGAATTGAACATTGTTGGGATTTCCATAGGAAAGGTTGGGATGAGTTTGATTGTTGGGATTATAAGGTTGATAACCTCCTTGTTGACCATGGGAGTTGCCTCCTTGCTTCCCTTGAAACCCCCCTTGATAATTTCCTTGAAATCCATCTTGAGCCCCTTGAAATCCTTGCCTATTGTAGTAATTTCCATAAGCTCTTTGATCCAGAAAAATCACTTCTTCCCTTCCATTGAACTCCCAATTCTCTTGAGATTGAACCCTTTGAATTTGAGCTTTTCTTTCATCTTCATACTTTCTCTTCATAATAGCAAGCTCTAATGCTAATGCCTCATACCTCTCATCCTCAATCGAAGCAACCTTTCTAGAAGGGGCCCTCTCTATTGGCCATTGATAGCTATTAGCCGCCATCTCTTCAATGATTCTCAAAGCTTCCTTTGCATTTCGGTTGAGAAGGTACCCATCGGAAGTAGCATCTACAATGCTTCGTGTATGAGGTGTTAGCCCACTATAAAAGTTGGTCATTTGTTGACCCTCATGGAAGCCATATTGAGGACATTTCCTTAGAAGCTCTCTATACCTTTCCCATGCCTCAAACAAGGTCTCATCACCTAGTTGAGAGAAATGTGAAATATCGGAAATAAGCCTTTGAGCTTTTGATGGTGGAAAGTATTTAGAGAGGAAGGCCTTGCATAAATCATCCCATGTATGAATGTTGGCTTTGTTTGATCCTTTGTACCAATCCTTGGCTCGGTCCCATAAAGAAAAACCGAACATCCTCATGCGAATAGCATCATTTGAAACTCCATTAAGCTTGATAGTGTTCCAAATATCAAGGAACATACCAAGGTGGACGTTCGGATCCTCTATAGGACTTCCACCGAATTGCTCACTCTTTACCATTTGGATGAGTCCGGATTTGAGCTCAAAATTATTGGCATTCATCGTCCCCCATTCTCCTCCTTGAAATTGTTCCGTTGGAGATTGGAACATATGGTTGAGAGGAGGTGGTTGAGCCTCATTCACCCTTCTTTCTTGCTCATCCTTTCATGCTCTAAAGTCTTCCATTTCTCTCATAAGAGCTTCCATTGCTTGATTATTAGCCATTTCTTGATCTTCAATAGAATTCCTTCTTCTATGCTTTCTTTCAAAGTTCAAGATCAAAGGTTGAACGAGTCTTCCTTTGGACCTTATGTGCATAAACATACAAAACAAAAATTAAAAGAAACAATGCTTGAACGAGTAACTTAATAACCAAATCGACTATTGAAACTCAAACTAAGCATTCCCCGGCAACGGCGCCAAAAATTGATCCACCCTCACTTTAGGATGAGGGTAGAGAGCAATAAAATTAATTATAGTATAATTGAGTCAAATCCTCAAGGAATGCTAGGTTGTTTAAGGTTCAAGTAGTAATCCAATTATCTAACTACTATTCAAGCTTACTATCAAATTATCTAGGATGTGTGCATGACGCATGACAATGGGGGCACGTTCTACTAATCAAATTGCCTATAACCAACGATACACACATCTCACAAAATATTCTTGAATCAATGATCGAGAGAATATAATTCGGGTTAAGGAGTCCAACCAAACCAAGTTGTTTTATTTCAGTCTTTATTTTAGTTATTTCATTTCAGCACTGGATACTCTTCTTGTCCAAGGCAAGACTAAATCAAATCGTGACAAGAGGCAGAAATTCCACCAACTCCCTACAGATCGACCCTGTACTTACCACTAGCGGAACCTAATGCAAGGGATAGGAATTACAAATTTTATCTTGATAGAGTCATAACAACTCAGCTCCGTCAGATTGGCGCTGTTGCCGGGGAGTTGCACCTTTCCAGGATTTCCCCCTTGCCTTGACCTCGATCTGGTTGAAAGTGTATACTCAGGCTGAATCCTACTATAGAAGACGGTGATCTTTGGTTTGATCCAGAAATTGAACGGAATCTAAGGAGGAGGAACGCAGAATGCCGGAGACGAGAACGAGAGGAGCGTGGTAGAGAGAAACACCATCACAATCTGGAGACTGATCAAGACACCGAATCTTAGCAAGAGAAAATACCGGAAGAAGAATAGCCAGCACCAATGGCAGGTCAAACATTGCGGCAAATGATGTTTCCCAACAACAATCTTGTGCCGTTAGGAATCACCTTGCCGTTCAAACTTATGTTGGTGATGTGTCCGAATTATAATATCTCTGATCAAGACCTTATCCAATACTACGTCAACGGATTGTGGCCCCACGACAGACAACTTCTGAATGCAGCCAGTGGTGGGTCTATCTTGAATAAGCCACCAAATGATGCATTCCAACTTTTGGGCGAGATGGCAGAAGAAGCCTGAGATGATAATCAGGTCTTGAATAGGACTGTACCTGAGTCCTCGAGCAAGACACGAGAAGAATCAAAGCTGGACACTATATGCAGCACTATGCAACAGATGATGGAGTTTATGAAACCAACCACAATGAAGAAAGGAGCAAAGGCATGTCAATTGTGCTCCGCCACCACACACACCACTGAGGCTTGCCCAACACTTCAGGCAGATGAGGAAGTTAACACATTTGGCCACACCAATGGTGGTCAAGGGCAGAACCAAAGGGTGAAATTTGATCCAAATTCTCAAACCTACAATCCAGGTTGGAGACAACATGAGAATTTTAGGTATGGAGGTAACCATTATCAGAACGCACCCGAAGGACAAGGGCAGCAACCAAACAAGGGTCTTACCTTGACTAACATGGTACACAACTTGACCAAGGACAACCAGAGGATCACAAATGAGTTTGAGAAGTTTAAATAAAGAGTTAATGGATCCATGCAGTCTATGGCCACTCAGCTTTCAAACTTGATACAAACTATTAACTAGATGGATCAAAAGGCAGGATTTCTACCTGCCCAGGTTCAACTTCAAGAACCACAATGCAATGCCGTGACCTTGCGCAATCAGAAGTCATACCCGAGTTGTGGTGAAGAACAAAAGAAGGAGCTGGTAGAGGTGGAAGAAATACCCTATGAGCCTGAGAAAAGACAAGATGCTATACCGGCAAGGACCAACTCAGTAGTGGAGCAACCAATCAAAATAAAACCCCCTTTCCAAGGAGGTTGATCAAGAACAGAGAAAAGGAAGAAATGGATGAGCTGTTGAATGTGTTCAATAAAGTGGGAATCAACATTCTATTGGTTACAGCCCTGCACACCATGCCACCATTTGCAAAATTTTTGAAAGAACTATGCACCAAAAAGGTATGGTACACTGATAATGCACAATTCCAAGTGGGGGAGAGTGTATCTGCCGTGTTCAAAAGGGATTTACCAATGAAGTATGAAGACCCTGGGATGTTTTCAATTCCATGTGTCATCAGGAACACGAAGATCGAACGAGCTATGCTTGATCTGGGAACATCAATTAATGTCATGCCCTTGACAATGTATGAGGAGTTAAAAATCGGACCATTCAAGCCTTCAAGGGCAATGATCTAGTTGGCGGACAAGTCAAATGTATACCCGGAAGGTATAGTAGAAGATGTCTTGGTCAAGGTCTAAGATTTGTTATTCCCTGCAGATTTCTATGTGCTTAATATAGGGAGTGCCGCTGTTAAGAAACCATTAATGCTCTTGGGAAGACCATTTCTCAAGACCGCTAGAACACTGATCAACTGCGAGACGGGACAACTGACGTGTAAGTTTACTGGAGAAATGGTGACCTTTGACATGTACAAGGCAGGAAACATCCTCAAGATACGGAGATGGTCGATTTTGTGGAATCTGTTGAAGGCATAGTAAAAGAAGTCTTACCAGAATATATGATGGATCTCGATGACTATGAGGTCGTTGAGGAAGAAGAGCTATATGAGATAGAAACTGGACCACCGGAAGTACCCAGACCAAGACCAGAGGATAAGATGGTACCATCCTTGATCAAGCCACCGCAGCTTGAGTTGAAAAAGCTACCACAACATCTCAAGTACATATACTAGGGAGAAGAAGAGACATTACTAGTAATCATCAGTGCAGAACTTGATGGGGAATAAGAAAAGAAGGTCTAAGAATTTCTTAGGAGATATAAAGAGGCAATAGGGTGGATGTTTGCAGATTTAAAAGGAATAAGCCCGACGGTATGTCAACATCACATCTTGCTTGAGCAAGATGCTATACTAGTCAGAGATCCGTAAAGGAAGCTCAATCCAGTGATAAAAGAGGTAGTCAAGAATAAGATCATCAAATTGCTTGATATGAAGATGATTTATCCAGTGCCAGAAAGCAGATGGGTGAGCCCTGTGCATGTCGTGCCCAAGAAGTCTGGAGTGCAGGTCGTGGAAAATGAGAACAAGGAATTGATAGCCACCCAATTGCAAACCGGATGAAGAGTATGCATTGATTACCGGAAGCTGAACAAGGTGACCAAGAAAGACCATTTCCCACTTTCTTTCATTGATCAGATGCTCGAGAGGCTGGCAGGAAACAAGTATTTTTGTTTCCTTGATGGAAACTCGGGGTACATGCAAATATGGGTAGCATTGGAGGACCAAGAGAAGACAATATTCACATGTCCTTTTGGGACATTTGCTTACCGAAGAATGCCTTTTGGCCCATGCAATGCCCCAAGTACATTTCAACTATGCACGATGAGCATATTTTCTGATTTGCTTGAGATGCATATAAGTGTTTACGGATGACTTCACTATTTATGGGAGTAACTTTGATCAATGCTTGGAACATCTTGAATTGGTTTTGCAAAGATGTGTTGAGAAGAATCTCGTGTTGAATTACGAGAAATGTCATTTCATGGTCAAGGAGACAATAGTGCTCGGGCACGTCATATCAGAGAAGGGAATTGAAGTGGATCGTGCTAAGGTGGAAAACATTACCAAACTACCATATCCCACTAATGAGAAGCAGCTGCGAGGGTTCCTTGGTCACGCTGGATTCTATAGGCGATTTGTGAAGGATTTTGCAAAAATCGCTCAACCAATTAATTGGCTACTTCAAAACGATGTAGAATGGGATTTCAATGAGGAATGCAAGCGCATGTTCCGGATCATCAAGGAACATCTGATCTCAGCCCCTATCATCAGACCACCAGATTGGGGTATGCCTTTTGAATTGATGAGCGATGCAAGTGGGTATGCCGTAGGAGCAGTTCTTGGTCAAAGGATAGGAAAGGAGAGTCATGTCATCTACTATGCCTCGAAGACTCTAATGGGAGCTCAGATTAATTACACCACGACCGAGAAGGAGCTACTGGCAGTGGTATTCGCATTCGAAAAATTTCGTTCATATCTTTTTGGGAGCAAGACCATTGTGTACACTGATCATGCCACACTGAAATACCTCATGGCCAAGAAGGACAGCAAGCCCAGACTTATCCGTTGGATTCTATTGCTACATGAATTTGATATCGAGATCAAAGACAAATCAGGGGCACATAATTTGGTGGCTGATCATTTGAGCAGAATTGTAAGAGAAGATGCAGAACCACCGATATGGGAAACTTTTCCTGACAAGGAACTATACTAGGTCAAGACACTGGAACCATGGTATGCAGATTTGGTCAACTTCTTGACCACGATGGGGTTTTCTGCAGAAATGAACACATACCAAATGAACAAGATAAAGATTGAGAGCAAGAACTACATCTGGGATGAACCCTACTTATGGAAGCAATGTGCTGATCAAGTGTTATGAAGATGTGTACCAGAATGGGAATAAACAAGCATCCTCGAACATTGTCATGAGAAGGAGTGTGGCGGATATTTTGGCTACAAAAGGACAGTGAGGAAAGTTTTGGATTGTGGATTCTATTGGCCTATAATTTTCAAAGATGCATTTGCCAAATGCAAAAGTTATGATCATTGTTAACGGGAAGGCAACAATTCAAAAAGGAATGAAATGTTGTTAGTACCTGTCTTGCCCGTGGAGGTTTTCGATGTATGGGGGATGGATTTTATGGCCTTTCCCAACTCTCGGAACAATCAATACATCCTTCTGGCTATTGATTATGTTTCCAAATGGGTAGAGGCAAAAGCTACCACTACTGCAGATGCCAAATCAATTTTTAGTTTCTTGAAAAACAACATATTCTCCAGATTTGGCGTGCCTAAGGCAATTATCAGCGATCGAGGATCACACTCTACAATGCCACAATCACAAGCCTGTTCAAAAAGTATGAGGTTTATCACAAGATGTCTACAGCCTACCATCCACAAGCAAATGGCCAGGCCGAAGTATCCAATTGCATAATCTAGGCCATTCTGAGAAAAACTGTGGGCGAGACAAAGAAGGATTGGAGCCAACATCTGGATGACGCGCCGTGGGCATACAAAACAGCCTACAAAATACCTTTTAGCATGTTACCATATATATGGTGTTTGGAAAAACATGATACCTACCTATAGAATTAGAGCACAAAGCCTTTTGGGTCGTGATCAAGATGTTTTGACTGGAACAAGGAAGGTAAGAATCGTAAGTTGAGTATTCAAGAACTGGAAGAGATAAGAATGGATGCATATGATAATGCAGCCATTTACAAGGATCGACTAAAGAGAGCCCACGACATATTGATCAAGAACAAGAAGTTCAAAAATGGGCAATGGGTGCTACTGTACCAAAGCTGCTTCAAGTACTCGAATGGGAAGCAATGGTGAAGGTGGACTGAACCATTTATTGTGCAAGCTCAACATCCCAATGGTGCAGTGGAATTGTTGGAGAAGGATTCTAATAAGGTTTTCAAGGTAAATGGCAACAGGCTCAAGCTGTACTGTGGGCATGATGTGAAGTACAGAGGGCTGATCATAGATGAATCTTGATCAAGAAGGAAGTCGGGCCAACGACCATAAAAAAAGGCGCTGACCAGGAGACAACCGGGTATGTTTTTCAATTCATGTCTATTTTCATTTGTAGGAAATAAAGCTCCACACTTTGCCACAAGCAATGTGTGTAAGTGTGTAGGTTTGTTGTTTCCTCTCACTGCCCGAGTGAAAACCTATTTCGTCTCGGGCAAGAAGATGTATTTTATGAGCAGCCCAAGAAGCAGGGAATGGGTGTCATGGGCAAGGAGTTATAAAAGAAAAAGATTCTGAGGCGGGAACAGTTATGGTAACTACCACACGCCACCCTCAAATCACGCCCACCTTCCCATAACCGGCTATCATTACCATACCATTACCTTAATCAAATCTTACATTCAAAATTCAAACCCTCCCCTCTCAAATAAACATCCCTGATTTCTCTCTCCACCTTCTCACATCCCCCACTCCAGAAAAACCCTAACTCCATAACCATGGTAGGCACACAACCTACAAACAAATTCGGCAGAATTCCTCACGGCACCAAAATAGACCTCACCGCATCCCCATATTTTGAAAAAAAGCCCAAGAAAACAATAAAGAAAGGAAAGAAAGCAGCTATGGATACCCCTTCCACCGTTCAGCAACCTGGTCAAGACTCTGGAAGCCCGTTGTCCGTCGACACGGAGCTACTGGCGAATCTCACCACCGGAGATGAGGCCCCATTTCTTGACACCCAGAAGGAAGCATTAATGTCCGAATAAACCCCCACCAAAATAGGGGAGAGTTCGGACCAACCTAAAGCGGCCACCTCAACTGAAGAGGAGAAGCAGCCGGAAACCGTACATTCGGCCAAATCAGGCTCGTCTGATGGGTCTAAGGAAGCAGAGGAGTTTGCACAAGAGATGGACGCGGATGAGGATGATGATGAGGAAGAGGAAGAGAATTTGGAGGAGGAGGAAACCACTGACATCAAAGCAAGCAAGCAAGGGAGTTCTAGCAAGGCCGGAGAAGAAGAAGATGATGATGAGGCATCGTCGGAAGAGAAAACTCCTTCCCCAAAGCAACAGAAAGTGGTGATATAGTCAGAACCACCCACCGCCAACCGCAAGAGAAAGTCGAAGGTGACCGAGTTTGCTAAGCCCGGTGAATTTGCTAGATGTGAGATCGTGCTCCTGAAAACTATCGATTTCAAAGTCCTTGCCCAACTAGGGCTTGAGAAGGAAGTGTGGGAGAAATTTCAAGCAATTGGATGGGAGAAGTTCTTGGATTGGGACACCACCACCTACAACAGCCTAGTCCGAGAATTTTACAAAGAAATGAAGGTAGAAATGGGCACTAATAGAAAGCCTGCATCAATCGAGTTCACTCTTTTCGGGTCAAGGTGCAAAATGATAGTGGAGGACTTGGACATCTCCTTGGACATGATCTCCTTTGTAGATAAGTTTGAGGAGAAATATATGGATGCGATCAAGGCAGTACCAATGTTGAAGAAGGAGTGGAGCGGAGTTTGGAAGAGTCTGGCCAAGACAAATGCATTGAGGATGTGACATCGCATCTTGGCAATCAATTTTTATGGAAAGAAGGATATCAGCAACAACGTGTCCCAAGCAAAGCTCTACATCCTTTGGGCAATGCAGAACAAGTTGAGGCTCAACTTCTCTGTGTTTGTGGCTGCCCACATCAAGAACATCTTAAGCAAGCCAGGGCAGCGGCTATCGCTGGCCCACCTGTCCACTGTCTTTGGCAAGCAACTGAAACTCCTCAAGTTAATCAAGGAAAAGAAGAGCGTCTTGATCTCGCTACCCTGCAGTGAATGTTCACCATTGAGGAGGTGAAGAAAGGAAATTGCATGATCATAAGTGATCTCGTCAAGCCTATAATCCTCACTGGTCGCAGCGGGAAGTCGAGCTCGGTAACACCCGAACCGAAGAGTGAGCTATGTGTAGTCGTGGAGATGTAGGGAGAACTCAATGCAAGGATGGCCAAGATTGAAAAGAAGGCAGTATGGATGGAGAAGGCACTCACCGCCTACTTCGAAGAGAAGGGATTCAGGTATCCCCCTAAAATGTCCCCCCTTTGTTTTTGTTTTTTTTATTCTTTCTGTTAAGTCGAGGTTTGTCCAACCTCATGTGTTTAAAAAAAATTTAGTGAGTACACCTCTCTCCACCTCACCACTTTGCCTTGTGCAAAGTGTGTGAGTGGGATAGAGGATTAATGTGCAAATAGAGTCTTTTATTTTTGTAATTAGCATGTGAGTCCTGTTTCTTGAGCATGATGATGAATGGTGACCTTTATATATGATCTGAGCATGATTGTATGAGAGTTGAGGATGATGGAAAATGATGTCAAGCAAGTTACCTAGTGAGATTTGGGCCTTATATGCTTTTGCCACTAATTGGCATGATTTATTCTGTGAGTATATACCTTGGCTGAATCTGTTCTAGAACTTGCCTGTTTGTCTTGATCAAGACCCAGTAGTATGTGACTTAGGTTTTGATTAACACGTATTTTATGTGCATGTTGAGTGTGTTTGAGTCTCGATTTATGTGCTTAAATGTTAGAAATGCTAGGGTTTCTTAACTTGTAGGATACTTTTTACATTTCTCATTTCCTTTTGGTTTTTGATCCATTTTTATAAGAATTGGAATAGTATTCATGTGGCTAAGGATCAAAGGCCGGAAACGAGGAAGAATCGAACATAATAAGGGTGAAACCTAGGTTTGAAATGTGGAATTTAAATCTATAGAGTTAGGGTTTCACTAGTTTGATTTTAATTATGTTATCCTCGTTCTCTTGAATCTCTTTATGCTTTTTGCAGGAACAATGGAGAACTCATTTGGCCAATTTGATCATTCCATGTCGAAGAGGGGTTCGTTAGGAGTCCATAGCAAAAAGCGGATCGAGAATCAGAGTTCGGACGAGGGAGAACGAGCGAAAACGGTGGAGCTGCGCAAAATGGCCGAACCGACGGCGACCCGCACGGCGACCGGCTGGACCGCCGGCCAGGCCGATGGCTGGCCGGCTAAGGGACAGCATTCTCGGCGACCTAGGCTGCAACCCAGGTGGCGGCCGGCCAGCCCGCTGGCTAGGGCGCCATCACCCCTTTTCTTGGTGTTTTGACCGAGTTAGTTCATCTAACTCGGTCCAACTCGACCCAAAACTCACCTATTATGTATTTAAACCCAAAATCTTCCTATTTTGTGTATCTTTTACATATTTTAACACTCTTAGAACCCTAGAAATATTTGGATGATTTTTGCTTATTTTGGTTTGGTGATGAGTTTGGGTCGATGAGCTTAATTGATAAAAATTCCTTATTTAGTTTGTTGGTTTATTGAATGTGAGCTTACAATGGAGAATCTTTGGTGAGGATGATTTTGTTGATTGATTGGAGCTTGAGTGCGAAATTTTTGGAAAATTGAAAAGGTTAAATGAATGCTTGCATGTGTGAATGTGAAAGAATGTGTTTAATTGCTCAAATGCATTTGGGTGAGATGCCAATGATTGATGCTAAAATGGTGACATTTTTGAAATTTCTCAAGTTTGAGTCAAGCATGATTAGGGTTATTTATCTTGAATAGCTTGGAAGGATTGATCTTAGGCACTTAGGCCCTAGACAAAAAAGCTTGAGAGGATTTTGAGCCTTAAACTATGCATTTTACATAGTGAATATCCTTTTGAGCTTGATCTTGCATTGCATTTTCTTTACTAGAACTTGCCTTGATACTCTTGTTTGAAGTACTACATGTTTGCATGATTAGGAGATGATCTTAGGCCATCATTGAATAACCCATTTTCCCTAAACACTAACCTATCTTTCATTACCATTGTCGTCCCATGTTGAGCCTTGAATAGAGCCTTTTCTTATTGAACCAGATGATAGGGGGTGAAGGATGGTTAAGAGAACCTTGGTGAAAGTTGAAAATTCATGAAAAATGATGGGTGATGGTGAAGGGTCTTAAGATTTGAATTGAGTTGAACGAACACTCTTATAAGCTCAAAGTGAGAATAGAAAAGAATAAGAACAAAGTTCTTACTGAAAAAAAAAAAAAAAACGTAAGAACGAAGTTCTTACAAGAAAAAGAGAAGAATAAGAGCATAAATGAGTGTTTCTTTACATGTTTGGTAGAAGCTTGGATTCATTTGATAAAAAGGGGTTGCACAAGGTGGAAGATGAAGAAATTCATACTTAGAAGGGTGAAGAAAGGAGGTAAGGGTACTTGAATGAAAATTGAAGTCACTTAACCTCAAATTCCCTACCTTAACCAATGTCCCTACATTACAAGCTTAATAAAGACCTTTTTGATCCTAATTTGTGCATGCATTGTAGTATTGGGAACTTGAGTTGATAGGCAAGCTTATGGTTAAAGATGTGTTTTGCATGATTTCGATGAGTGCTTACCTTTTCCATATATTGAGTGATTGAGTGATACACACTTCTTGTGAGGTCTAGGGTTAAGATGTTTGAGTGATTGAATTCTAAGTTAGGATAGTGGTTGATCTTATGAATATTTGGTTTGACTTGAGAATTTCCTTGAACTAAAATGGGTTTTTGAGATGATATGAGGCATCGAGGAACTCAAAATGCACACTCCATACGTGTTAAGTGTTTTGATTGTTCGTTTCATTGTTCAGGACGAACAATGGCTTAAGTTTGGGGGAGTGATTAACACGTATTTTATGTGCATGTTGAGTGTGTTTGAATGTGTTTGAGTCTAGATTAATGTGCTTAAATGTTAGAAATGCTAGGGTTTCTTAACTTGTAGCATACTTTTTACATTTCTCATTTCCTTTCGGTTTTTTATCCATTTTTGTAAGAATTGGAATAGTATTCATGTGGCTAAGGATCGAAGGCTAGAAACGAGGAAGAATCGAGCTTAATTTGGGTAAAACCTAGGTTTGAAATGTGGAATTTAAATCTATAGAGTTAGGGTTTCACTAGTTTGATTTCAATTATGTTTTCCTCGTTCTCTCGAGTCTCTTTATGCTTTTTTCAGGAACAATGGAGAACTCATTTCCCAAATTTGATCATTCCATGTCGAAGAGGGGTTTTTTAGGAGTCCATAGCAAAAAGCGGATCGAGAATCGGAGTTCGGACGAGGGAGAACGAGTGAAAATGGTCGAGCTGCGCAAAATGGCCGAACTGACTGCGACCCGGACGGCGACCGGCTGGACCGCCGGCCAGGCCGCCGGCTGGCCGGCTGAGGGACAGCATTCTCGGCGACCTAGGCTGCAACCGAGGCAGCGGCCGGCCAGCGCGCTGGCTAGTGCGCCGTCGCCCCTTTTCTTGGTGTTTTGACCGAGTTAGTTCGTCTAACTCGGTCCAACTCAACCCAAAACTCACCCATTATGTATTTAAACCCAAAATCTTCCTATTTTGTGTATCTTTTACATATTTTAACACTCTTAGATCCTAGAAATATTTCCCTCTTTCCTTTTTAGTATTTTGAAGATTGTTGAAGATTTATGTTGAAGATTTGAAGACCCATTCCACTATTCTCTTCCTTATTGAATTCTCTATCTTTTAAGCATGATTTCATTTATTTTTTATGGTTTAATTCCTCTAATTATGTCTAGCTAAATTTCCTTTGGTTCCAATATATAAAGATATGATCTAGATCACTAGGTTTTTGGGTTTTGTTGTTGGATTTACCTTCTAATTCTTATGTTTTGTGATTTGGGGCTTGATTTAATTGCATGATTGATTGACCATCATTGAGTGCATACAAGGTGTTTGGTTAAATGCTTAGGTGGCTTTAGTTCATAACACTTGGAATCAAATCACACCATACTAGTAATTCTTGCTAGTAGGAGCTTCTAGATAATTAATTGAGCTATTTGGAGTTAATTTATGCATCTTGAGACCTAGCGGAGATATATGTCATAGCTTAATCTACTAATATTGATTGCTTCGAGAGAAGAGTTGATGTTTACTATATATAGAACTCCCATATGAATTAGATTAAAATGGCTAATCCATGCAAATCCTAAAACCTAGGCCTCTAGTGATTATCGGATTATATTTGGAACCAAGCTTTCTACTATTGTTTGTTAACTCTTGCTATTAGTTGTTATCTAGTTTGTTACTTTTCAATTGCATTGCTTTAATTAATCAAAAACACAAAAATATGTTAGTTGGTAGCTTGAATAGTAGTTAGGTAATCGAATTACTACTTGAAATTCTTACGCTCTCGTATTCCCTGTGGATTCGACCCGATTGTATTACATCGGTTATCATTGTACTCTACCCTCACCCCTAAAGTGAGGGCGAGTCAGGTTCCTAGAAGATTTGGACATATTTTTTGCATTTACCTCAAAGCCTAAAATATCCACCCAACACTATACTCCATTGTTAGCCCCTTTGAGCCGTATAAGTTCTTTGAAATTCACTAAATTCGCTTTGATCATAATAGCCTACCTGGTCATCTGAACATAGGCAGAATTAAGAGAAAGGGGAAAGGGAATAAGTGTGGGAAATAAATAAAAAAAGGAAATGCATCACCCTAAAAATGGGGCTACCCTTGGCCTTTGGCCGGGTAGCCCAAATTCAAAAAAAAAGTGGGAAAAAGGGTGTGTAAAAGAAAACAAGGAGAGAGGCTAAAAAATGAACAAATAAGCCTCTACAAAATAAGTGCAAAGGCCTAGAAATGGGATGTTGATCAAGAGGGAAGGGTAGATTCTGCCTAACACTATTGTTCAAACTGACCATAGCCAGATCCAAATCTTCCTACCTATGCCTTTAGCCACATTACAACCCTGTTAAGACCCAAAGATGGGAACCTTGTCCAAACTAATAGGGTGGTGATCTTGAGACAACAGGCAAGCCTATGGGACGATCTTGGTCAAGGTATAAAGAGCAAAACACATACCTAAACACAGAGTGAAGAGCGAAGAAAGAATGTATCTCTTACTTGCTTGATATCTATCTTGACTAACTTGAAATTATGCTCGGTTATATGTCTTGGTCATTCTCATCTGCTCAGCATGCCAATTATTTGAGCCTTGTTATTTCTGATTTTTGGGCAAGACACTTTTCACGCTTGAGGACAAGCGTGACCAAAGTGTGTGAGTGTGATGAGCCTGTTTTTCGTGCTCTTTTTGCATGTTATTTTAGAGTCTTTTAAAGTCGGTCCGTGTCTGGGAGGACATATTTATGGGGATTTTGCAGGGATTATGAGCAGGACAGGTCTCGTTCCGTGAGAGAGGCAAGATCAAAGCCCATTCAGGCTTTGGACAAGACATTGCCCAAACCAAGTACCGCGCGAAATCAAATGCTTGGTCCAGGCATGAGGTGCCATGAGCAAAGAAAGTGAACAACTAAGAAGGATGAAAGAAGTAGTTGATGAGAGAGACAAAAGAAAAGGCAAGAAGGGAACTCATGTGAAGAATTAGATCCAGATTTCGACAGAGGCCATGTCAAGCTATCATGAGTCAAGGCACGAGGTCCGCGGGCAAGACATCTGCAAACCTTATCCAGAAAGCAAATAAGGAAACAAATCCTGCAGATCTGACCATCAACTTTTGGAAAGATTTGACGTACGGAAAGTCTGCTGGATGAGATTGTGATTGAAGCCAGAAAGGAAAGGTCTCCGATCAACTCTAAGCGCGTCCGAGCCTCCTACAACCCTAGCCACCCTTCATCTATATATATGGGATGCCGGCCGCAGGTCAAGGTATCACGATGAAGGCACATTTTCTATACCGGAGCTGCAATCCTTGTTAGACTATGTTCATTTTCTTATGAGAGATTGGGAGGAAACAAACAAGTCCTACGGGCATTTTTAGTTTATTATGTTTTTGGCCTGGGTTCAGGTTGGATCGACCAAGTGGATGTTTTGAGCATTGACTCTCTTTAATTCAAGTATGTTTCTTTCAGTTTTGTTCATTGCAAGTTTATTTACTATGAGTAGCTAATTTCTTTTACTTGGTTTGGGCAAGATGAATTAATCTGTAATTATATTTGATTCTCGTGAGATCTAAATGTTGATTCATTGTGTTGTGTGTGTTCCTGATGTGCTACGTCAAGGAATCCTAATAAATGGATTCGTTTTGCGTATTATTCTGCCGATAATATTTTAGGTTTATTTATTTTACAAACAGTAGCTGGAAATAGATGTTGCTAATCACTTCATCCCAGATAGTGTCGAGTAGCACTAGTGATTGTGGTCGCGTGTCTAGGGCACGCTGATAGGCCAGTTGGGCTACCTTGAGCAAATGCTGCTTTGACAGGATTCCCGCATCCGGGGAGAACGTCTTGGTCAAGTGAGGAAGTGACTATATGTCTTTGGCTTCTCTATTATTACGGGAATGCTGGGCAAGGTAGGATGTGTGCGTGACGTGTGACAATGGGGGCATGTTCTACTAATCAAATTGCCTATAATCAACGACACACACATCTCACAAAATATTCTTAAATCAATGATCAAGAGAATATAATTCAGGTTAAGGAGTCTAACCAAACCGAGTTATTTTTAT
Organism: Mentha longifolia; assembly: GCA_001642375.2. Classification (NCBI taxonomy): domain Eukaryota; kingdom Viridiplantae; phylum Streptophyta; class Magnoliopsida; order Lamiales; family Lamiaceae; genus Mentha; species Mentha longifolia. The sequence goes on along the minus strand of CM038116.1, from coordinate 23,786,119 downwards.
CACTAATCTCTCTTGTGTTTCATTTCAGTCTTTATTTTAGTTACTTCATTTCAGCACTAGATACTCTTCTTGTCCAAGGCAAGACTAAATCAAATCGTGACAAGAGGCAGAAATTCCACCAACTCCCTGCGGATCGACCCTGTACTTGCCACTAGAGGAACCTAGTGCTAGGGATAGGAATTATAACTTTTATCTTGATAGAGTCATAACGACTCAGCTCCGTCAGCTGCTTCCTTCAGCGATCTGTTTTTGCGTGCCACAACACCATTCTGCTGTGGTGTACGAGCTATTGAAGTTTGATGAGTGATGCCTTTCTCTGTGCAGTATTTATCGATCATATGATTGATGAATTTAGTTCCATGATCTGATCGAATGGATACTATCGTTGAATTCTTCTGGTTGCACAGTTTGCTGAGTAGAGCAGGTAAGTTCTCTTGAGTCTCCTTTTTCTTGTACATGAAAATAACCCATGTAAATATGGAAAAATCATCTATGACTACAAGAGTATATTTTCTACCACTGATACTTATAGGAGAGACTGGTCCGAAAAGGTCCAAGTGGAGAAGTTCCAAGATTCGAGTGGATGATTGAGCACCAATGCTGGGAAAAGACGATCTGGTCTATTTTCCAGCTTGACATGCTTCACACACATGATCTTGATCGAATACTTAGTCTGGAAGGCCCTCTACTAGCCTATTACGAGCAAGTCGGTTCATTGCTTTGAAGTTCATGTGACTTAATCTTCTGTGCCATAGGCAGCTTGTTCAGAAGTTGCCTTGGATACCAAGCAGGTCTCTTTTTGATTAGTCCACTGGACTACATATAGCCTATCCTGCTCAATTCCTGTAAGGAGTATTTCTCCTTTCTCATTTTTCACGAAATATTTATTAGCGGCAAATTCTATTATTTTTCCACTGGAACACAGTTGGTTAACAGAAAATAAATTATGATTAAGTCCTTCAACATATAAGACGTCATGAATAGTTATTTTACCAACTTTCAAGTTACCATATCCTCGTGTCTTGCCTTTGTCATATGCTCCAAAGGAGATAAAGGATCCATCATATCCAATGTAATCCGACAGCTGGCTCTTGTCGCCGGTCATTGCTTCGAGCAGCCACTGTCGATGATCCAGACAGTTCCACCAGTAGCTTGCTCTCTTCTCTCCTTCTTCCGATCCTGTGATTAAACAGTTTTAGCAACCCACTTGAATATGGGTGCTTCGTTCGGAGTTTGTGCTCTTTTGGGAATTGAAAAAGCCTTCTTCTTTTGTGGCTTCCTTTTCCTGTAGAAGTCAAGAGCTGTGTGGTACTGGTCAGCTGGCCAGTAAGGTAGCTCAAAATATTCCGAATGAGCAGCTGGGTAGTTGAATTGGTAGGACGGCTTGTAGTACTCTGATTGGTACCACTGGTTGGGATACCATGGTTGTTGGTACTGATATGTTGAGTAGTCCGGTTGATAATACTGATGATGGGGGGACCATGGCTCTTGGTGACCATATCGTTGGTGCTGTGGCCATTCCTTATAGTAGTTATGATAAGCAGACTGCCTCCTTTGAGATTTAGGAGCTGGCCGCTTCTTTTTAGAACCAGATCGACCTTTGGAGGTAGCAGGTCGATCGCTCTTCTTTTGAGGAGTATAGACTTTAGCAGCAGGTCGGCTTTTGGAGCTCGATGCCTTATGCTCCTTGACCAAGTTGACGAGCTGGATTCTTGAGTCACACAGTCTTGTCAGGCAATAATTGATGAGCTGGCTTGTCAACCTTTGACTTTTCTTTCGATTTGATAAAGGTGATTCGACAGTCATCATTTTGACTTTTATCTTTCTTCTGACCAGTAAATCCAATTCTTGACTTGATAATTGGATTTCTCTGAACGGACCGGATTTCATCTAGCTTGTCTTTTCCCTGATTTATTCTATCAACTTTCTTGCTGCAGAATGGAATTCTTCTCGACCAGAGATTCATGTCGAGCTGTTAGATCGGTCAGCTTGGCAGAAAGTGAATGAATTTCTTTATCTCTGTCTTCCAGCATTTCCTTCAAATGCTCTTCCCTCAAGATAGATTCCTCAGCTTGCACTTTGAGACTTTTGATTTCTTTATCCTTATCGGCATCATAAGGAACAAACTGTTCATTCAGGGCAATCTTGTATCTCTCGATCTCATTTTCCAATCCTTTCCCGATGATGACTAGCTCTTTGAACATGGTTGAGAGCTTCTTGTAGTCATCCATCTGCTAGCTGAATTGCTCCCAGGATACCATCTCCGATGGTTTCTCGCCTGCATATATGTTGTCAGAAGGAATTAAAGAGACGGGTAGAGAATCTACCTTGGGAGTCGTGTTAGGGTTTTTTAGGCCTATTAAAAGTCCTCTTCTTCATCGTCATCCTCGTCTACTTCATCAGTGAGGTAGTAGCCTTCAGTGATGATCAGACCATCGTCTTCTAAATCATCGAGCTCCTCGTCGGTGTAGATTCCTTCATCAGATGATGTATCTGAGAAGTGAGCTTTCTTTGTTGATGCTTCTTCAGCCAGTAGGGCATTGCACTGTTCCTTCAGCTTGCAATCTCGTTTGGCTCGAAGAATGTCTCTTTCAGCTTATGATAGAATAGGGCACTCCGACTTGTAGTGACCTTGTCTTTTACAATGAAAGCAACTACCCTCGGGTAGGTTAGTAGAATTGAATTTAGAGGGGCTAGGCTTACCTTCTCCATCCTTGCTAGAATTTTCAGCTGGATGGTTATACTTGTTGTTTCCAGCTTATTTGGAATATTTGTAAAATCTTTTTGTCACATCCCGATTTTCGTGATCTTAAATTAGGGAATCGAGATACGGCTGGGGTAGGGTAGAAAGGATAATGAAGGGGTTTACAGAGTTAATTAAGTCCAATCCAGTGATACTTACTCAAAATAAATCGAGAAGCACCATTATTCACCCAAGATACCTTCGTAGTAATACCGAAAGCCTCTTAACACTTAGCCAATTCTTTTACGAGTTTTAATTAAGTCCAAAGCTTATAAATAAAGCGATAAAGACCGTGGTGGACCACACCGCACTACAGTCGAACATAAAGTAAAGTACCAAATTAAATAATAACCGAGGCGGACCAGACCGCACTACAGTTGTGCTCGAAGTGTTTGGAATTAAAAGAATTGGTGTTTAATTATTTTCAAAAATATATAAGTTTTATAAAAACGTGTAAGTGTGTGTGATAATGTAGTTTTCGAAAATAGTATAAGTTATAAACATAATTTCTGGAAAGGACAAGTGTTTAAAAGATTTGAATAAATAAGCGAATAGCGGAAGCGATATAGAAATATAGCATGCGATAGTATAAATATAGTGCATGATAATACAAGTCTAGTATAATTGTAGTATATGATAGTACGAGTTTAGTATGCGATAGTACTTGTGTAATATTTGATAGTATATCATATGATAGTATAACTATAATAGTATAAGTACAGCATGCATTAGTATAAATAGAAGTAGACAAGTATATAAGTATAAGTATTAGCATGCAATAATATAAGTATAGTATATATAGCATACGACAAACGTACTAAAGAAGATAAATAAATAGCGGAAGCGTACGAGATAAGTAATCATGAATCGCATCAAATAAGTCTTGAGTTGTTAATTATTAAAGCTTATTATCTTGAGAGTCCTTTATTAAACGAGGAGAAGGATAAGCTACGTCAAAGTGATGACGTAGAAGAATAAGAGTTTATCGAATATAAATTCGAACAATAATACGTAACCAGAAGTCCATTGCCTCGTCAGCATCTCCTCGTTGTCCTCTCTCTTCTCTCGAGCCTCGATCACAACTCCAACTCCAATTTAAATTCTTCAAAACAAAGGAAGTTTCATAGGGGCTGAGTACTAACCATTTGTACCCAGTGGTGATAGTTGCACCGCAAAAAGAAAGCAGGATTCGGGAAAAGAGGAGGGAGAAAAGAAGGAAGTAGTCGAGCAAAAAGACGCTCAAAAGTTTCGGTACCGACTGGACATTCATGTTACTCTTATAATAAAAATATATCGACTTAACGGCCGGGCTCTTCGGTCCCATCGATTATATAACGCCCTTGACTCGGCAAAAATGGTACAGAATAAATCTTCTTAGCATAAGTTGCTAAGTCTATCCACCGAGGTTACACCACCCTCTCTAGATGCAAGGGAGGTAAACCCCAACCCTCGCATCGGCGCACACAATCTTCCGAAAGATGTGTAAGATCGAAGTGGAAAATCTAATCATGATAAGAGCCTTAAACACCAAATGCCAGTTTAAAAATATTACAAGTGTTTTTCCCGAATATCAAGCCTGCAAAAGAAAGTGAGCTTACTAGCTCGAGAATAGTATATATATATATAGAATGAAGAATCACCCACCTTTACCGAATACTCTCATTCAAGATTCCTTGGGTAATATTCCTACAACAATTTATAGGATAGTAAGGTATATTGACTTTCTATTTTGGTATACTCGAACTTAGACAACTATCCATTCTAGGACAGTTATTCTTATATCGTTTTAATTATCAAACTCCTATTTTGGACGTTCGTATGGATTCGACATAAGAAGAAAAGTTGTTTTAAATATTTATTAGAGCAATATTAATTAAAGAAATTAGCCATGCAAGTTGGTGAAAGAAAAATAAGACATCGGCTATTTTTAAGAAGAAGTCGGCGACGATAATTTAAGAAAATTGGAAATAAGGTTTTCGCAAAACGTCAACTTTCGATAGCTTTCGAGGCGTCAAATCAAAAAGCAGTAGAAGGGAAAAATGATCGTAGCTTCGACGTGAACTCAAAACAACAAACGGTTTTAGAAACGGAGAAGTTTAGACATAGTTAAGCATGCTATTTCGAAAAATAAAATCACGTAAGCATAATTCATGCAAATAAACTTCATAATAATGATGCATGCAAGACCATGAACATGTGGACACTAACTAGACTTAGAATGGCGGTCGGGAAGAAGGTCGACGGCGGCGGCGGCCATGGTTTCCGGTGTGTACCTTGTTGAGCTAGGATAGGAGCTTATATGTGGAGAAGGGAAGTGTTTGGGAGTATGGGGGTGATCGGCAATGGAGAAAGGAAGAAGGTAAGAAGAAGAAGATGATGACGGAGGAGATGATGGCATCGGCGATGATGAAGAGATGAAGAAGACGAAGGAGAGAGGGGGCTGCTATGGAGAGAGGGACGAGAGGATGATGATGGCGAAAAGAAAATGAAGAAGAAGAGAATAGAGGGATGAGCGAGGAATGAAGAAGAAGAGTGAGGGGTGAAGAAGAATGAAGAGGGGAGGGTTGCTATTTATAGGAGGGAGTTGGCGAGGGGGTTCTCTCTTCCCACTTGGAGAAGGTGACGACAATGATGATGTGATGATAGGGAGCAAATGGAATGTCTTGGGAATTGGGGCTATGTATAGGGTGGGCGGCTAGTAGGGGTAGGGGGAATATTTATATTATAAAATAAGGGGGGCTATGTTCATGAACGAAAATGGGGGCTTTGGCTTGGAGAGATAAGGTAGGCTATGGGATATGCTTGGTTGAAAACGTTTGTCAAATATAATGTTGAATAGAAAATGGTTTTGCTCCTCCCATATGTTGAGCAGTGGTTTTCCTATTTACTTTCTCCACGAAGCCTCCCCCACCCCCTCAGCAACTCTCCACTTTAATATGCAATTATACTTGTTTAGTTATTAATTTAATTTTATAACTGCAATCAAACATCGAAATAAATATGAATGTTCTTAGTAATCTTAATCTATATGCTATAATTTTGATTTCTTAGGTGTTAATTATTTAATACTCCCTCCATCCCGTCAAATTTGGCACATGTTTATTATTCCCTCCGTTCTTTTCAAGCCGTTATACTTGTTTTCGATACGGGAATTAAGGTATAAGGACTCAAATTTCGCAATATTTGCGTGCCGTAAAAACAAATGTAAGAAGCAGTGCAGCAAAAATCAGCTGAATTATTATACATGAGAATTATTATTGTTAATTATGGTGGACTTAAGTCCCACAGTTAGTATAGTAAAACTTACCCTCTAATCAACATTTTGTGACGTAATTGGGGGTTCTTATTACAACTACTACACATCTATAATTATTAGCATAAAGTAAGATGAAATGATGACGTGAACTTTTTAATTAAATATTGGACATGCGACATAATTCCCTAATTGATCTACCTTATCAAGTCGAGTGTGATAAATTGGACAAAAAAAAAAACCTATTATTTATATATGTATACATATAGATTGATTTATTTGGTTGGAAAAACGAGTGTTCGGCCCTCAGGATAATAATAATAATAATAATAATAACAAGTGTTCGGCCCTCCGGATGTGCTATTCCTTTGATGACGTCGCTGAACACCGGCGATTGATTGAGAACGTTGATGTCGTTGAGTGCTCCAGCTACCCCGAAAAAGGCGTGCCATATCCACAAATCGTGAGATACAACGGCCTCAAGGATGATGGTAGGGTGGCCCTTATCCCCACGTGTGTACTGGCCCCTGCACCCCACTGGACAGTTCTTCCATGCTCAGTGCATGCAGTCGATCAAACTGAGTATCCCTGGAAAGCCATGGCGAGCCTCGTGCATTATCAGAATTCGTTCACAATCATCTCCTTTTGGCTTCCTCAGGTAATGACCACCGAAGGTGGTTCGAATCGCCTTAGCAAAGTGTTTCAACGAATCTATAGCGGTAGTCTCCAACATCCGTAAGTACTTGTCGAATTGGTCGTCGGGACCTCCGTAGGCGAGACGTATAGCGGCGGTGCACTTCTGCAGTGTTGTGAAACCCGGCCTGCCTATTGCATCATCTCGTTGTTGGAAATATTCGACCCGATTCTCCAACACCCCCACGATGCGCAAGAACAGATGTTTCGACATCCGGAAACGTCGACGAAATACATTAGATGTCTCGCGAGCGGGCTCGAGCCCCTCCTTCACAACGCACTGGAGATGCTCTAATGATTTTCAAAATACATTAGGTATGATTACTATAGAGTGTAGCATCTACATTGGAATGATATTCTCTATACCAACAATTGTGTTTCAATTGTGTACCAAATATTAAAATTTATTAATTTTATAATATTTTTATAAAAATACATAATGTTGTATATTATAAGATAAAAATTAGCAAGTAAAGCACCCAATCAGGATCCATTAATTGGGCCTATTTCTTTCATTCTTTTTTTGTCTCCTTTTTACATTTTAATATTTTCCGTAAACATAAATTGTCAGAAAAAAATAATGGGAAAAAATTATCAGATTTTTAAAATATATATATAATTAAATATAATTAGAAAATAGACAAAATAAATTATTAATACTACCTCCATCCCATTACATTAGTCACATTTACTTTTTGCACGTATTTCCACCGAAACCTAGTACGGGTTTTAAAAATAATTTTGTAGTATCATTTTTTTTACGGGATACTATGAAAAAAACGATACAACAAAATTATATTTTAAAACCCATACTAGATTTCCGTGGAAAAGCGTGCCAAATAGTAAATGTGACTAATGTAATGGGATGGAGGTAGTATTTTAGTTTTTCTTTTTAATAAAATTTTAATTATAATCATAGATGCTTACTCTCCTCATTTACCAAACCCTCTTAAAACACTAAACACTATATCTTAATTCTCGTATCGAAAGTAAGTATAACGACTTGAAAAGGACGAAGGGAGCCAAATTTGACGGGATGGATGGAGTATTAAATGATTAACACCTAAGAAATCAAAATTATAGCATATAAATTAAGATTACTAAGAGCATTAATATTTATTTCGATGTTTGATTGCAGTTATAAAATTAAATTAATAACTAAACACGTATAATTGCATGTTAAAGTGGAGAGTTGCAGAGGGGGTGGGGTGGGGTGGGGTGGGGTGGGGGAGGCTTCCTGGTGAAAGTAAAAAGTAAATAGGAAAACCACTGCTCAACATATGGGAGGAGCAAAACCATTTTCTATTCAACATTATGTTTGGCAAACGTTTTCAACCCCTTTCTTGGGGACTAAAGGTTGATCGAGAGAGAGATACGGGAGAGAGAGAGTTGATCGTTAGAAGAGAGGGGAGATATTTCCATTCCGGTAGTGTCTTCGATCCCCGAATAAAATAATACTCGACATGCAAATGAACTCCATTTTTAGAAATAAAAATGGCGACGGGCTTGAAATAATTTACTTGATAATTTGACATTCTAAAAGACTCGAGAAAAATAGTAGAAATATTTTTAGGAATTTTTTGAAAGTCGAACGAAGATAAATAAAAAGGAATCTTTTGCAAAACAAATCCGAAAAATGTCTAGTTTCTTTTATTAGGCTTCTAAGGTATTACTAGACTCAAGGGATTTAATCTAATTTTATTAGGAAATTTTATTAATCCTAATTCGATTTTACGGGTCGTTACATCCCACCACCCTTAAAAGAAATTCGTCCTCGAAATTAAGTACCTTCATAAACTAGGTCGGGGTATTGGGCTTTCATCTTTTCCTCTAACTCCCAAGTAGCTTCTTCTAGGTCATGGTGATTCCGCAAAACCTTAACTTGAGCAATTTCCTTGTTTCTAAGGACTTTGAATTTTCGATCAAGGATCTTAATGGGTTTCTCCTCATAAACTAGGTCAGGGTTAAGAATTACCTCGTCAAACTTAATCACGTGCTTCGGATCGAACACGTACTTTCTAAGCATAGACAGATGGAATACATCGTGTACTCTGGCTAGGTTTGGGGGTAAGGCTAGACGATAGGCTACACTCTTTATCTTTTCTAAAATTTCGAACGGGCCTATGTAATGCTGTCGTAGCTTTCCTCATTTTCCAAAACGAATGACTCCGCGAGTTGGCAAAACTTTCAAAAATACTTTGTCTCCTACTTCAAACTCCAGATCGGTATGTCGCTTGTCGGCGTATGATTTCTGACGATTCTGAGCTTCCTTGATCCGTTGACAAATCGTTTCAATGATTGAAACCATCTCTTGAACTAATTCGGGACCTAGGAGTTTTTGTTCTCCAACTTCATCCAAATACAATGGTGATCGACATTTCTTTCCATACAAGGCTTCATAGGGCGCCATTCCTATCGTGGCTTGGAAACTGTTGTTGTAAGCGAATTCGACTAGTGGTAGAATTTCTTCCCAATTGGCTACCGCGGCTCGTAGCACTTGCCCAAACTGTCCATCGGTTTGAGGAAGGTCTGGTTTTTCTTCTAGAGTCACCCAATAACATTGGCTTTCTCCTTTACTTAACATCAACATGACTTTCATCGCTGAGATCATTGGAACACGTTCCCCAACATGGGTTCCTCGAATGTTGACTGGTCCTTCGGCGGCATTTTGAAATGAGATTTCTCTTCCTTGGCAGTTGATCGTTGCTCCATTCTTTTCTAACCAATCCATTCCCAAAATGATATCGAACTCCATCATGATGATAACAATCAAGTCGGTTTGAAATTCTTGATCTCCAACTTTGAGGTTTTGATCCTTACAGATCCTTTCGCTTATCATGGTCATCCTCCGGGTACGTTGATATGTAGAGCTTGGTCCATTCTCTCGGGGTTCAGACTTAAGTTGTTACAAGCTCATTGTGATATGAAAGAATGTGATGCGCCCGTGTCAAATAGTGTTAAAACAGGTATGTCATTGAGTTGGATCATACCTGCTAGGTTTCCTTATGCATGCGCGGCTTCTTTTCCATTGAGCGCATAAGCCCTAGCTTGTTGAAATGGCCTCGGTGGTTGGCGTAGATTTCTAGCATTTCCTTGCATGTTCTTCGGCGGTGGTGGAGGTGGAAAACGTTGGGCTCCCACGTTCTCTTGAGGGCAGTTGTTTGCACAGTGGCCTTGTCCTTTGCAACGGTAACATTGTACGATCTTCGGTCGGCATTCTCCAAGATGATTCTCGCGGCACGTCGGGCAATAGGGCGGCCTTCTATTGAACCTTGGTTGTTGCGGTTATGGGCGGAATTGAGGGGCATTTTGGGGTTTTCCTCTCCATGGTTGGCATCCTCCTTGGTTTCTGGAGTTGTTTCCTTCCCATTTTCTCTTTCCAAAGTTCGAATTGAATGGTTGAGGTTGCTCGGGTGCCTTCTCCCTTTCTCCGGGCAACATGGACTCGATGTTCATGGCGCGGCTCAGCATTTAGGCAAAAGTAAGTAGCCCATGGCTTGCTAGTGGAACACTGATCTCGGGACGGAGACCTTTTCTGAACTTGTCGGCTTTGGCTACGTCGGTGCTGATTAAGTCAAGAGCATAACAGGATAGTTGGTTGAACACACGATCATATTCGGCAACGGTTTTCCTTCCTTGGCGTAGATTCCAAAATTCATTTTGGCGATTGTGGGGGTAGCAGTCAGGAATGTACTTTTCATAAAGCACGTCCTTCAAATCCTCCCAAGTAAAATTGTGGAGTTGTTCAGGGCTCAAAGTTCGTTTCACGGACTTCCACCAAAAATCGGCTTCGTCGGTGAGTTGGCAAATTCCATAGGCAAACTTGTCGCTCTCGTTACAACGAATGTAGTCAAAGATTTTATCTATGGCACGAACCCATTTCTCGGCGTCGGTAGGCTCTCCAAGTCCGTCAAAAGTTGGCGGATTTTGACGGCAGAAACACTCATCGTTCCTAGGGACAGACTCTAGGGTTCCTATCTCATTGACTCGTCTAGGGGCCATAATTGCTCAAGTGTAACTAACTGAAATAGTAAGTTATCAAAATGTTAGTATCTCAAGATCGAGTATATACCATATCCATGATAGTATAAATATTCTTTCAAGGCACGATTCAACATTTATATATATATGTGGAGCACATCACCAAAATAAATCACATAGTTTCACATAATTCACATTCGTGTATCAGATGATACAACTGTCACATAATAATCAACACAATTTCATTGGCATCCCGCCAATAATTCACTTGGCATCTCACCAATATTCCATAGGCATTATGCCGAGATATCCCATGGCATCCTGCCAATAATACTTTTGGAGTCTTACCACTAACATCTTTCAGCATCTCGCCAATGATTCACTTGGCATCTCGCCAAAATTCACTTGGCATCTCGCCAAAAATTCAATCCTCAATTCCTTATCGGAAAAATAATCACAATTCAATTCATCCATCCCCTTATCGGGATAATCATCATTCAATTTCACCAATCCCCTCATCAGGATAATCATAATATACCAATTTCTCGGAATCAAAATCCAAAATAATCACATCGCCTACTCAAGGCCAAATTTTCAAAACATAATCCTTTGCAGTGCCTGCTTTGAATATATATATCAATTTTCACAATTCAAGATATCAAATATCATATTCCAATAATCACATTGTTCGACGAATCGAATTTCACGTTGACACATATGTCACATAATTTCGTATAATCAATCATATATGATACCATGCTCTCTTCCTTAAAGTTTTCGAAAATAAGTATGTGATCAACTTTTAATAATTTCGAAATCCATATAATCAAGACACCATGCTCCTTACCTTAGAAATTTTCAAAAATTAGTAATTCAAGATATCATGCTTGTCGTAATCAATATTATCATATAATCAAGTTATCACAAAAATCAAGATACCATGCTTGTCATCATATAATCAACACTATACCTATTATCGAGTTATCACAATATTAAGATACCATGCTTGTTGTAACATATAATAAGATGTCTTGCTTATTTTTATGAAATTTAATTTTCATACTTTGTTATCAAGACATCATGTTTAATAATTCTAAGTTATCATAGCATGTTATGAGTTGTCATAGTATCATAATATCATATAAGCATCATACCAAGCATAATTTATAACCATAAGTCGAGAATATATATCGTGCATCCTAAGAAGTTTAGTGGGTTAGTACGATGATACGAAGTTCATAGAAAACAAACATGGGATATGCAAAATTCAATGCAGAGATGCTGTTGGAGTCGAGTTGGCTCTCGAACGGCCCACATCAAAATTTTCATCTCCGGTACGAAGCTCGGTCTTTGCCTTTGTTGTCTTCGTCACATAGATCTCCGCTTTATTTTCATCCTAATATATTACCCACTGTTTCCACACCTTTCTTGAACTGCTCAATTATCTCCACTCACGGATCCTTCGGACTCATCATTGTCACTGTCACTATCGCTCTCATCCTCTGACCCTTCATCCATGAAGTCAAACGCAAAGTGAGGTAGATATGCTGTGACTTTTTTTCTGTATTTCTTTTGACCCGATCGGAGTAGAATAGGGGGGTGTCGCTGTGGAGGTGGCGGCCTTCCGAAGATTGGACCGGGGGTCTCGGTCTCGGGGGAGTTCATCTAACTCGTTGCTCGATCTCGGCAGGGGTTAATCAATTTCCTCGTGTGAAGTTTCCAAGCTCACCCATGTTGGTTGACTCCTCGGTTCCTTCTCTAACTCGGGGTGGTCCAACCTCATGATCATGGGGTCGCCTAACTAGCCGGAATGTCAGTGAGTCGGGTTCTCCTATATCTTCGTAGTACCATCGTTGAGTGGTGGCCGGCTACGGTGGTTCCGGGGCGATCAGTGGCTGCTCGGGTCCTGTTGGCATCGTCCACCACATTTACATCAGAGAGGGCTTAAGAACAGGGTCCGGTGGTTGCTCCATTTGTGGTGGATCCATGATGGGTGGCGGAATCTGAACCAGCGGCGGAGGGAGAGTTGCATCGATCGAGGCATATGCGGTCCACTGAAGGTATAAGAAGGTGCATAGAGCGGAAAAATCAACATACTGATCGGTCTGTCCTTCCATCGGATATCCCCAACATCTGCGTGACTCCTCTGTGCAAATAGCCCACTCCTCGGGCAACTGAGAGGTTAAATGTCGGACGGCCTGAACATCAGAAAGTCCGGATCCTTGGGCTTCGTAGTAAGCTCTCGAGATTCTGCCTAAGTATGATCCAATGCTTCATTTTCCCCCATCAAACAATGTAGAAATGATCTTCTTGCTTTGTCAAGCCTGTGTCTCTCAAGGAAGTGAACTTTCGGATCCATGGAGTACCTAAATCTGAAACATGTTGTCAAAACGAACAAGACAAACTCTAACTTGTGCAGACTCCTTTTTCCGTTCTGCTCGGGGTATCACTTCCCAAGTAGACCGGTGTGCTCAGGTTCATTCTATTATGCTCATGAAATACAACACATAACCTTTTTTCTAATGCAACACATTGACAACCAATTTCATAATATGCATTAAGATCAAAAAGTGGTTAGTAACAATAGATAATATATAATTGAAATACCACATAGGAGATTTCAATTCCATAACTCAACTTAAACATTTTCAAAACATTATGCGAGATTTCAATTCCAAAATTAAATCCAAGTATCTCAATTACCACAATTTAATCTAAGCAAATTGATTTCCACATAATAGACGTCAATTCCATAATCCAAACCAAGCGATTCCAATTACCACATAAGTGCACAATTTAATTCAAGTAATTCACATTGTTACAGTTTATATCACATAATTGTTACCTCGATGTTTTGCTCGGAGGGGTGATCGGTCGAGAGAGAGAGGTAAGTTATGGTACGGAATGGAAATGAGTTGGAAGAATAATTTCTCAACTCGAAAAAAGAAAGGTGAGTTTAGAAGAACAATTTCTAAACTCGAAGAAGAAGGGGGCTTTTGATATCAGAACGAACCTGGCTCTGATACCATGCTGTCACATCCTGATTTTCATGATTGATCTGCCCTCACTTTAAGGGTGAGGGAGATGCAATGATAATCGATGTGTATAATCAAGTCGAATCCACAGGGAATGCAATGGCGAATGAGTTTCAAGTAGTAATCTAGCTACTAAACCTACTATCCAAGCTACAAGATATCATGTTTTTGTGTTTTCTTAATTCTATCAAGCAATGTAATTGAAAAGTAACAAACTAGATAACAACTAATAGCAAGAGTTAACAAACAATAGTAGAAAGCTTGGTTCCATATATAATCCGATAATCACAAGAGGCCTAGGTTTTAGGATTTGTTAGGATTAACCATTTTAATCTAATTCATATGTGATTTCTATATATTGTATACACTAATTCTTTTCTCAAAGCAGTCAATGTAAGCAGATTAACCTATGACATCTATCTCCGACTAGGACTCAAGATGCATGGATTAACTCCTAATGGCACAATTAATATCTAGAATCTCCTATTAGCAAGAATTACTAATATGTTGTGACTTGATGCTAAGGGCTATGAATTAAAGGCTATTAAACATTTAACCAAACACCTTGTATGATGGATTTGTATACTAGAAAGCAGGCCTTTTAGCTTGTATACATGTGGTTTCCATATTTCACTAACAATTTCCTATCTGATTATGTATGAATTGATTGTTAAGCATTAAACATCTATCCATTATCTCAAAGTTATAGGCTATATGGTGTGTAGTAGATCACGGAAGACCGTAGTAGCCGGTGTCTCTTGAGATATAAACAGTTATCACAGTTGAGATAGTTTTGGATAAAACTATTGGTATAGACTGTAGCATAAATAGATAAGTAGTTTGTCTTGGTTACTTGTTTATGCTAGTACGTTGATCGTATTGATAGGATCACGGTGAGGTGAATTCTTCTATTCTGACCTAAGTAGAAGAATCAAGACCTCGTGGACTCAAATGATCTTAACTCTAATTGAGTGACTAAGGGTGTATAGTTGTGGTCTGTTACTTTGATTTACCATGGCTGAGGGTTCAATTATTGCAATACAATATGACTTGTATCTTGGGTAACAACTATAACTAGTACGATCCTTAGTGCATCTGCAATAGAGCACCGTATCCTGGTAGAACAGGTTGATCACATCCCCTGAGGAATTCATTAAGAATTATCATACTAAACCCTGCAGGTGGATTAAGTTCCAGTATGATGAATAAGGAATGAATGGTACTACTCAGGAATTAAATAAGAAGTTAATTAAAAAAAACAGTCAGAAGCTTTAGATTAATTAACGGATATGGGACATCTTAAATACGGGGGTGATTTAAGTCTAATACTAGCCCTGAGCTCAATAAGGATAAAACAGGTAGTTCAGTATTATTACTCTAGTGGAATGTTTTAATACTTATGATCTGAATTTTATTCTGGTCTGAATATAGAAAATTCAGAACATTGGGAGGCCCAGTTTTATCTGCTAGTAGATCCCTGATCTGGCCTAATAAGCTCAATAGGCCACAGTTAAGGAAGAAAGGCCTGATCATCACCAAAGCCCTGTAAGGGGGCGTCCATGATGATGATAGGCGGCTATGTCTAGGCCCGTGAGCCAAGATTGCAACTTAAGCCCATTCTACTCTTATAAATACTTACTTTAGGCCTCAAGATATTCATTCATTGATCTCATAATCTAAGAGAGGCTAGGGTTAAGTGAGAGAGAGAGAGAAGAAGCACGGCGGCGGCGGTTTGCTGAGAGACGATGTGTGCTTCATCTTCCGTGGGTGGATTCATAGCGTGTTGTCCATCCAACATCGGATTCGAGCAGGGAAACAGATCAGAGGATCTTCAAGCCAGCTCTCACACAAAAACCAAGAGGTATATCGATTAAATACCCTATGATTGTATTTAATTCATAGGAGCATGATAGGATTGAATTGAATTAATCATAACTGAAAATGAATCCTTGGGCGCATGAATCGTTCTTCGCTGATGGGTTCCTTCAATTGGTATCAGAGCCAAGGTTATTTATTTTCAGCTCTGTGGCTGATTCGATTCATATTATGCATGATTTTAATCGATGAATGTTGTCGTATGTCGCTTTTCGTGGTGTTAGTCATTTTTCGGTGCCGGTTTGGCAATAATTGTAATTTTAATAGCGAGATAATAAGGTGCGATTTAGAATAGGAATTATTTTGTTTTTTCATTTGTAATATTGTTGTACGGAGATGAAGAACACGAAGAACGAGGAAGAACACGCGATCGGACAACCGCCGCACGCGGCGGCGCGTGCGTGACACGTGTAGCTGCACGCGAGTATGATTGCAGTGATGCGGCTATCTTCTTCTCTGGCGATTCGTCGGAACCCTAGCTTTTGAGCTAGGGTTCAGTAATGGCAAGTGGAGAAGTCGACGGAGCTGCTGATCGTTGGCAATCAAGCTACGTGTTTTGGGTTTAGCCGCGGCAGAACCCTAAAAAGGGTTCGATGCCGCAGCGGCTGACCTGTGCTGCATGGTGAGTTGCGAGGGGCTACTGTGGAGTCCAAGGGAGGACTCGACACAGCAGCAGTAGCCATCGACGATAGCAGAGCCGCCGGCGAGCAGATGGAGGCGACGAAAGCCTTTCTAGGGTTTTGGCCACAGACCTTCAACTGCTGCAGCGACGTCGCATTCGTCGGTGAATGGAAGAGGCGGCGAAATTTTGGGATAGGGTTTCGGCAGCCGACTTCTTCAACTGCAGATCGATGATGGCGATTGCAGCAGCGGACATTCGGTGCTCGAGCAGCGACAGCGAAGACGACAGCAACGCAGCAGCGAAAAGAGATCGGAAGAAAGCTGGACGTGATCGGCGGCGAAGCGCCGTTAATCGCGAATCGCATTTTCGCGATTCAAGCCCTATCTCCGCCTGTGTTTGGGCTGGGCCCAAGCATGGCCCGTGGGCCCATTTTGGGCCCACTAGTTGCGGGCTCAGCGGGTCCGAGAGCGGGTGGATTGCGGGGCCCAATCCAATAATTTTGGCCTGAAATCTCAAACAAAAACTAGAAAATAAATTATTTAATAATTTATTTATTTTTTGGATGGAACGGGAGATCGAGACGACGGACTTTGAAGACCGGAGCCTATTCCATAATTTATTTTATTATTTTGTAATAGAATAGATTAGACAGGAGTAGTCACACCATGAAAAGTGAGTTTTATTTTTGTTTTTATCTCGTTTTTTCTTATCAAAGCATGCTATGGATGCAATTTAAATTTAATAAGCATGTTTTACCTGTCAAGGTGAATAAATTGCGCTTAGTCGAGCATGTTTTAGGATTGTCAATATAAGTATGATTTAATTTTCTTGCGAGCATGTTTTATTTGCTGCGTTTAGAAAATTATGCTTAGGGTTATGTGACAACATGATCTAGCATGTCGACAACCTTTTGAAAGAAAAATACTAAGCGGATAACAAAATTTTATTAAAAATGTTAAGACCTCCATAATTTGATCCTAATGTGAAGTTTCGGTAAAAGTGTGTAAACGATCACACAAATGTGGCTTGCACATTTTATCGAAATAAGTTCACTAGAGTTAAGATTTCTTAACAAAAATGTTTTAATCAAAATGAGTAGTGAGAGCTATTTTAAGTAAACGTCCACACTAACGTGGCTTGCTTAAAATAGTAACTGCGGATTTCTCTAGAGTTTTGATTAAAAACAAAGATAACTTAAGGAAAATGGTTTAATTTTCTAAGTTAAGCTAAAATTATGGTTAAAAGCTTAGATATTAATTATGATACAACTCCCCAACGGAGTCCCTTTCTTAATTAATATGGTCTAGTAAGGTTCAACTATTAATTTTATTTGCCAAAAGGAAATAAGGTTGGCTAGAGAATAAAATTAAAGATATTTGATCTGGTCAAGTAACGAGAACATAAACGTCCAAACGAACGTGGCTTGCGGTCGGCGTTACTTGGGCTGTTGAAGGTTCGTTAAATATTGGTTTATCAAAATGTTATAATATTTACATTACGAATTTATGCTTACTCTTTTCTTACGAGTGTCTACGTATTTTATTTTTAGATATGACTTTAGGCCCGTTGATTAATGTTCTCACTTCGAGTCCTTTCGATGGCTCCAACTTTTTGGAGTGGAGAAAGAATCTCGAAGCTGTCCTAGTTGCTGGCGAGTACACTGATGTGCTCGCACTTTCTGCCCCTTCTACTCTCACTAAAAGGTCGTCTCAGAAAGATAGAGACGATCATAAGAAATGGCATGAAGCGAATGACAAAGCAAGAGAAATTGTCATGTCTTCACTGTCAGGTGGGATGCAGTATATGGTAGGCCATTTGATTATTGCATCCAGCATGATCGATACTTTTGAGGACATCTTTGATGATGACAAGATGCCCAACATTAAGTTGGATTCCGCAGCGGTCAAAGTTGCGGAAAAGCAGTTGGGATGCACTCTAACATTTAAAGATGTGGAAGAGAGGATCAGAAACAACAGAAAGCAGAGAGCTTTGCTGAGTGGGAGCATCATGGACGCCGAGATTGTGGGAGCCGGGAATGACATCAAGCCGAAAGGTAATGTCAAGGCCACTGGCGGCGTCAAGAAAGGGAAATGGAAAGGAAGGTGCTTCAACTGCAACAAGATGGGACATTGGAAGGCTGACTGCCCTCTAAAGAAGAAGAATAGAGGTACGTCTTACTCATTTGTAACTGAAACATGTTTAGCTGCAAGTTCTACCCAGACATAGGTAGTAGATACGGCGCAACTGACCATGTATGTTAAACCTTGCAGGGATTTCTGCTAAAAAGGGAGCTGAGTGATGGCGAGATTACCATCTGCATGGGAGACGCCACCAAGGTGGAAGCGACTGCCATTGGAGATTTTCATTTTAGTTTTGGACATTTTACTTTTGTTTTGAGAGATGTTTTATTTGTGCCGGCGTTTTGGTGAAACTTAAGTTCTGTTTTGAAACTTTATGACGATGGTTACTCAGTAGTTTTTGATAGTGGTGTTTCTATCATGAAGAACAATGAGATTATCATTTCTGGTACATTATCTGGTTCTCTTTATACTATAAATTGTCCAATAAATGCACCTTCTTCTTCGTATAATGCAATTTCATCATCGAACCCAAGAAAGAGAAAGAGTTCTTCTCAAATGAATCAAACCTATCTTGGGCATTTACGATTAGGTCACATCAACCAAAAGAGGATTCAAAGGTTGGTTAGTCATGGTGTTTTGGAAGTATTCCAAATAGAACCATTACCAACATGTGATCTTGTTTGGAAGGAAAGAAGGTGACTAGACCTTTCAAAGCCAAAGGAAATAGAGCTTCCGAGTTACTGGAATTGATTCATTCTGACCTGTGTGGACGGATGTCAACACAAGCTCGAGGAGGTTACGAGTATTTCGCTACCTTTATTGACGATTACTCGAGATACGGTTACATTTATCTACTTCGCCGCAAGTCCGAGTGCTTTGATAAGTTCAAAGAGTTCAAGTCGGAAGTGGATAAGAGATTAGGTAAAAGTATCAAGTCATTACAATCCGATCGTGGTGGCGAGTACCTCAGTACCGAGTTCAAGGCTTATTTGTCAGAAAATGGGATAACGTCCCAGTTGACAACACCAGGAACGCCCCAACAGAATGGTATAGCTGAGAGAAGAAATCGAACTCTTTTGGAGATGGTTAGATCGATGATGAGCTATGCACCTTTGCCAATTTCATTTTGGGATATGCTCTGGAAACAGCAGGTTATCTCCTTAATCTAGTACCTTCTAAATTGGTAAGTAAAACTCCTTCCGAATTATGGACAGGGCGCAAGCCCAGCTTGGGTCATATTCGGCTTTGGGGAATTCCAGCACACGTGCTAAATAAGGAGGCCGATAAATTAGGTTCTAGAACTGAGGTTAGGCCATTTATTGGATATCCGAAAGGAACGAAAGGTGGCTACTTTTATGGTACTCAGGATCAGAAGGTCATTGTGAGCACTAATGCCCGATTCCTAGAGGAGGACTATATAAGTAAGCACTAGGCGAGGAGTGATATTGTGCTCTATGAGTTGAGAGCAATGGCAGCCAGTGATCTAACTCAGCCAAGAGTACAAGAGGATGTACCATAAGTAACTGCACCAATTTCCGACACTGAAGTTCCACTGACGCCTCGTCGTAGTGGGAGGGTTATTCGTCAACCCGATCGGTTCATGTTTCTAGGCGAGTTCACTGATATTCTCGCTGGTATTGAACATGAAGAGACCGACCCCTGGACTTACAAGGAGGCAATGGAGCACGAGGATGCGGATTCTTGGCGAGAATCTATGGATGCTGAGTTCAAATCCATAGTAGACATGGATGTGTACGACCTTGTGGAGCTGCCAGATGGCAAGAAGGCCATTGGTTGCAAGTGGGTGTACAAAAGAAAGAAAGATTCTGATGGAAAGGTTACGGCCTTTAAATCTAGATTGGTGGCGAAAGGATGCACTCAACGTGAGGGCATAGATTATGAGGAAACATTTTCGCCGGTAGCCATGATTAAAACCATCATAACTATCTTGTCCATGGCAGCACACTTAGACCTAGAGGTTTGGCAGATGGACGTCAAGACTGCGTTCTTGAACGGTTATCTTGAGAAAGATAAGCATATTTATATGTGCCAACCTGAAGGTTATGTGGCTAAAGGTCAAGAACATCTCGTATGGAAGCTCAAGAAGTCCTTGTACGGACTTAAGCAAGCTTCAAGATCCTGGAACATACGTTTTGATAATGTGATCAAATCTTATGGATTTGTTCAGTGTTCATACGAGAGTTGTGTTTACAGGCTCAGTGCGGATGGAAGCGTGGTAATCTTAGTATTGTACGTAGATGACATACTTCTCATTAGCGACAATGTGAACATGTTATCAGGCGTAAAGGGTTGGTTGTCTGAACAGTTCAAGATGAAGGACTTGGGAGAAGCTGCTTACATCTTAGGGATCAAGGTGATCAGAGATCGCCAGAAGAAGATGTTAGGCTTAAGCCAAGCTTCATATATTGATACTATGATCGCCCGTTTCAGCATGCAAAATGCCAAGAAGGGATTTCTTCCTTTCAGGCATGGTATCGCTCTATCAAAAGAGATATGTCCGAAGATACAAAAGGAGATAGATGACATGAAGGCTGTACCATATGCTTCAGCGGTAGAGAGCCTCATGTATGCAATGTTGTGTACTAGACCGGATATCTATTATGCCGTGGGATACGTGGCAAGATATCAGCCTAACCCTGGTCAGGGACATTGGACAGTGGTAAAGAACATCTTGAAGTACATAAAGAGGACAAAGGATTATGTGCTAACTTACCGGTCCGATGAGATGATCCCGAGAGGGTATACGGACTCAGACTTCCAGGCTGATCGAGATGAGAGGAAATCTACCACCGGTTAAGTGTTCACCTTGGGAGGTGGAGCTATCATTTGGAGGAGTGTGAAGCAGAAATGCATCGCAGACTCCGCCATAGAAGCCGAGTATGTGGCTGCTTGTGAGGTTGCAAAAGAGGCTGTGTGGCTTAAGAACTTCCTTCATGAGCTAGATCTGGTCCCGAGTTTGCCCAAATGTATCGCGGTGTATTGCGATAATTCTAGTGCGGTTGCAAACTGGAAGAAACCCAGAGCTCACAAGGCGAGTAAACACATTGACAGAAAGTACCATATTATGCGAGATTTCGTACAACGAGGTGATATAGAAGTGAAGAAAATCCCTTCAGCGGATAATCTGGTGGATCCATTCACAAAGAGCTTGACAGAGGTTTTTGACAAGCACTTCGATGGATTAGGGCTGCGGAGCCTCCCACACAATTAAACTTTGAGTATAAGTGGGAGAGATGTGTCATAGATGATAGATATAGACACTTGCCTATTGTCACATTGTATACTAAAAGTTTGTTTTAGTATAAGTGGGAGATTGGTGGATTTGTATACTACAAAGCAGGCCTTTAACCTTGTATACATGTGGTCTCCATATTTCACTAACAATTTCCTATCTGATTATGTATGAATTGATTGTTAAGCATTAAACATCTATCCATTATCTCAAAGTTATAGGCTATATAGTGTGTAGTAGATCATGGAAGACCGTAGTAGCCGGTGTCTCTTGAGATATAAACGGTTATCACAGTTGAGATAGTTTTGGATAAAACTATTGGTATAGACTGTAGCATAAATAGATAAGTAGCTTGTCTTGGTTACTTGTTTATGCTAGTACGTTGATCGTATTGATAGGATCACGGTGAGGTGAATTCTTCTATTCTGACCTAAGTAGAAGAATCAAGACCTCGGGGACTCAAATGATCTTAACTCTAATTGAGTGTAAAAGGGTGTATAGTTGTGGTCTGTTACTTTGATTTACCATGGCTGAGGGTTCAATTATTGCAATCCAATATGACCTGTATCTTGGGTAACAACTATAACTAGTACGATCCTTAGTGCATCTGCAATAGAGCACCGTATCCTGGTAGAACAGGTTGATCACATCCCCTGAGGAATTCATTAAGGATTATCAGACTAAACCTTGCAGGTGGATTAAGTTCCAGTATGATGAATAAGGAATGAATGGTACTACTCAGGAATTAAATAAGAAGTTAATTAACAAAAGCAGTCAGAAGCTTTAGATTAATTAAAGGATGTGGGACATCTTAAATACGGGGGTGATTTAAGTCTAATACTACCCCTGAGCTCAACAGGGATAAAACAGGTAGTTCAGTATTATTACTCTAGTAGAATATTTTAATACTTATAATTTGAATTTTATTCTGGGCTAAATATAGAGAATTCAGAACATTGGGAAGCCCATTTTTTTCTGCTAGTAGATCCCTGATCTAGCCCAATAAGCTCAATAGGCCACAGTTAAGGAAGAAAGGCCTGATCATTACCAAAGCCCAGTAAGGGGGCGTCCATGATGATGATGGGCGGCTATGTCTAGGCCCGTGAGCCAAGACTGCAACTTAAGCCCATTCTCCTCTTATAAATACTCACTTTAGGCCTCAAGATATTCATTCATTGATCTCATAATCTAAGAGAGGCTAGGGTTAAGTGAGAGAGAGAGAGAAGAAGCACGGCGGCGGCGGTTTGCTGAGAGACGACATGTGCTTCATCTTCCGTGGGTGGATTCGTAGCGTGTTGTCCATCCAACATCGGATTTGAGCAGGGAAACAGATCAGAAGATCTTCAAGCGAGATCTTACACAAAACCAAGAGGTATATCGATTAAATACCCTATGATTTTATTTAATTCATAGGAGCATGATAGGATTGAATTGAATTAATCATAACCGAAAATGAATCCTTGGGCGCTTGAATCGTTCTTCGCTGATCGGTTCCTTCATTGTATGCACTCAATGATGGCCAATCAATCATACAATAAACTTAAGTCCCAAACCACAAGACATATGAATTAGAAGGTAAATCCAACAACAAAATCCAAAAACCTAGTGATCTAGATCATATCTTCATATATTGGAACCAAAAGAAAATTTAGCTAGACATAATTGAAGGAATTAAACCATAAAAAGTAAATGAAATAATGCTTAAAAGATAGAGAATTTAATAAGGAAGAAGAAAATGGTCTTGAATCTTGAATCGACAATGTAAAGCTCCAACAATCTTGAATTTACTAAAAAGGAAAAAGGGAAATATTTCTAGGGTTCTAAAATATTAAAGTATGCAAAAGACCCCCCAATGAGGTTGTATTTAGGGGTTAAATACATAGAAAATCGAGTTTGGGTTGAGTTGGGACGAATCGGGGTGAACCGGGACGAACCGGGGCAAGTTTGGGCGAAGTGGGGCGGCCAACTGGCGGTCTGGGAGGTCGCCGGCGGTCTGGCAGGTTGCCGGCCCAGACCACCATCCTCTCTGTCCTCCACGGCGGCCTTGCAGGTCGCCGGCGGTCTGACAGGTCGCCGGCCAGGTCGCCGTCAGCATTTCTCCTTGCGCAACTTTGCCGTTTTCGCTCGTTCTCTCTTGTCCGAACTCCGATTCTTGATCTGCTTTTTGCTATGGACTCCTAACGAACCCCTCTTCGATATGAAATGATCAAATTGGCCAAATGAGTTCTCCATTATTCCTGAAAAAAGCATAAAGAGACTCGAGAGAACAATGAAAACATAAATAAAATCAAACTAGTGAAACCCTAACTATATAACTTGAAATTCCACATTTAAAAACACAAGTTTCACTCTAATTGAGCTCGATTCTCCCTCGTTTCCAGCCTCCGATCCTTAGCTACTTGAATGCTCTTTTAAATTCTCACAAAAATAGATCAAAAATTGAGAAAAATGAGAAAAGTCTAAAGTATACTATAAGTTTATAAACCCTAGCATTTCTAACATTTAAGCACCTAAATCGAAACTCAAACACATGCAAAGCACACTCGACATGCACATAAAATACGTGTTAATCAGTGATCTTAAATTAGTGGAATCGAGATGCGACTGGGTAGGTAGAAAGGATAATAAAGGGGTTTACGGAGTTAATTAAGTCCAATCCAGTGATACTTACTCGAAATGAATCGAGAAGCACCATTATTCACCAGGATACCTTCGTAGTAATACCGAAAGCCTCATAACACTTAGCCAATTCTTTTATGAGTTTTAATTAAGTCCAAAGCTTATAAATAAAGCGATAAAGACTGTGGCGGACCACACCGCACTACAGTCGAACATAAAGTAAAGTACCGAATTAAATAATAACCTAGGCGGACCAGACCGCATTACAGTTGTGCTCGAAGTGTTTGGAATTAAAAGAATTGGTGTTTAATTATTTTTGAAAATATATAAGTTTTATAAAAACGTGTAAGTGTGTGTGATAATGTATTTTTTGAAAATAGTATAAGTTATAAACATAATTTCTGGAAAGGACAAGTGTTTAAAAGATTTGAATAAATAAGCAAATAGCGGAAGCAATATAGAAATATAGCATGCGATAGTATAAATATAGTGCATGATAATACAAGTCTAGCATGCGATAGTACTTGTGTAATATTTGATAGTATAAGTGTATCATATGATAGTGTAACTATAATAGTATAAGTGTAGCATGCATTTGTATAAATATAAGTAGACAAGTATATAAGTATAAGTATTAGCATGCAATAATATAAGTATAGTATATATAGCATACGACAAACGTACGAAAGAAGATAAATAAATAGTGGAAGCGTACGAGATAAGTAATCATGAATCGTATCGAATAAGTCTTGAGTTGTTAATTATTAAAGCTTAATATCTTGAGAGTCCTTTATTAAACGAGGAGAAGGATAAGCTACGTCAAAGTGATGACGTAGAAGAATAAAAGTTTATCGAATATAAATTCGAAGAATAATACGTAACTAGAAGTCCATTGCCTCATCGGCATCTCCTTGTCGTCCTCTCTCTTCTCTCGAGCCTCGATCACGCCTCCAGCTCTAATTCAAATTCTGCAAAACAAAGGAAGTTTCACAGGGGCTGAGTACAAACCATTTGTACCCAGTGGTGATAGTTGCACCGCAAAAAGAAAGCAGGATTCTAGAAAAGAGGATGGAGAAAAGAAGGAAGTAGTCGAGCAAAAAGGCGCTTAAAAGTTTCGGTACCGACTGGACATTCATGTTACTCTTATAATAAAAATATATCGACCTAACGGGCTCTTCCATCCCATCGATTATATAACGCCCTTGACTCGGCAAAAATGGTACAGAATGAATCTTCTTAGCATATGTTGCTAAGTCTATCCACCGAGGTTACACCACCTCTCTCTAGATGCAAGGAAGGTAAACCCCAACCCTCGCATCGGCGCGCACAATCTTCCAAAAGATGTGTAAGATCTAAGAAAATCTAATCATGATAAGAGCCTTAAACACCAAATGCCAGTTTTAAAATATAACAAGTGTTTTTCCCGAATATCAAGCCTGCGAAAGAAAGTGAGCTTACTTAGCTCGAGAATAGTATATATATATAGAATGAAGAATCGCCCACCTTTACCGAATACTCTCGTTCAAGATTCCTTGGGTAATATTCCTACAACAATTTATAGGATAGTGAGGTATATTGACTTTCTATTTTGGTATACTCGAACTTAGACAACTATCCATTCTAGGACAATTATTCTTATATCGTTTTAATTATCAAACTCCAATTTCGGACGTTCGTATGGATTCGACATAAGAAGAAAAGTTGTTTTAAATATTTATTAGAGCAATATTAATTAAAGAAATTAGCCATGCAAGTTGGTGAAAGAAAAATAAGACATCGACTATTTTTAAGAAGAAGTCGGCGACGGCAATTTAAGAAAATAGGAAATAAGATTTTCGCAAAACGTCAACTTTCGATAGCTTTCGAGGTGTTGAATCAAAAAGCGGTAGAAGGGAAAAATGATCGTAGCTTCGACGTGAACTCAAAACAACAAACGGTTTTAGAAATGAAATAAAATCACATAAGCATAATTCATGCAAATAAACTTCATAATAATGATGCATGCAAGACCATGAACATGTGGACACTAACTAGACTTAGAATGGAGGTCGGGAAGAAGGTCAACGGTGGCGGCGGCCATGGTTTCCGGCGTGTACCTTGCTTGATCTCCGATGGCTCTCAACAATGGTGAAGACAAGCTCGGCGATGACTATGGAGGTTATAGCGATGACTATGGAGGTTATATCTAGAGAGTTGAGCTAGGATAGGAGCTTATATGTGGAGAAGAGAAGTGTTTGGGAGTATGGGGGTGATCGGCGATGGAGAAAGGAAGAAGGTAAGAAGAAGATGATGATGACAGAGGAGATGATGGCTTCGGCGATGATGAAGAGATGAAGAAGACGAAGGGGAGAGGGGGCTGCTATGGAGAGAGGGACGAGAGGATGATGATGGAGAAAAGAAAATGAAGAAGAAGAGAAGAGAGGGATGAGCGAGGAATGAAGAAGAAGAGTGAGGGGGGAATAAGAATGAAGAGGGGAGGGTTGCTATTTATAGGAGGGAGTTGGCGAGGGGGTTTTCTCTTCCCACTTGGAGAAGGTGACGACGATGATAAGGAGAAAATGGAATGTCCTGGGAATTGGGGCTATGTATAGGGTGGGCGGCTAGTAGGGGTAGGGGGAATGTTTATATTATAAAATAAGGGGGCTATGTTCATGAACGAAAATGGGGGCTTTGGCTTGGAGAGATAAGGTAGGCTATTTATGGAATATAAAAGTGTATTATTGGGGGTTGACTTGGGCTGACTCGTCTAGTGGGGGTTTCTTGGGGATTAAGGTTGATCGAAAGAGAGATACGGGTGAGAGAGAGTTGATCGCTAGAAGAGAGGGAGAGATATTTCCATTCCGGAAGTGTCTTCGATCCCCGAAATAATAATACTCGACATGCAAATGAACTTCATTTTTAGAAATAAAAATGGCGACGGGTTTGAAATAATTTACTCGATACTTTGACATTTTAAAAGACTCGAGAAAAATAGTAGAAATATTTTTAGGAAGTTTTGAAAGTCGAACGAAGATAAATAAAAAAGAATCTTTTGCAAAACAAGTCCGAAAAATGTCTAGTTTCTTTTATTAGGCTTCTAAGGTATTACTAGACTAAAGGGATTTAATCTAATTTTATTAATCCTAATTTGATTTTACGGGTCGTTATACTTTTGTATCTCATCATGCGAGATTCCAAACGTTCATTCCTTCTTGCAAGGAGAGCAAAATCCTGAAGCAATTTCTCCATTGCTGAGGATTGAATTTGAGTTGGAGGAGGAGTTGCTTTTTCTCTAACTGCTTTGAAGGTTACGTCCTTGTCTTTCTTGTCCTGCTCCGGTTTCTTCCCGCTGCTAGATGTATGAGCAGCTCCATGAATATGAATCATCTCGTAACTCATTCCCAATAAGTAAGTCGAAAAGCTCTTCAGTGATGAGCTTGTTGAAATCAAATCGATTGGGATGGAGAGCTGCATACACATGCCAGCTCGCTGGGAGAGCTCAAATCATCTTTTGATTAAGTTCACATTGTATGAACTTATCGGCTTTGATTGCTGAGATTTCCAAGGTGATTTCGATAAATCGGTTTTTCATCTGTTCAATGGTTTTTCCATACAACATCTTGAAGTCATCGAGCTTGTTGCATGCCATTGAGAGCTTGTTTTCAAGCATCTCCTCAAACCCTTGACTGACGGTCTTGAGAGTATCCCATCTCTTTTGCACTGTTGAGATTTCTAATCTTTGCGAGATGTACTCCCTTGATCGTGTTGGATATGAGTCCTTTAGCAAAATGGTTGAGGCCAGCGATCTTCCTATCTTCGAAACAGTACTCGCTTGGATCTTTGGGTTCTTGTTTATAAGTTGGTTGTCCAGGACTATTTTAGGTGATCTCGAGCTTCTCACCGAGAATGGGCATTGGGCCCTTTTCAATCACTTCCCACATGTGGTAGTGATTAGCTTGAAGGCACATTTTGATTCGAAAGCTCCAGTCCTCATAATTCTGTATCGAAAAGTCCTCCCAAGCACGAACGAGTGATGCTTCCATGATGATAGTTAAATGAATGTATGAAAAAGAATTTTCTCGGATCTAGTCCAATTTAACCAAAAGCTAAAAAAAAAAACTTTTAGTATGCAGAAGCGATGGTCAAAAGAACCACCACTCTGATACCACTTGTTGGTCCTAAAAAGAGCTAATTGGTGTATAGGGGGGGGGGAGGAATACACCAATGTCCTAAGTTTTTCGGATTTGAAACTTTATGCAACCAGCTCGAGTAACGAGGTTTTGGCAAAGTGCGACCAGCTCGACTAACGAGCTGAAGAAATAGCAGCTCGAACTAATCAAGATCGATCTAGAATGAAGAAGTTGGTTGTTTAATATAAGCTCTTTTTAGAAAACTCTTTGGTATGCAAACAATTAAGCAGTTCGATAGAATGTATGCTTAATGAGTGTTTGTTAGTTGATTAACATTGATTAACACGTATTTTATGTGCATGTTGAGTGTGTTTGAATGTGTTTGAGTCTCAATTTATGTGCTTAAATGTTAGAAATGCTAGGGTTTCTTAACTTGTAGCATACTTTTTACTTTTCTCGTTTCCTTTCGGTTTTTGATCCATTTTTGTAAGAATTGGAAAGACTATTCATGGGCCAAGGAATGAAGGCTAGAAACGAGGAAGAATCAAGCTTAATTAGGGTGAAACTTAGGGTTGAAAATGTGAAATTTGAATCTATAGAGTTATGGTTTCACTAGTTCAAGTTAGTTTATGTTTTCCAAATTCTCTCGAGTCTCTTTGTATCTTTTTGCAGGTTGATGAAGAACTCATTTGGCTAATTGAACTATTCCATGTCGAAGAGGAGTTCGTTAGGAAGCTATACCAAAATGCGGATCGAGAATTAAAATTCGGACGAGGGAGAACGAACGAAAACGGTGAAGCTGCGCAAAACGACCGAGCCGACGGCGACCCGGCGGCGACCGGCTAGACCGCCGGTCAGGCCACCAGCTGGCCGGCTGAGGGACAACATTCTCGGCGACCTAGGCTGCAACCCAGGTGGCGGCCGGCCAGCCCGCCGGCTAGGGCGCCGCCATCCCTTCTCCTTTGCGTTTTGACCGAGTTGGTTCGTCCAACTCGGTCCAACTCGACCCAAAACTCACCTATTATGTATTTATACCCAAAATCATCCTAATTTGTGGATCTTTGGCATATTTTAATATTCATAGAACCCTAGAAATATTTCCCTCTTTCCTTTTTTTAGTATTTTGAAGATTGTTGAAGCTACATTGGTTGGATTTGCAATTGAAGACCATTTTCTTTCTCCTTATTAATTTTCTATCTTTTGATCATGATTTCTTCTCTTTTCTATGGTTTATTTCCTTTTATTATGTCTAGCTAATTTTCTTTTGGTTTTAAATATATGAAGATATGATCTAGATTAATAGGTTTTTGGATTTTGTAGTTGGATTTGCCTTCTAATTCATATGTTTTGTGATTTGGGACTTGATTTTATTGCATGATTGATTGGCCATCATTGAGTGCGTACAAGGTGTTAGGTTAAATGCTTAGTATGCTTTAGTTCATAACACTTGGCATCAAATCACAACATATTAGTAATTCTTACTAATAGGAGATTCTAGATAATTAATTGAGCTATTTGGAGTTGATTTATGCATCTTGAGACCTAGCGGAGATAGATGTCATAGGTTAATCTAGTTACATTGATTGCTTTGAGAAAAGAGTTGATGTATATCCTATAAAGAACTCCCGTATGAATTGGATTAAATCGGTTTATCCTTGCAAATCCTAGAACCTATGTCTCTAGTGAATGTCAGATTATATTAGAAACCATACTTTCTCTTATTGACAGTTATCATTTGATACTTGTTTGCTAGTTGATTTTGTTATTTAAATTTGTCACTAATCTTTGGAAAAACACAAAAGCATGATGTTTGGTAGCTTGGATAGTAGGTTTAGTAGCTAGATTACTACTTGAAATTCATTCACCATTGCATTCCCTATGGATTCGACTCGATTATATTACATCGATTATCATTGCTCTCTACCCTCACCCCTAAAGTGAGGGCGGATCAATTTTTGGCGCCGTTGCCGGGGAATGCTTAGTTTGAGTTTCAATAGTCGATTTAGCTATTAAGTTACTAATTCAAGCATTTGTTCTTTTGATTTTTGTTTTGTAGGGTTATGCACACAAGGTCCAAGGGAAGACATATTCAACCTTTGATCTTGAACTTTGAAAGAAGGCATAGAAGAAGGAATTCTAGTGAAGATCAAGAAATGACTAACAATCAAGCAATGGAAGCTCTTATGAAAGAAATGGAAGAGTTTAGAGCATGGAAGGATGAGCAAGAAAGAAGGGCTAATGAAGCTCAACCACCTCCTCTCAACCATATGTTCCAATCTCCAACGGAACAATTTCAAGGAGAAGAATGGGAGACGATCAATGCAATAATTTTGAGCTCAAATCCGGACTCATTCAAATGGTGAAGAGTGAGCAATTTGGTGGAAGTCCTATAGAGGATCCGAATGCCCATCTTAGTATGTTCCTTGATATTTGCGATACTATCAAGCTTAATGGAGTTTTAAATGACGCTATTCGCATGAGGATGTTCGGGTTTTCTCTACGGGATCGGGCCAAGGATTGGTATAAAGGATTAAACAAAGCCAACATTCACACATGGGATGATTTATGCAAGGCCTTCCTCTCTAAATACTTTCCACCATCCAAAGCTAAAAGGCTTATTTTCGATATTTCACATTTCGCTCAACAAGGCGACAAGACCTTGTTTGAAGCATGGGTGAGGTATAGAGAGCTTTTAAGGAAATGTCCTCAACATGGCTTCACGGAAGGTTAACAAATCACCACTTTTTATAGTGGTCTCACCCCTCATATGAGAAGCCTTGTGGATGCTGCTTCCAGAGGATGTCTAGTGAATCGAAATACCAAAGAAGCTTTGAGGATTATTGAAGTGATGGCCGCCAATAGCTATCAATGGCCAATGGAGAGGGCCCCTTATAGGAAGGTTTCTTCAATTGATGATGATAAGTTTGATGCATTAGCAATAGAAGTTACTAATATAAAGAAGCAATATGAAGAAGAGAGGAAAGCTCCAGCTCAAGTTCAAAATGTTCATCAATATCAAGAGAATTTGGAGCCTAATGGAAGTGAAAATTTGAACTATGTGAACCAAAGACAATATGGAAATTTCAATAAAGGAGGGTTCCAAGGACAACAAGGAGGATTCCAAGGAAGACCACAAGGAGGAAATTCTTATGGTTATCAAGGAGGTTATCAATCATATAATCCCAACAATCGACCTCATCCCAATCTCTCTTATGGAAATCCTAACAACGCTCAGTTGCCACCTCCCGGATTTTCCGTGTCTCAAGGAGTTATTGAAGAGCCAATGAAGAATTCTCCATCAATGGAGCAAATGATGCAACAAATGTTGGCAAATCAAGCTCAAATGTCTTCTCAACAAGGCAATTTCATCACTCAAACCGGGCAAAAGGTGAGTGCATTAGAGAATTCTCTAACCTCCTTGACAAAGCAAGTGAAGATGATGGAGGGTCAAATTAGTCAAATGGCTAACCAAGCCACCACTCAACACACTCCGGGAAAGTTTCCAAGTAATACGGAGGTAAATCTAAAGAACCAATGCAATGCTATCACATTGAGGAGTGGAAGAGCCTATGAGAATAAAGATACATCCGGAAGTGGAAAAGAGGAGGTTCTCGTTGAAGACATACCCTATGAAGAGTCTCCAACTAGTGATGAAGAATCAAGGAGAAGCTCATAAGGCGGTGCTAATAGAAGCTCCTCTTCCTACCAAGGATGTGATCATAATGGCCCCATTTCCTCATCGTCTAGCCAAGCCTAAGGTTGATGAAAAGATGATGAGATTCTTGGATATATTCAACAAGGTACAAATCAACATTCCCTTGCTTGATGCACTTCGAGATATGCCCGGCTATGTGAAGTTCTTAAAGGATGCCGTTGCTAACAAGAGGAAGTTTGGTTCATTTGAAACAATTAGCCTAACGGAGGAGGTTAGTGCGGTGATTCAAAGGAAAATGCCTTTGAAGAAGAAGGATCCCGGAAGTTTCACAATAGCATGTGTGATTGGAGGAAAAAGGTTCGGGAATGTCTTATGTGATCTTGGAGCTAGCATCAATTTGATGCCATTGTCTATTTTTAGGAGATTGGATATTGGAGAAATCAAACCTACTTCTATTTGTCTCCAAATGGCCGATCGTTCCATATCTTATGCTCAAGGAGTGGTTGAAGATGTGTTAGTGAAAGTTGAGGAGTTTATCTTTCCCGCGGACTTCATTATCTTGGATATGCCGTAGGACAAGGATATGCCCCTCATTCTTGGGCGTCCTTTTCTAGCAACCGGAAGAGCTCTTATTGATGTGCAAGACGGGAATCTTACATTTAGAGTCAATGAATAGACCCTCACTCTCTCAATCTTCGATGCAATGAAGCGAGGAGATGACTCAACTTATGAGGAATGCAATTCAATAACCACCTTGCCTACATCTATGGCAAAGGATCTTACGGAAGAAATCATCTCAAATTCTTTCTATTCTTATTCCGAGTTGGATGATGCTTGTGATGACTTATTGGAGTCAATTGCTTATTTGGAAGTAAATCAAGGATCATTGAAGGATGAGATTCATTTCCTTGATATCAACCAACCGCGGGAGAGTGGGAGTTCAATTAAAGTGGAATCTTCTTCAAGCACTTCTCAAGAGTTGAAACCTCTTCCCGATCACCTAAGGTACGTCTTCCTTGGTGATAATGACTCTTTACCCATAATTGTGTCACAACACTTGTCATAGTCCGAATTGGACAAGTTGTTGTGAGTCCTTAGAGAGTTTAAAGATGTGATTGGTTGGTCTATTGATGATATAAAGGGAATTTCTCCCTCTATGTGTATGCACCGTATTTTTTTGGAAGATAATTGTCATCCTAAGGTTCAACCTCAAAGGAGGTTGAATTCCGTGTTGCAAGAAGTACGTAAGGAATGAGGTGTTGAAATTGTTAGATGCCGGGATGATTTATGCTATTTCGGATAGTGAGTGGGTAAGCCCCACTCAAGTTATTCCTAAGAAAGGGGGGATTACGGTGGTGAAGGATGAAAAGGATGAGTTGATCACTACTAGAGTAGCAACGGGTTGGAGAGTTTGTATAGATTATTGAGCATTGAACTCCGCTACTAGAAATGATCACTTTCTGTTGCCCTTTATTGATCAAATGCTTGATCGGTTAGCCGGATATGAGTATTATTGCTTCTTGGATGGCTACTCCGGATATAATCAAGTGATGATTGCCCCGGAAGATCAACATAAGACGGCATTCACTTGTCCCTACTCTGTATTCGCATTTCGGAGAATGCCTTTTGGGTTGTACAATGCTCCTGCCACATTCCAAAGATGCATGGTGGCTATCTTCCATGGTTTGATAGAAAACATTATGGAGGTATTTATGGATGACTTTTCCGTATTTGGGACTTCTTTTGATCATTGTTTGGAAAATTTAACCAAGGTTTTGCAAAGATGCCAAGAAACTTCCTTAGTTCTTAATTGGGAAAAATACCACTTTATGGTAAGAGAAGGAGTCGTATTGGGCCACAAGGTTTCAAGAGAAGGGTTGGAAGTTGATCGAGCAAAAATTGTTGCTATTGAGAAGTTGCCACCTCCTACAAGTGTGAATTCCGTTTGAAGTTTTCTTGGCCATGCCGGATTTTATCGACGGTTCATCAAGGATTTCTCGAAAATTACCAAACCTCTTTGCTCTCTCTTGGAAAAGGAAGTTAAATTTAACTTTGATGAAGATTGTTTGAAGGCTTTTGAGGCATTGAAGAAAGCTTTAGTATCTACACCCGTGTTAATCACTTCTAATTGGAATGAGTCTTTCATTTTGATGTGTGATGCTAGTGATTGGGCGGTTGGTGTAGCATTGGGCATTGGTATGTCCCCGTATCAACTTGTCTTTGGAAAGTCATGTCACTTACCTTTGGAGATTGAGCATAAGGCTTTTTGGGCTATAAAGAAGATTAATCTTGAATTTAAGGAGGCCGGATTGAATAGGAAGAACCATCTTGTGGAGTTAGAGGAATGGAGAAACGAGACCTATGAAAATTCTCGTATTTACAAGGAAAGAGCCAAGAAGTTTCATGATTTGGAGATTCGAAGCAAAGTGATCATTCCGGGAGACAAGGTTCTTTTCTTTAACTCTCGTCTTCGTCTTTTCCCTGGAAAATTCAAATCAAGGTGGACTGGTCCTTACATTATGAGTAAGAGTTTTAAGAATGACACATTCGAACTTCTCAAGAATGATGGTTCTACCTTCGTTGTTAATGGACATCGACTCAAGCTCTATTTCAATTCGAACAAGTTTAAGGAGGAGTCGACCATTCTTCTTAATGATGCTTGATTTTTGATTTGGAGGCTATGTCGAGCTAACGACGTTAAACAATGGGCTAGTTGAGAGGCACCTCCGTTTTTGTGAGTTTTTATTTCATTTTTTGATTTTTATGTTTGTTTTAGTTTTTGTTTAATTTTTGAGAAAAACCATAAAAAAATAGAAAATGTTAAAAAAAGAAGGTTGAAAAATGCTTAGGGAGACTCAAGAGGAGGTTGAGAAGGGCCCGGTGTTCGAAAAGGGTCGAAAAAGGTCGAGAAACGTGTCAGAAATGGCCGAAACAAGTCAATGGGTGAGCTGCCGGCGACCCGGACGGCGGCCGGCTAGACCGCCAGCCAGGCCGCTGGCTGGGTGGCTGGCATACAGAGATCACGGCGACCTAGGCGGCGATCCAGGCGGCGGCTGGCCAGGGCGCCGCCGGCCCTTCCTCCCCCTTTAATTCTATTTTTGTGATTTATTACCTTATTTTCATTCATTTTATGTTGTTCATTTTTGTGTTCTTAGAATAAACCCACTTTCTCACTCTAAAAACCTAGATTTTCCTCCTCTATTGTGTTCTTAGAATAAACTTATTTTCTCACTCTAAAAACCTAGATTTTCCTCCTCTAATTATTCTCCAATCACTTTGAATTAAGCTATTTCCTTCCATAGGTTCATTACCCATCCCAATATCTACATTTTGAACCGAATATTTCACTTTTTCACCCACTATAACTCAAAAAAATGAAAATTTGGTTCTTGTGGTTAAAGAGTTGAGTTTCTTCAAGTTTCTTCAAGAAGATGAGGTAATATGCTTTATACCCTTGCTCCCATGAGTTTCTACTTGCAAGATATGAAGTGGTATGAGTGTTTATTTCATCATTTTCATGGAATTGAGTAGAAATTCTTACTTACGGCTCTTCTTGATTTTTGAAGAAATTTGTGGATGAACCATGAAGAAATGAGCAAGCATTGACTTGCTTTAGTTTTTCTTTAAGGAATCATGCTAAATAAATCTTTGAAAGTGCATTCTCTTTTGAATCACCTTTCTTTATGCACTTGGGCATACTTGAAATGAGTTTGAATGAAGATGTGCATGATTCATGAATTTTTGAGTGATATGCTTGCTCTTTGGTGGGAAAGTCATTTCTTGAGTGCTTTAAGGCTTAAAGAAGGCATGAATTCATAAATTCTTGATTTG
Source organism: Mentha longifolia (assembly GCA_001642375.2). Classification (NCBI taxonomy): domain Eukaryota; kingdom Viridiplantae; phylum Streptophyta; class Magnoliopsida; order Lamiales; family Lamiaceae; genus Mentha; species Mentha longifolia. Next base: position 23,750,369 of record CM038116.1, on the reverse strand, counting down.
CAAAGTGAAATTCATGGCATTATTCTTGTTGAATTGAAGTTTCATGTGAATATGCATCTATTTCTCTTTGAATGCACATGATTATGATTAGAAATCTCATTTCATGGAAAAATGAATGCCAAATGGGGGGTGATGACTATGCGAAGTGTTGCTTGTACCTTGATAAAGCTTGGATTACTCTATGAAATCTTACTTGGAATTGCTTGTGGTTTGTAGGAAAAAGGATTCTAAAGGGAAAGGAAATGCCACCATGACTTCTAAGGAATTGATTGTCTCTCTCTCCAAAAAGAGGAGAAATGATGCTTCTTCATCGTCCCAAAGGCCAAGAAGAGATCCGAAGACACCGGAGGCCCATGATATTCTTATGAAGAAAGAGCAAGATTTGCCGTTCTTGTGTCAAGAACCATTATACCCACTCAATTCCCATCTAAGGAGACATTAGTGAAGTTAGGGCTTTATGACAACATCAAAGTCCTATTTGATAATATAGGGTGGGGAAGTATCTTGGAGGATACTCTTGAGGATAGGAGAACATATGAAAAGGTGGTTCTTGAATTTATAAGCACGTTGGAAGATGAGAGCATTCATACTATGCAAATCATCAAATTTCAATTATTTGGAGAGCGTCATGAGTTGAGTTTGGAAGAGGTAGATGACATCTTTGGAGTGCCACATGGAGGTGATGTGTTGGTGGAAAGAACTTTTGAGCATACTTTCATGTGGAATAAACTTGCTCCAATCACAATGGAAGGCTTTAGAGTGGGTTACTCCAAGTCAAATGAAGTGAGAAATCTGGTTCTTCGAATGGTATTGAAGATCCTTGCTCATACTATGGTGGCCCGAACGGAGAACACTTCGGTTCGAGTAGATGATCTTGAAGGAACCGATCAGTGAAGAACGATTCATGCGCCTAAGGATTCGTTTTCGGTTATGATTAATTCAATTCAATCCTATCATGCTCCTATGAATTAAATACAATCATAGGGTGTTTAATCAATATACGTCTTGGTTTTCATGTGAGAGCTCTCTTGTAGATCTTCTGATCTGTTTCCCTGCTCGAATCTGATGTTGGATGGACAACACGCTACGAATTCAGCCACGGAAGAAACTTGCACATGTCGTCTCTCAGCCTTGCTGCTGCCGCCATGCTCTCTCTCTCTCTAACACTTAAACCTAGCCTCTCTTGATTATGAGATCAATATATTGTGTATCTAGAGGCATTAAGTGAATATATATAAGAGGAGAATGGGCTTAAGTTGCAGTCTTGGCCCACAGACCAAGACATGGCCGCCCATCATCATCTTAGGCGTCCCTCACTGGGCTTTGATGATGACCAGACCTTTCTTCCTTAACTGTGACCTATTGAGCTTATTGGGCCAGACCAGGGATCTACTAGCAGATAAAACTAGGCCTCCCAATGTTCTGAATTCTCTATATTCAGCCCAGAATAAAATTCAGATCATAAGTATTAAAATATTCCACTAGAGTAATAATACTGAACTACCTGTTTTATCCCTGTTGAGCTCAGGGCTAGTATTAGACTTAAATCACCCCCGTATTTAAGATATCTTACATCCGTTAATTAATCTAAAGCTTTTGAGTGCTTTTGTTAATTAACATCTTATTTAATTCCTGAGTTGTACCATTCATTCCTTATTCATCATACTGGAATTTAATCCACCTGCAGGGTTTAGTATGATAATCCTTAATGAATTCCTCAGGGGATGTAATCAACCTGTTTTACCAGGATACGGTGCTCTATTGCAGATGCACTAAAGATCGTACTAGTTATAGTTGTTACCCAAGATACGGGTCATTTTGGATTGCAATGATTGAACCCTCAGCCATAGTAAATCAAAGTAACAGACTACAACTATACACCCTTAGTCACTCAATTAGAGTTAAGGTGTTACGTTAAATAACATTTAAGTCCCCGAGGTCTTGATTCTTCTACTTAGGTCAGAATAGAAGAATTCACCTCACCGTGATCCTATCAATACGATCAACGTACTAGCATAAACAACTAACCAAGACAAGCTACTTATCTATTTATGCTACAGTCTATACCGATAGTTTTATCCAAAACTATCTCAACTGTGATAATTGTTTATATATCAAGAGACACCGGCTACTACGGTCTTCCGTGATCTACTACACACCATATAGCCTATAACTTTGAGATAATGGATAGATGTTTAATGCTTAACAAATAATTCATACATAATCAGATAGGAAATTGTTAGCGAAATATGGAACCACATGTATACAAGCTAAAAGGCCTGCTTTCTAGTATACAAATCCATCAATCTCCCACTTATACTAAAGCAAACTTTTAGTATACAATGTGACAATAGGCAAGTGTCTATATCTAGCATCTATTACACATCTTCTCCCACTTATACTCAAAGTTTAATTGTGTGGAGGCTCCGCAGCCCTAATCCATCGACATGCTTGTCAAAAACCTTAGTTGTCAAGCTCTTTGTGAATGGATCCGCCAGATTATCCACTGAAGGGATTTTCTTCACTTCTATATCACCCCGTTGTACGAAATCTCGCACAATATGGTACTTTCTGTCAATGTGTTTACTCACCTTGTGAGCTCTGGGTTCCTTACAGTTTGCAACCGCACCAGAATTATCGCAATACACCGCGATACATTTGGGCAAACTCGGGACCAGATCTAGCTCATGAAGGAAGTTCTTTAGCCATACAGCCTCTTTTGCAGCCTCACAAGCAGCTACATACTCGGCTTCCATGGTGGAGTCTGCGATGCACTTCTGCTTCACACTCCTCCAAATGATAGCTCCACCTCCCAAGGTGAACACATAATCGGTGGTAGATTTCCTCTCATCTCGATCAGCCTGGAAGTCTGAGTCCGTATACCCTCTCGGGATCATCTCATCGGACTGGTAAGTCAGCACATAATCCCTTGTCCTCTTGATGTACTTCAAGATGTGCTTTACCGCCGTCCAATGTCCCTGACCAGGGTTAGACTGATATCTTGCCACGTATCCCACGGCATAACAGATATCCGGTCTTGTACACAGCATTGCATACATGAGGCTTCCAACCGTTGAAGCATACGGTACAGCCTTCATGTCGTCTATCTCCTTTTGTGTCTTTGGACACATCTCTTTCGATAGAGCGATGCCATGCCTGAAAGGAAGAAATCCCTTCTTGGCATTTTGCATGCTGAAACGGGCAATCACAGTATCAATATATGAAGCTTGGCTTAAGCCTAACATCTTCTTCTGGCGATCTCTGATCACCTTGATCCCTAAGATGTAAGCAGCTTCTCCCAAATCCTTTATCTTGAACTGTTCAGACAACCAACCCTTTACGCCTGATAACACGTTCATATTGTCGCCAATGAGAAGTATGTCATCTACGTACAGTACTAAGATTACCACGCTTCCATCCGCACTGAGCCTGTAAACACAACTCTCGTATGAACACTGAACAAATCCATAAGATTTGATCACACTATCAAAACGTATGTTCCAGGATCTCGAAGCTTGCTTAAGTCCGTACAAAGACTTCTTGAGCTTCCATACGAGATGCTCTTGGCGTTTAGACACATAACCTTCAGGTTGGCGCATATAAATATGCTTATCTTTCTCAAGATAACCGTTCAAGAACGCAGTCTTGACGTCCATCTGCCAAACCTCTAGGTCTAAATTTGCTGCCATGGATAAGATAGTTCTGATGGTTTTAATCATGGCAACCGGCGAAAATGTTTCCTCATAATCTATGCCCTCATGCTGAGTGCATCCTTTCGCCACCAATCTAGATTTAAAGGCCATAACCTTTCCATCAGAATCTCTCTTTCTCTTGTACACCCACTTGCAACCGATGGCCTTCTTGCCATCTGGCAGCTCCGCAAGGTCGTACACATCCATGTCTACTATGGATTCGATCTCAGCATCCATAGATTCTTGCCAAGAATCCGCATCTTCGTCCTCCATTGCCTTCTTATAAGTCCAGGGGTCGGTCTCTTCATGTTCAAGACCAGCGAGAATATCAGTGGACTCGCCTAGAAACATGAACCGATCAGGTTGATGAACAACCCTCCCACTGTGATGAGGCGCCGGTGGAATTTCAGTGTCGAAAATCGGTGCAGTTACTTGTGGTACATCCTCTTGTACACTTGGCTGAGTTGGATCACTGGCTGCCATTGCTCTCAACTCATAGAGCACAATATCACTCCTCCCCTGGTGCTTACTTATATAGTCCTCCTCTAGGAATCGGGCATTAGTGCTCACAATGACCTTCTGATCCTGAGTACCATAAAAGTAGCCACCTTTCGTTCCTTTTGGATATCCAATAAACAGCCTAACACCTCAGTTCTAGAACCTAATTTATCAGCCTCCTTATTCAGCACATGTGCTGGACTTCCCCAAAGCCGAATATGACCCAAGCTGGGCTTGCGCCCTGTCCATAATTCGGAAGGAGTTTTACTTACCGATTTAGAAGGTACTAGATTGAGGAGATAACCTGCTGTTTCCAGGGCATATCCCCAAAACGAAATTGGCAGAGGTGCATAGCTCATCATCGATCTAACCATCTCTAAAAGAGTTCGATTTCTTCTCTCAGCTACACCATTATGTTGGGGTGTTCCTGGTGTAGTCAATTGGGACGTAATCCCATTTTCTGACAAATAAGTCTTGAACTCAGTGCTGAGGTACTCAGCACCACGATCAGATCATAATGACTTGATACTTTTACCTAATCTCTTCTCCACTTCCGATTTGAACTCTTTGAACTTGTCAAAACATTCGGATTTGCGGCGAAGTAGGTAAATATAACCGTATCTTGAGTAATTGTCAATGAAAGTAGCGAAGTACTCGTAACCTCCTCGAGCTTGTGTTGATATCGGTCCACACAGATCAGAATGAATCAATTTCAATAACTCGAAGCTCTACTTCCTTTGGCTTTGAAAGGTCTAGTCACCATCTTTCCTTCCAAACAAGATTCACATGTTGGTAATGGTTCTATTTGGAATCGTTCCAAAATACCATGACTAACCAACCTTTGAATCCTCTTTTGGTTGATGTGACCCAATCGTAAATGCCAAAGATAGGTTTGATTCATTTGAGAAGAACTCTTTCTCTTTTTAGGGTTTAATGATGAGATTGCATTATTTGAAGAAGAAGGTGCATTTATTGGACAATTTATAGTATAGAGAGAACCAGATAATGTACCAGAAACGATAATCTCATTGTTCTTCATGATAGTAACACCACTATCAAAAACTACGGAGTAACCATCGTCATAAAGTTTCGAAACAGAAATCAAGTTTCGCCGAAACACTGGCACATATAAAATATCTCTCAAAACAAAAATAAAATGTCCAAAACTAAAATGAAAATCTCCAATTGCGACAACTGCAACTCTCAATGCATCGCCCATGGAGATGGTAATCTCGCCCTCACTCAGCTCCCTTTTCTGCAGAAACCCAAACAAGGTATAACATACGTGGTCAGTTGCTCCCGTATCTACTACCCAAGTCTGGGTAGAACTAGCAGCTAAACATGTTTCAGTTACAAATGAGTAAGACGTACCTCCATTCTTCTTCTTTAGAGGGCAGTCAGCCTTCCAAAGTCCCGTCTTGTTGTAGTTGAAACACCTTCCTTTCCATTTCCCTTTCTTGATGCCGCCAGTAGCCTTGACATTACCTTTCGGCTTAATGTCATTCCCGGCCCCCATGATCTCGGCGTCCCTCTTGCTCCCACTGAGCAAAGCTCTCTGCTTTCTGTTGTTTCTGATCCTCTCTTCCACATCTTTCAATGTTAGAGTGCATCCCAACTGTTTTTCCACAACTTTGACCGCTGCAGAATCCAACTTAATGTTGGACATCTTGTCATCATCAAAGATGTCCTCGAGAGTCTCAATCATACTGGATACAGTAATCAAATGGCCTACCATATACTGCATCCCACCCGACAGTGAAGACATGACAATTTCTCTCGCTTTGTTATTCGCTTCATGCCATTTCTTATGATCGTCTCTATCTTTCTGAGATGACTTTTCAGTGAGAGTAGGAGGGGCAGGAAGTGCGAGCACATCAGTGTACTCGCCAGCAACTAGGATAGCTTTGAGATTCTTTCTCCACTCCAAAAAGTTGGAGCCATCGAAAGGACTCGAAGTGAGAACATTAATCAACGGGCCTAAAGTCATATCTGAAAATAATAAACACTTAGACACTCGTAAGAAATGAGTAAGCATAAATTCGTAACGTAAATATTGTAACCTTTTGATAAACCAATATTTAACGAAACCTTCAACAGCCCAAGTAACGCTGACCGCAAGCCACATTCGTGTGGATGTTTACGTTCTCGTTACTTGACCAGATCAAGGATCTTTAATTTTATTCTCTAGCCAACCTTATTTCCTTATGGCAAATAAAATTAATAGTTGAACCTTACTAGACCATATTAATTAAGAAAGGGACTCCGTTGGGGAGTTGTATCATAATTAATATCTAAGCTATTAACCATAATTTTAGCTTAACTTAGAAAATTAAACCATTTTCCTTAAGCTATCTTTGTTATTAATCAAAACTCTGGAGAAATCCGTAGTTACTATTTTAAGCAAGCCACGTTAGTGTGGACGTTTACTTAAAATGGCTCCCACTACTCATTTTGATTAAAACATTTTTGTTAAGAAATCTTAACTCTAGTGAACTTATTTCGATAAAATGTGCAAGCCACGTTCGTGTGGACGTTTACACACTTTTACTGAAACTTCACATTAAGATCAAATTATGGAGGTCTTAACATTTTTAATAAAATGTTTTTATCCGCTTAGTATTTTTCTTTCAAAAGGTTGTCGACATGCTAGATCATGTTGTCACATAACCCTAAGCATAATTTTCTAAACGCAGCAAATAAAACATGCTCGTAAGAAAATTAATCATGCTTATATTGACAATCCTAAAACATGCTCGACTATGCGCAATTTATTCAACTTGACAGGCAAAACATGCTAATTTAAATTTAAATTGCATCCCTAGCATGCTTTGATGAGAAAAACGAGATAAAAACAAAAATAAAACTCACTTTTCATGGTGTGACTACTCCTGTATAATCTATTCTATTACAAAATAATAAAATAAATTCCGGAATAGGCTCCGGTCTTCAAAATCCGTCATCTCGATCTTCCGTTCCATTCCGAAAAATAAATAAATTATTAAATAATTTATTATCTAATTTTTCTAAAATTTTCGGACCGAGTTGACCGAACCGGGCCGACACCATACGGCCCGAAGCTCTCGCCCTAGCCCGAACTGCGTCCGATCTGCTGAGCTCGTAATGAGCAAGCTCAAGCCGAGCTCACCTATCGAACTCGAGCCCAGCTTGAACGCTCAGAAGGGCTGCCGAAGTGACCTCGCGCACAGCGAAGTCGCTGCCGATCTTAGCCCTTCGTCCACCTCGCACGCTGACCACCGAACTCACGATGAGCAGGCCCCGAAGCAGACCCACCTCGTCGCACCCGAGCCCAGCCTCGTACGAGCAGAGGCTCAGCCGTTTGCACACAGACGCACAGGCCTGAATCGCGATTCGCGATTTGTGATCGGTCAGCTGAGGCTTCGCCGCCGATCGCCGCCTCCATTCTTCTGCTGTTGCTGTGTTGTCGCCTTGTTCAGCTGCTGCTCCTCGTCCAGACTTTCACTGCCGCCAGGATCACCGCCGTCGATCTGCAGCAGATTCACGGCTGAAACCCTAAATAGGGTTTCGCCGTAATTTTCCCCGCTGCCGACGATCTGCGGCGCTGCAGCTCCCGTGGTCAACTTCTGCTGTATCGAGTCCATGTCTGGGCTCTGCAGCAGCGTTCCTCAAACCACCATGCATGCCGGCGGAGCTGCTGCAGGCGTCGAACCCTAATTAGGGTTCAGCCGCAGCCCGCCATGTTTCGCGTGTTCCGACGCCTTCAGCCCCACCGTGCGCTTCCTCCAACATCAACGACCTGAACCTTGGTCTGAAACCAGGGTTCCATCGTGAAGAAGAAGACAAACAGCCGCTGAATTTGTCAATCGCACGCGCTATTATCGGCGCGTGTGCCACACGCGCCGCCATGTGCGGCGGTTGTCCGATCGGTGTTCTACCTCGTTCTTTGTGTTCTTCGTCTCCGTATAGCAGTTTACAACGAAAAACAAAATAAAATCCTAATCTAAATCGCACCTTATTATCTCGCGATTAAAATTACAATTTAATTGCCAAACCGGCACCGAAAAATGACTAACACCACGAAAAACGACATACGACAACATCCATCGATTAAAATCATGCATAATATGAATCGAATCAGCCATAGAGCCGAAAATAAATAACCATGGCTCTGATACCAAATGAAGGAACCGATCAGCGAAGAACGATTCATGCGCCCAAGGATTCATTTTCGGTTATGATTAATTCGATTCAATCCTATCATGCTCCTATGGATTAAATACAATCACAGGGTGTTTAATCGATATACCTCTTGGTTTTTGTGTGAGAGCTCGCTTAAAGATCTTCTGATCTGTTTCCCTGCTCGAATCCGATGTTGGATGGACAACACGCTACGAATTCAGCCACAAAAGAAACTTGCACACGTCGTCTCTCAGCCTTGCTGCTGCCGCCATGCTCTCTCTCTCTCTAACACTTAAACCTAGCCTCTCTTGATTATGAGATCAATATATTGTGTATTTAGAGGCATTAAGTGAATATATATAAGAGGAGAATGGGCTTAAGTTGCAGTCTTGGCCCACAGACCAAGACATGGCCGCCCATCATCATCTTAGGCGTCCCTCACTGGGCTTTGATGATGATCAGACCTTTCTTCCTTAACTGTGACCTATTGAGCTTATTGGGCCAGACCAGGGATCTACTAGCAGATAAAACTAGGCCTCCCAATGTTCTGAATTCTCTATATCCAGCCCAGAATAAAATTCAGATCATAAGTATTAAAATATTCCACTAGAGTAATAATACTGAACTACCTGTTTTATCCCTGTTGAGCTCAGGGCTAGTATTAGACTTAAATCACCCCCGTATTTAAGATATCTTACATCTGTTAATTAATCTAAAGCTTCTGATTGCTTTTGTTAATTAACATCTTATTTAATTCCTGAGTTCTACCATTCATTCCTTATTCATCATACTGGAATTTAATCCACCTGCAGGGTTTAGTATGATAATCCTTAATGAATTCCTCAGGCGATGTAATCAACCTGTTTTACCAGGATACGGTGCTCTATTGCAGATGCACTAAAGATCGTACTAGTTATGGTTGTTACCCAAGATACGGGTCATTTTGGATTGCAATGATTGAACCCTCAGCCATAGTAAATCAAAGTAACAGACTACAACTATACACCCTTAGTCACTCAATTAGAGTTAAGGTGTTACGTTAAATAACATTTAAGTCCCCGAGGTCTTGATTCTTCTACTTAGGTCAGAATAGAAGAATTCACCTCACCGTGATCCTATCAATACGATCAACGTACTAGCATAAACAAGTAACCAAAACAAGCTACTTATCTATTTATGCTACAGTCTATACCGATAGTTTTATCCAAAACTATCTCAACTGTGATAACTATTTATATCTCAAGAGACACCGGCTACTACGGTCTTCCGTGATCTACTACACACCATATAGTCTATAACTTTGAGATAATGGATAGATGTTTAATGCTTAACAAACAATTCATAAATAATCAGATAGGAAATTGTTAGTGAAATATGGAAGCACATGTATACAAGCTAAAAGGCCTGCTTTCTAGTATACAAATCCATCAGATCTTTTCATTATCCAAGCCATGCTCACAAAGAGGCATATAAGTTTTTCTCATATCTTCCTTGCTCAAGTAATGAAGCAAGCAAAGGCACCAAATGGGAAGATTAACATCGGAGGAATGCTTAACCCTTTGGCCAAGAAAATCAAGGATGATCTTAGTGGATACACTCCGATGAAAGGTTCATATTTGATGGATGTTGAGAAGCTAAGAAACATAAGGTTTCTTGTATCAACTAGGCCTCCATTTTATTTCATTCAAGAAGATGAAGAGACATTTCCTCTTCCAAATGCTATGAACATGTTGGTAACCGATCTACATGATCGGGAGAATTGGCACTTGAACACCCCCACTCATAAATTCATCAAAGAGAATCATATTTTCAATTATGGAGAAGAAGATGAATATACAATGGGGGGGGGTGTGAGGGAATGCCTTTTGCTCAAGAAGATGAAGAAATGGAAGATTCTACAAGGGGTGAACCAATGTCAAGGGTTGAACCAAGTTCAAGAAGAGAGCAAGTTCCAAGAGAAAGAGGGTATGACGAGAGGTTTGAAGCCCTTGAGGGGAGGATGGCAAGCATGGAGCGTGGATTTAAATCCCTTGATGCACAAGTCACTGTGATGAGGCAAGAAGTAACTGCAATGCGAATTACTCAACTTGAGGAAGCACAAAGAAGTGAAAGGATGGAAAAGCAAGCAAACTCGGTAATGGAGTTATTGGAGAGTTTTCGGATGCACCAAGGCAATCAAGGGGTGACATGGCCCCTACTTCCTCCACCATAGCTTGGACCTTTGTGAGTGTAATTTAAATTTCTTATATATCTTTCCCTCCAAATTTATTTTAGAATTTATTTTCTAAAATAAGTTTGGGGGAGGGGGGGTAGGATAAGAAATTTAAATTACTTACATTTTTATGTCCTTTCCATTCCTTTACTTGTTTCTCTCTTGCTTGCTTTATTTGGTTGATAGCTTCATGACTTTGTGTATCCTTGGGTTAATCTTGTATGCTTGTGGGATTGACTGAGAAGTTGGTGATTTAAGAATGAGGAAATATGGTTGGTTTTAGAGTGAAAGGTGTTGTTTGGAGTAGGAATATAAAGTTTGGTTTGCTTTGGTTTGTTTAGTATGTTTTCATGTTATGTTTGTGTGTTTTGTTAATTGGAAGGAAGATTGGGGTTAAGGAAAGAATGTTGAATGCTTGATGATTGAGTTTGATGAGTTTGGGTAAAAGAGCATAATTGTTGGTTGGATGGCTTTTGAATGTGAGTTTGAATGTGAAATTTTTTTAAAAAGTGAAGAGTTTTTGAATTGGAAAAAGGTTGAATGAATGCTTGCATGCTTGAATGTGAAAGAACGTGTTTAATTGCTCAAGTGCATTACAGTGAGATGCCAATGATTGATGCTAAAATGGTAACATTTTTGAAATTTCTCAAGTTTGAGTCAAGCATGATTAGGGTTATTTCACTTGAATAGCTTGGAAGGATTGATCTTAAGTACTTAGGCTCTAGACAAAACGCTTGAGAGAATTTTGAGCCTTAAACTATGCATTTTACATAGTGAATATCCTTTCTTGAGAGCTTGATCTTGCATTGCATATTCTTTGCTAGAACTTGCTTTGATACTCTTGTTAGAAGTACTACATGTTTGCATGATTAGGAGATGATCTTAGGCCATCATTGCATAGCCCATTTTCCATAAACACTAACCTATACTTTACTACCATTGCCATCCCATTTTGAGCCTTGAAAAGAGCATTTTCTTCTTGAACCGGATGGTAGGGGGTGAAGGATGGTTAAGGGAACCTTGGTAAGAGTTGAAAATTCATAAAGAATGATGGGTGATGGTGAAGGGTTTTGAGGTTTGCTTTGAAATGAAAGAATACTCCTATAAGCTCAATTTTAGAAAAGAAAAGAATAAGTAAAAAATTCTTAGTGAAAAAAAAAAAAAAAAAAAAACGTAAGAACAAAGTTCTTACAAGAAAAAGAAAAGAATAAGAGCATAAAGGAGTGTTTCTTAAATTGTTTGGTAGAAACTTGGGTTCATTTGATAAAAAAGGGTTGGATAAGGTGGAAGATGAAGAAATTCATACTAGAGAGGTGAAGAAAGGAGGTGAAGGAGCTTAGATAAAAATTTAAGTCACTTAGCCTATAATTTCCTACCTTAACCAATGTCCCTACTTTACAAGCTTAATAAAGACCTTTTTGATCCTAAGTTATGCATGCATTGCAGTATTGAGAACTTGAGTTGATAGGCAAGCTTATGGTTAAAGATCTGTATTGCATGATTTCGATGAGTGTTTACCATTTCCATATATCGAGGGATTGAGTGATACACATGTTCTTTGAGAGGTCTAGAGTTAAGATGCTTGAGTGATTGAATTCTAAGTTAGGATAGTGGTTGATCTTATGAATGTTTGGTTTGACTTGAGAATTTCCTTGAATAAAAAAAATGGTTTTTGAGGTGATATGAGGCATCGAGGAACTTAAAATGCACACTCCATACGTGTTAAGTGTTTTGATTGTTCGTTTCATTGTTCGGGACGAACAATGGCCTATGTTTGGGGGAGTGATTAACACGTATTTTACGTGCATGTTGAGTTTGTTTGAATGTGTTTGAGTCGCGATTTATGTGCTTAAATGTTAGAAATGCTAGGGAAAGAGTATTCATGGGCTAAGGAAAGAGTTAGAAAGAGTATTCATGGGCTAAGGAAAGAAGGCTAGAAACGAGGAAGAATCGAGCTTAATTAGGGTGAAACTTTGGGTTGAAAATATGGAATTTGAATCTATAGAGTTATGGTTTCACTAGTGCAACTTAGTTTATGTTTTTCTCGTTCTCTTGAGCCTCTTTGTATCTTTTTGCAAGTTGATGAAGAACTCATTTAGCTAATTGAACTATTCCATGTCGAAGAGGAGTTCGTTAGGAAGCCATAGCAAAATGTGGACCGAGAATCGGAATTCGGACGAGGGAGAACGAGCGAAAATGATGAAGCTGCGCAAAACAACCGAGCTGACGGCGACCCGGACGGCGACTGGCTAGACCGCCGGCTGGCCGGCTGAGGGACAGCATTCTCGGCGACCTAGGCTGCAACCCAGGCAGCAGCCGGCCAGCCCGCCAGCTAGGGCGCCGCCGTCCCTTCTCCTTTGCGTTTTGACAGAGTTGGTTTGTCCAACTCGGTCCAACTCGACCCAAAACTCACCTATTATGTATTTATACCCAAAATCTTCCTAATTTGTGGATCTTTGGCATATTTTAATGTTCCTAGAACCCTAGAAATATTTCTCTCTTTCCTTTTTAGTATTTTGAAGATTGTTGAAGCTACATTGGTTGGATTTGCAATTGAAGACCATTTTCTTTCTCCTTATTTAATTTTCTATCTTTTGATCATGATTTCTTCTCTTTTCTATGGTTTATTTCCTGTAATTATGTCTAGCTAATTTCCTTCGGTTTCAAATATATGAAGACATGATCTAGATTAATAGGTTTTTGGATTTTATAGTTGGATTTGCCTTCTAATTCATATGTCTTGTGATTTGGGCCTTGATTTTATTGCATGATTGATTGCCCATCATTGAGTGCATACAAGGTGTTTGGTTAAAAGCTTAGTATGCTTTAGTTCATAACACTTGGCATCAAATCACAACATATTAGTAATTCATGCTAATAGGAGATTCTAGATAATTAATTGAGCTATTTGGAGTTGATTTATGCATCTTGAGACCTAGCAGAGATAGATGTCATAGGTTAATCCAGTTACATTGATTGCTTTGAGAAAAGAGTTGATGTATATCGTATAAAGAACTCCCGTATGAATTGGATTAAATCGGTTTATCCTTGCAAATCCTAGAACCTATGTCTCTAGTGAATGTCAGATTATATTAGAAACCATACTTTCTCTTATTGACTGTTATCATTTGATACTTGTTTGCTAGTTGATTTTGTTATTTAAATTTGTCACTAATCTTTGGAAAAACACAAAAACATGATGTTTGGTAGCTTGGATAGTAGGTTTAGTAGCTAGATTACTACTTGAAATTCATTCCCCATTGCATTCCCTGTGGATTCGACTCGATTATATTACATCGATTATCATTGCTCTCTACCCTCACCCCTAAAGTATATTACTTGGATCATTAGTCCAAGTAAAGAGATAATTAATTGAATGTAAAGTAGAGATAGAGAGCTTAACACAGTTGATTTATCGTGGTTCGGAGAAACTCTTCCTATGTCCACGTTAGTTTTCGTTGAAACTGAAAATCCCTTTACCTTTGAATTTTACTCTCTCTTATTTTTATTGGCTGACTACCAGTCCAAAATTTTGACTAACTCGTCAAAATCTAAGCACGAATTATGGGTTCGTGACCCTTATAACTTTCCTACAATGTTCTAAACACCTAACGAGTTGTTCCAGTTGTAGAGCTTGACTTCTCAGCAATGGCGAGCAATCGAATCTTCAACTTCTTCAAAGTGCAACTTCTGAACTTTAAGGTTGTTGATTCTAATGAATTCTCGAGCAGCAGTAGACACTCTAAGAACTCGAGTTGAGTAAATTTAGAGATCTCTTGGATTCAACACTTGGGAACTTCTTCATATTTCGAGTGTTGAGTTTGTTGTGATAGCTTTGAGATTTTTGCAGAGTTTCGGCTCTTTAAAATGAAATTCCCGTACTTGAGAGCACTGAATGACTGAAGTATTTATAGGCCTAGTATTTGAAAACTAGCCGTTGGAGTTCTGACCAGTGGCAGAGAGCCGTTGGTGCTGACTCACTTCTAGCCGTTGAAATTCTTAGTTGGCAGTCAATGTGGCTTCCAACAGGACGACTCAAGCTGTTTCTCCAAACAGCTCGCTCTGGTTAAGAGTTACCAGCTCGATGGTTGATTCAATAAGAGCAGTTGGTCTTCTTCAGTTGGTAAGGGAGGAACAGGTTCCTTGATCGATCACGTATAGGAGAGCTTGTCTATACGATCTCCTCCTTTACAGCTTGATCGATCAACTAAGTTAAAACAACATCTATGCTAAACAAATACAGATGGCTCCTATCACCTATACCCTAATAAAAGAGTAAGCAAGATCTAAGTGTGGTTTCGAATAACATCATCAAAACTTAACTGCAGAGGGTTCCCAACAGTTGATGATGCCTAAGCCATAGGGATCAATTTTTAGATCACCTAACTGTCAAAATTACTAAATGAATGATATGCCTAAGCCATAATGAATAAATGAAACCAGCAGATTTTTTAGCCAAACAAAGATATCATTTGTAGTTATATTATCTGGCTTTAAAGACTCTTAATTCACTCCCAAAACGAGCTTCTTTTTTTCATGTGTAGCCCAAGCAACGAAAAAAAAAAAAAGGCAGAACAAACTCATTGTTGGTAGATTATCGGCTGTGGGAGGTAAATCAACAACCGCATCACTGCAGAGTTCATATTAGCAGCTGCAAATCCGAATGGCCCAACAATTGTTGGTATCAATTTCTAAAATGAAACCCCCATATAAAAGTAAATTGTGCAATGCTAGACACAAAATATAATAGCTAAAAAGTTGTCTAAACAAACACATAAGAGAGGGTCTAACATACAACTCATTTATAAAAGCTAAATCTAAACAAAGTTGAAGACATACTCTAAAATAACAAAAACTTCTGAGTGTCAATCATATAAACAAAGAAAGCTTCTCAGTGGCAATAAGAACTTCTCAGTTGTTATCCAACATATGGTCACAACAACACGTTTAACATAAAAATAAAAGGAAAGTGCATAACTGGAGTTGAAAAATAAATTTACAAAGAAAGCTCACCAACATGTAACATTTAGTTGAAACCACGTAACAAAAGGTTCAAAGAGCATTGATAAGCAATCAACCAACCAAATAAAAAAGATAAAATAAAATAGATGCACAAAAGAAGTTGTGAGAAGAAAGTCATTCTAACAAAGAACCTCTACCAAACCTTAAGAAATCTAACGGCTAAAGGGAACAAACAAGAGGAGATAAATCTTGGATTACCATACTGAATTCCTCAAATCAAAATAAAATCATTAAGTAAATTACAGCATAGAGAGGATGGTTAGCTACCACTGAAAAGGCATAAACCATGAATATAAAATCACAGCACAAAAAAGGGAACAAAACCAAACGTACCTCGGTGATATCAAACCGAAGTTGGAGAGAGGTGCCAATGGTGTTCTAGGCATTCTTCAAATAGAAACAGAAGCTGAATTTGGACAAAACGGTGATGCAATAACATCATTGAAGTAAAAATAAATAATAAAAAAATTAGGAAGTGATTCAAATAGCAGGTTGAATTAAAAAAAAAAAAAAAAAAAAAAAAAAAAAAAAAAAATCTCCTCTCACACCACAACAATTAAGTTTTGCTTCTCACCTCAAGCAGTGACCATCGTCTGAAATCAATTTTATTTTTTCCCCCAAAGTTCCTAATCACCAACTTCTTCTCTCAAACCCACCAACAAACAATTTTTATTCTATTGCTTGAACCCCTTGATTCATAATTTTTTTTCCTAATTCCCCACCAATCCTCCCGCCCTAAACAATGATCAATGAGAATAAAAAAAAAAAGGAAGAAAAGAAGAACGAATTCAGATTGCAACCAATATTTTTTCACGTCTGATTTACACATCTTTTCCATTTAAACATCACTTTATTCGAAACAAGAATGTGAGAAATAAACAAAAAATTTAGAATAAATTCACAAATAGAAGTATACTTTGAAGAAGTTTATGGACATAGGCATGAATAAATGCTTATCTATTGAAATGCAAGCTCATGTCATCCGACATTGCTTGTCTATTGTAATTGAAGTTAATTATGAATGAAATTGTAAATCTCATTAAACCTGCGACTCTTAAGCGATTCCTGAAAAGTAGCAGCACAAAAATTGAAAAAATAAATAAATAAAGAGGTGTAATTCAGGCGAGCAACAGTTGGGAATGACTGAAAAGAGATGTGATGGAGGCATATAGTGTAGGAACCGATCAACGAAGAACGATTCATGCTCCCAAGGATTCGTTTTCGGATATAGTTGTTTCGATTTAATCCTATCATGCTCCTATGAAATTAATTCAACATTCATAGTGTGTTTAATCGATATACCTTTGTGTTTGTATGAAAGAGCTTGCCGGAAGATCTTCTTATCTGTTTCCCTGCTCGAATTCGATGTTGGATGGACAACACGCTACGAATTTAGATACCGGAAGATGAAGCATCGCCGCCGCCTTACTCACTAGCCGCCGCTGCTTCTTCTCTCTCTCTCTCTCACTTAACCCTAGTCTCTCTTAGATTATGAGATCAATAATGAATATCTTGAGGCCTTAAGTGAGTATATATAAGAGGAGAATGGGCTTAAGTTGCAGTCTTGGCCCGCAGACCAAGACATGGCCGCCCACCATCATAATTGGCGCCCCCTTACTGGGCTTCAATGATGATTGGATCCTTTCTTCCTTAACTGTGGCCTATTGAGCTTTGTGGGCTAGATCAGGGATCTACTAGCTGATAAAACTGGGCCTCCCAATGTCTAAATTCTCTTTACTCAGCCCAAAGTAAAATTTAGATCATAAGTATTAAAACATTCCACTAGAGTAATAATACTGAACTACCCGTTTTATCCCTGTTGAGCTCAGGGCTAGTATTAGACTTAAATCACCCCCGTATTTAAGATGTCCCACATCCGTAATTAATCTAAAGCTTCAGACTGCTTTTGCAATTAACTTCTTATTTAATTCATGAGTAGTACCATTCATTCTTTATTTATCATATTGGAACTTAATGCACCTGCAGGGCTTAGTATGATAATTCTTAATGAATTCATCAGGGGATGTGATCAACCTATTCTACCAGGATACGGTGCTCTATTGCAAATGCACTAAGGATTGTACTAGTTATAGTTGTTGCCCAAGATACGGGTCATATTGGATTACAAGACAGAACCCTCAGCCATGGTAAATCAAAGCAACAGACTCTAACTATACACCCTTAGTCACTCAATTAGAGTTAAGATGTGACGTTAAATAACATTTAAGTCCCCGAGGTCTTGATTCTTCTACTTAGGTCAGAATAGAAGAATTCACCTCACTGTGATCTTATCAATACGATTAACGTACTAGCATAAATAAGCAACCAAGACAAGCTACTCATCTATTTATGCTACAGTCTATACCGATAGTTTTATCCTAAACTATCTCAACTGTGATAACTGTTTATATCTCAAGAGACACCGGCTACTATGGTCTTCTGTGATCTACTACACACCATATAGCCTATAACTTAGAGATAATGGATAGATGTTTAATGCTTACCAACAATTCATACATAATCAGATAGGAAATTGTTAGTGAAATATGGAAGCACATGTATACAAGCTAAAAGGTCTGCTTTCCAGTATACAAATCCATCATATAGTGTGAGCAATAATAACATCTACTTTTAGGAAAATCGCATGAGATAGACTAAAAGAAATAGTTTGGATGACCAAATCCTTTGCGTTTTGTAACGAATACATAAGCTACAGCTACATAGAATTCTATGCTTACAAGAGCACAACCTGAAATTCCTATGCTCAGCCAATCTCTTCTTATTTTTCCATAACTACTTTTTTGGTTATGAGTAAAACTAGATAAAAACGAACCAAAAAAATAGATTCAAATAGTCAATGATGGATCTCAAAATTGATAAAGACGGTCCAATTTCAAGAATTTCGGCACGCAACCTTGAAATTTCTACTGTAGAGTACATTTCTATAAAATTGTGCATTAAGAAGAAAGTTTAGCATCTCACCCGAAAGAGCTCCAGAGGAAACCACTATACTAAAAATATCTAATCTAAGCGAAAGCTTATTCCTCATCCACTCATCCAGAGCTCCAGAGGAAACCACTGCACTCATCCACTCAAAAAACAACAGTAACAAACAATTAAGCACAAAATCTCAAATGAACCAAGCGAAAGCTTTATTCCCCCCTTTCTTTTCGTAACCTCAGTTCAAGTTCAAATTAAAGCCCCCATGTAAGTACAAAGCAAACAAACAGATCCCAATTATACCTCAGCGATAGAAATGAAGCCAAAAACTATTAATCACTCATGAGCTGTTAATGACAGGTCCAAAACTCAAAACCGAAAATAAGGCAACCACACATCAGTGATGAGAGTAAACACACACACACACTTTTCCACCAAAGTGCTAAGTTCTCAGACTTCACAAACTCCCCGTGATTTCACAATCGAAATACCACAAATAAAAAAAGAATCATACCTGTAGAATCACATTCCTTTCTTTAGCAAAAAGAGAGTCCCAGCTTCTAACTCGGTGAAGCTAATTCAGAATCGGATATATTCTGCCAAAAAAATTGACAAACGTGTTAGCTCCCGAATTTAACTTCACAAACACTACTCGATTCCACAACCGGGGCACCCAAAAAAAATATGAAAGAGAAAGAGAAACTCAGCGCCTAATTCGAGGAAGGTAATTCAGAAATCGTTCCTCTCTGCAGTAGAAACCCGGTGCGAAAAGCGGCAAAAATTGCTTGCAGCCAGAAACATAAGATTGAACGGCGAACTATGAGAAGTGCAATCGAAAATTGCTGGCTTTTAGAAGTGAACCAACGCCAATAATCGTTTTCTTAGAAGATATGAAAGAAATAGAGATGGGGGAGATCTAATAATGGAGTGGTAATGAATGAGTTAGCGTGTGCAGCCCTAAAATCACTTTTTGAAGATTACAGCATATAAACCACAAAAGTGACCAAAACTACGAAAATGCCATTGGAATGAAGGCACTGTAGTTTCTACAGTGTATTTACATAAGATTGTGCGTTAAAAATTTAAAATGCCTTCGTGCACTGTTCTTAAGTACAGTTAATCCATCCTCCCTTATTAAGATTGGTAAATATTCTCCTCTTGATTGTGGACGTCAACCACTCAGGGGAAAGGAATGAATTAATACAAAGTTCCCTTCCCTTTTCTTTTATTTTTATTTTTTTTATTTTTTATTTTTGTTTATTTTGTTTCTCAAAACTTTACTGTCTGTGGACTCTCATATATAATCCCTAAATTACATTGCATGTAAGCACAAAAAATTGGTCAACGTTCAATTAATATCAATAACATATTTCTTTTGTTATTATTTCCTCCACCCAATTTTGAAGTAGTCAAAGTATTTCCTATCAATTGCTATTTCATAAATTTATGATTTTGTTTTAGAGAATTCCATTTACCGTTTCTGAATTACTATGGATGTAATTATTCCTATAATTATTGTGCTATTGTTTACAACGACAATTATGAAAATTATAAATTTGTTTTTGTGATAGAATTTATTTGTTGCCACTAAAGCAGAGAAGGCGAAGTAAGTCTACTAATTACTTTTGATATTAAGTTTTATCATCTCATTTGCTTCATCATGTCTTATATTCATATACAGTATTCAACTCATTTTTCTATTTTATTTTAATATATTTAAAGATTTTTAATTTCTTTCGGACAAAAAAATTGTGATTCAACCGATCCACACAACAATCGACATGTCTTGCGGCTTCAACCGTTTCAAGGAAACGCTTCGTCCTAATTTCCCATGAATACATTTCATCTCACCCCAATATGGGTCATACCTCTGTCTTATTTCTTTGGATCTTAAAACCAAACAAAATACTCATTAGTAATCATTCATTTGTATACTGAGGTGATCCGAAATTCTAGCAATGCCCAAAACGGAAGCACACCTATTAGGACAAAACAGCGGTGCATGTTTTGATCATCATTTTTTGGTATATTTATCTCTTCTTAATTAATAAATTGCCTATCGATTTTCGATTGATTAGATTCTTCAATTCCGTTTCGATGTTATATATATTGTAATATTACTTCGAAATGAATATTGATATATACATGCGATGCATTGTTGTTATATTTTTATTCCTTCTATACGTTAATTCCAAATATTATAATTTGTTTTCCATGCTTCTTTTCTAGAATTTATACGGTAAAAGCAAAATGGATATATTTTAAAGCATACAAATTATTCAGAACCACGAGTGCAATGATTAAGAGAATACTATGATAAAGTTTGCGATGGTCATCAGCAGTTATTTTCCTTGGATTTCTTAATCTTTTGGTTGGCATAATTATTTGTTAACAATAGTTTTTAATTTATTTTATTTTTGTAGCCCAATGATCATGTCGTTTCGTCTCAACGGTTATCATCAGGTTCTTTGTTCTGAGAACGTCATATCTAATTCTTCTATTCATGCTCTGTTCTTTGTTCTGAAAACGTTCTTTTCTTTTTCTTTTTTTTGAAAATTTTAGATACATGCTCCATTCTAAAAAAATTATATTTCTGAAATTCGTTCTTTAGATACATCCTTCAATTTTGAATACTAATATGGAAGTATTGTTGCGGCGCAGAGGTGGAGTACAAACATTTCTTTTTCGACATGAGGTATATAAATTCTAACCATAACTGTTTTCATGTCATTTACATAATTTATTTTATGGAAGCATAACAAATAAAATAATCTCATGGATGCATATAAAACATTACCTTTGTTAAAGTAATTATTTGTATACAATTCAATTGCCTTACATTTCAGATTCATTCAAACTAAATTATGTACATTTTATGGATATAAATATAGATATAGGCTGATTGTTGGTGTGATTGACGATACTGCATCTTTTCTCCTTAGGGACAAGGAGTGCTTATCATTGATTGGAAAGCCATCAAATGAATTAGATAAAGCTTGTATTAATGAAAGTACTTCGTGAAAATTGCATTGCTAATGGGGAAATAACTAATATCAGGTTTTGTTGGTTTTTTTAAAGGCATGAAATTTTGAACACTTGCCTGAAGAAATTGATCACGTACTTGCTGGCGCTAAGAAGCATCGTTTAAGGTTCAAGTGAAGGAAGGGCAAATCCATTATTGATATACATTTGTCACGACTACACTTTGCTAATATATAGCTAAGCTCGGTAATTCGTGACTATGGGTGAAAATTATAGAAATGGATAAGAAAAAGGATATTTGGTGGGATTTTCCTCACTTATTACATCGAATCGTACTTCACAACCAATAAATTACATACTTGTCGATATTCTGACTTAAATTACAACCAAGACGAATAGAGTATGATAATTTTGAGTGTACGCAGCGGAAATAAATATAGTAAAATACATGTATGGAGACATGTATTACCAAGAGACTTTCGACACTACTACTATGACTACTTCTTCTTTTTTGACAAAACACCGCCTGGCCACTCCGTTTCACCTTGCTCAATCTGCACATGAGAAATATATACAGGGCTGAGTACGAGAGTACTCAGTGGACACGTGCCCAAAACTATTTATTTATTGTCAAGTCATTTAATCAGCCATATAGGGTTTTCTTGAAAGAGCCTATGTTCACAAAAAAAACTATTGTGATCTTAAAATTGTCCTCGCGGACTAAGTTTTATAGTAATCTACCATATCTGAGTTGGTTGTGTTCGAGGAGGTGGCCACCTCACTCGGTCACCGAATCGGTCACTACGCTCAATGCCACGATCGATGTGTACACTAGTCCAAGTATGATATCTGATCACACAAGGACCTGAATTCGATTACTAATTTGGCCTTGTGCCATTTAACAGATAGGTATCATACAAAAACTGAAAAATATTTATGGCATGACAATTGTAAAAGAGCTAACATCTAATAAAACATACTTTTTATTTTATAGAAAGCCCATCTCTGATTTCGGCCCATCTCTGATTTTGGCCCATCTAATAAAACGAGCTGAAGAAGCAAGCTCGGCCCATCTCTGATTTCGGCCCAAGTCTGCTAGTCCAATTCTCGGCCCATCCTCCTCTGGGCCCGATTCGCACCTAGCCCGTGGGTTAGCCCGACCCGAAACCCGGCCCGGTTCTTAAGAGAAGCCCTAACTTCTCTTCTTCCTTATCCGCGACAGAAGCCATCTCTCTCTCTCGCTTTTGCTCTTACGATTCTCTCCGTCGCCCTTCCTCCTGTCGACAGCCGACAATCGGTGTCGCCGGGCAGGAGTCGTAATCTGCGGCTGCTGTTCTTCCATCGTCTCAAAATATTTTCCTCGATTGGGCTATGGAATTAAATCCCTAATTCGAGAATCTAGGCTGAATCTACACCGATCCCACTCATCAATCTTTGGCTGAAAACTCGCCATTTCCTGCAGCATTCCCTCTTCCTTTTGTCCGTGGTGAGATGGCGTCGGTGGTTCCCTCTTTCCGGCCACAACTCCTGCTGTTCCGACTGTTGGAACCGGGATCCCTCGGATGTAGATTTAACTATTATCATACGATTATAGATCTTGAAAGCCGATCATATACCTGTTTGTGTAACACCGGTGGAATCTGAGTCGAGAAAAAGATCTTCCACGCACTAGATCTCTACACACGAGATCTAGCTCTTTTATGTAGATCTCGAGATCTTCTAGAGTATTCCCTAGCAACGAGAAGAATTTCCAGTGGGCGAAAATCTATCTTCTCTGCCTACCCAGAAACTGGCGCCCCCTTCTCCACCTTCTGAGAATCACGTATAAAACACGTACTTATGTTTCTCCACTTATCACTTATTTATAAATAAGAGTGGAGTGGTGGAGAAGTCAGGGTTTGATTAATGGGCCCGGCTATGCTCTCTTAGGCTACTGTAGGGATCTTAGGGAGAATTTGGACTGGGCCTCCCAATATAATTAATAATCTAAGTATTCTCTGGCCCCGAATACTTTACTTAATTATATTAATATTATAGCCTTTCCACTATAGTAAAATAATATTGCACTGCCGTCTAATCCCAAATTATTACATACCGGGCTCCTTTTTGGATTACATTCTTTTCTGTGTTTAAGATAACGCATGTCCATTAATTAATTTAAGCTACTGAGTGCTTTAATTAATTAATCTCTAAACTGAGAGCGGTACCCGTTCGACCTCATTATTATATCTAAACTTAATCCACCTGTAGGGTTTGATATAATAATCCTTAGAACGCCTCAAGGGGACATCATCAACTCGGCGCACCGAGACACGATTTCTAGCTATAATACTCCCTCCATTTCATATAAAATGACACTTTTCTTTTTTGCCTTTTCAGGCACGCTTTTCCACGCTTCTCGTTGATGGGTTTTAAGATGGATTGAATTCTTTCTTTTACGGGATACTACGACAGTCGTAGTATCCCGTAAAAGAAAGAATTCTTCAAAAATCAATCTTAAAATCCATCATCAAGAAGCGTGGAAAAGCATGCCAGAAAAGCCACTATTGAAATGTGTCATTTTAAGTGAAATGGAGGGAGTATTAATTATCATACTTATAATATTAATACCCAAAATATGGAGAATATTTGAGTTGCGATAACTCTCACTCTTGATAAATCAAAGTAATAATAATTATAAATATATAATTGAATATTATGACAACTAGAATTAAGAAATAATAATCGTCCGAGATGTCATCCTTTATTAAGTCAGTATAAAATGATTTATATCACCGCAATCCTGCTCAATGCAACTGTGGATGCACCAGTATAAGCTATTATCCAAGACCTGCTAATATCAAGCATTATACTACAACCTTAACAAGTAATTTGTCCAAGATTACTTTAGGTTGCGAATATCATTTAACTATATAAGAATGTGATAATATGATTTTCTGTGCGACCACCCACACCATATTATCTGTAATATATAGTACCGGACATTTATTTGCATAACTATAACACGAATTAATATGCAAATCATATGACAATATATTTATTTCCAAAACAGGAAGATACAGTTAATATACACGCATAAAAGTATGCTTTACAGTATATAACCCCAACAATCTCCCACTTATACTCAAAACATGCTTTTAAGTATACCACTACACTAATTTTTCTCCCACTTATACTCAAAGCAATGCTGCCATACGTATGACTCCCTTTCCCTTCACATACTTATCGAAAAAAATTTGATGGCATGCTTTACGTGAAGGAAACCGTCAGGGTATCTCCTGACATAATCTTTGACACCACAACATCTCCTCTCATTACGATTTCTCATAATATAAAGTACTTCTTTCCAATGTGTATGCTGGCCTTATGGCCTTGTGATTCCTTTAAATTTGCTACTGCACCAGAATTTGTCATAATAGATTGTGATCATCTAGAGTGAATTCAGAATCACATCCAAGTCCAACAAGAGGTCCCGGAGCCATACGGTCTCTTTAGCCGTCTCCGAGGCTACGACATAGTCAGCCTCCATAGTGGAATTTGCGTTATGCTCCTCCAACTAATGGCTCAGCCTCCCAGTATAAAACACATCCCGAGGTAGACTTTTGAATAATTCCTACTGATTGGAAATCAGTATAACCCAATGGGAATAGACTGTCAAACTGAAAGATCAACATAGAATCTCGTATCTTTGATTATATTCTTTACAACAGTCAATTGCCCTTGACTAGGGTTTGATTGGTATCTGGAGACCATGCCAACGACAACAGATATGGAACCGCCTTCATGTGATTTATCTATCTCTGTGTCTTAGGGCACATTTCTTTAGACAAATGAACTCCTTCTCAAAATGGCAAGAAGCCTTTCTCGAAGTTTTCTATGCTAAAATACTTTACTACCGCATCAATATAAACCGCTTGTTACAAGCACAACATTCTCTTCTTACGATCACGAAAGATCTTAATCCCAAGAACGCGAACAACTTTTCCCAAGTCCTTTATATTGAATTTCTTGGACAACCACATCGTAAGTCTAATAACTACTCCACGTTGTTGCCAACCAGGAGTATGTCATCAACATACAATACTAGAAACACCACAACATTTCCGTTGTACTCTTTATACACACAACTCTCACAATCACACTAAATGAATCCAAATGACTGGATTATCTCATCAAAAATGTGTGTTCCAAGACCGATATGCTTGCTTAAGTCCATAAATGGATCACTTAAGTTTGCAATCCAGTTGCTTATCCCTTTTGGTAATGTATCCCTCTGGTTGGCGTATGTAAATAGA
This sequence comes from Mentha longifolia, assembly GCA_001642375.2. Classification (NCBI taxonomy): domain Eukaryota; kingdom Viridiplantae; phylum Streptophyta; class Magnoliopsida; order Lamiales; family Lamiaceae; genus Mentha; species Mentha longifolia. The sequence goes on along the minus strand of CM038116.1, from coordinate 23,724,570 downwards.
TTTTTCAAGACTACCACTTAGAAAAAGCAGTCTTGATATCCATTTGCCAAATCTCCAAATCTATATGAGCCGCAATGGCTAAGAGAATCTAGATCGACTTAAGCATAGCAATATGTGAGACTTTCGCTATAAGCCTAGCTTTAAAGGTCTCAACCTTACCGTCAGATCCTCTATAACATTTGTAGATTCCCTTATCCAATGGGAGTTACCCTTTACGGTAGTTTCTGCGACGTCATATACATTTTATCATACATGGATTCAATTTCAGAATCCATTGCAACTCGCCAAAGTTGTGCATCTTTCTCTTGGATTGCCTCTATACATGTCCATGGGTCAATGTCATCTCTTACCTGGTAAGATATCTGAAGATTCTCCCAAACACAACCATCTTTCAAGTTTAAAGATTACCCTCCAACTACAACAAGGCTCTACTTGAGAGTTTGTGTTAGTGTCAACACGTGGTGCAATTCATGGTGTAATACCTAGTACGGGTGGTTCCGGCTCCGCCTTTTCCCCTTATTTCACTAAAATGATCTCACTAGTGGGTTTATAACTATTCACATAGCCTTCTTCCAAAAATCGAGCCTTTGTGCTAATTCCGATCTTTTGGACAATAGGACTATAGAATAGACCACCTTTTATTACCTTAGAGTATCCTACAAACTATATTTCAGTACGAGGTCCTAAAGGGACCTAGTTTAGAACATACGCCGATATTTGTAAACCATAAAACATAAAAGGTAAATCAAAAATAGCTCATCATCAATCGAAACATTTCTAAGAATATTTGGTTCCTTCGTTCCGCCATGCCACATTGATGTGGCATTCCTGGCATAGTAAGCTGGAATGCGATCCCAGCTTTCGACATGTGTTCCAAAAATTTGCCGCTAAGGTATTCACCTCTTCGATCAAACCAAAGAGATATGATATATTTATGATCCGCCCTCACTTTAAGGGTGAGGGAGATGCAATGATAATCGATTGAGTATAATCGAGTCGAATCCACAGGGAATGCAATGGCGAAAGAGATTCAAGTAGTAATCTAGTTACCTAACTACTATTCAAGCTACCCACTAACATATTTTTGTGTTTTTGATTGATTAATGATAAATGAAAAGCAATGAACAAGTTTCGATTTTAACTAAATAAGTAACAAGTAGCAAATGATATAAAATCAATAGGAAATGTAAGTGACTCCAATTATACTTCAATTAGGTCGTGACACTCTATGTCACGACCCCACTTTGCTAAAATGAATAGCTAAGCTTCGTAAATTCGTAACTATAAAACATGAATATGAATAATGGGTAAAAAGGGATGTCTTTGGATTTGAGCTCATGAAACAACTTCATTAGCTGGGCAAACTGACACTTATCTTGTCTAAAGTACGATACCACTTGTCAACTTAGAATACAACCAATTCGAAATAACGTAAGAATATCAGAGTGTACGCAACAGAAGTATGGTTATAAATACATGTATGAAGACATGTATTACCAAGAGTTATCAACGACTAAATCTTCACTAAATTGACAAAAGCTCCGCCGGTCACTCCGCTTCAACCTGCTCAACCTGCACATTAAAAACAATGTACAGGGCTAAGTACAAATTGTACTTAGTGAACACTTTGCCCAAAACTGATTTTATTGTCATCCATATACTGAGTGAAACATCCGGTTTTTTTTCTTTTCTTAAAAGTCTATGTTCACTAAAATCCCGTAGTTCTCAAAGGTGACTGCAGTCAAATTTCTGTTGTAATCTACCATATCTGATCTGTGGTGCCCGAGGAGGTGGCCACCTCACTCGTCACCTGATCGATCGCCACACTAAGCGAGTCGACCACTTGTGTACACTAGTCCAGGAATAGTAGCAAGCTATACAAGGACCCGAATTTGATTCATATAAAATTGGCATAGCCAATAACATATAGGCATCATACAAAAACAAAATATTTTATCGCATGACAATCTTTAAAAGAGCTATATCAACTAATAAAACATGCTTTGTTTTAAAAGAAAGCCCACCTCTTTTACTTTGCTTACTGCTATTGAATTCTAGCTTCGCCTTGGCGACTGTTCCTTCTCCGCTCGACCTTGATGAAAGAACATAATAAGATTCTTAACTCGAACGATAAAAGTTTTATCGAATAATTCTAGCTCTATGTCTCCTCGGAGATTTTCTAGATTTTGAGTGACGTCGTCACTGTTATCTAAGTTTAAATTTTTAATCTGGTTATACGAATAACTTGTTCACTAATTCTTAATAAATCAATTTATTTGATTTATAACTTGGATTTTCAATCTATTGAGACGCTTCCCAATAATTAATTCTAATTGTATAATTGATTAGCTTAATCAATTTCTCTTGATTATTAACTCTTAGTTAATAAACTTATCTTTTGGTTAATAACTTATTTCTATAAGTTAAATCTTTTAATCTCGTAACATAATTCTCTCGTGAATTATTAATATCTAAAATTATTAATTGGAGGTATCATATAATTTAATTAGTGATAGCTTGAATCGCATAATTAATCTTGGGTTAGATATAAAATTAATTAGCTGAATTAATCGGCCCAAAGAATTAATGAAATCGGCCCAGGAATTCGGCCCAGAGTCTCGGCGACTCTCTACTCAGCCCAACCCGCTGATCCAGCTCCTAGCCCGGTTTGGAACCCGGCCCATGACCCGACCCGGCTGAAGAGGAAAAAGCCCCAAATCCTTCTTTTCTCCCTCATTCCCGAACGGGACTCGTTCACTCTCTAGACTTCTCTGCAAATCGCGATTCTCATCATCATCCTCTTCGGCTTCCTTTCATCGCCGATCTCGAGCTGTCGTCGTCAATTTCACCTGGCGACTGCTCTCTCTCGATTTACACTGTTTCGAACAGGGTTGAAAAAGCCCTAATCGAGTTGAGGCAGGTTCATCCCTCTCAATCTCCGGCAATAACTCCGGTGGCGCTTCAATCAATGAGTCATCGCCGTCATTGTCATCGACTGCTACCTTCTCTGAAATTCTCCCGTCCGATTCGAAGAACCCTAATCTGAAAATTTGGTGAAGCTTCCCTTGCGCCGATTTCTATTGGGGTTACTCCGGCGCGGTTGAGATGGCGCCGTCGCTGCGGTGCAACACCCGCGACCGATGCTTCGCCTATCTCTGATTTTAGGGCTTGGACCCCCACATTAAAATCCCTCAACCCACAGTTGAGGGGATATTCGTCCTTCAACTCTGATCTCGATTCCGTCGGCTGCATCGATGGCTCTTTCTTTCTCTCTCAATTCATTTGATATTATTAATAGCTTTATTGATACTCGTTTACTGATTTTCTCTGATCTTCGTTTCTCTTTTTATTAAATAATCACTCACGATTCCTATCTCCTTCCTCTATTTTGCAGGTTCAGTGGCTATGGCGATGAGAATGCCGCTGCGATCGAGGGTTTTCTATTGCAGCTCGTCGCCGTTCCTGTTGCTGATTCGCTTCTGTCAAGGCTTTGGCCTCGATGAGGTTCGATTTCCTCGCCCTTTACTCTCTTTAACTTGAACTGATTGCTTGTTGTTTGTTAACTCTTAGTTTATGGAATAGGTTAGGCTCTTTTATTCGAAACTTGATTCCTAGTTTAAAGTGTAGGAACTGAGCATTGCCTAAAATCTATACTTTAGAAATTTCTAAAGCACTAACATGCTTTCTTGTTTAAGCTGTTAGTCTTAGCTCATGCTCTTGGGTTTTTGTTCTTAAGTTATGAATTGAGTAAAACGTGTGAATGCTTTCACTTGAAGTCTTAGTGTTATTAATTCTCTGAACTTACTACTTGTTTGGTGCTGTGGGTGAATGAGGATATGCTTATGCTTGATTTTCAGAACTACCTTGAGTTTTATAGCAATAATGCTTCTTGGTTTAAGCTACTTGCTCTGAAGGTGTTCTGCAAGTGCTTCTTGAAACAAAGCACACTTTGCATCTAGCATGTGCCATGCTTAAGTTGATAGCTTCAGTGGATTAAGTGTTTGCTTCTGTTTCAGGACTTAGTATGCTAATTAGTAAACTTGTGCTCGACAAGCTTTAGTGTTTTCTAAAGCTGAATATGGTTTCTAACTTCTAAGTAAGAGCATGCTCGAAACTAATAAGTTGAGTGAGTGTTGGTTTGAATTACCTTAATGAAATTGAAGTGATAGCGCTGTGGCTGTGGGGGAAAATGACTGGAGCTCTGCTCCGGTTTCTCCTTCTATCTTATTGCTGCAGCCTCTCCTTCTCCTTCTTTGTTTCTTATAGCTTTAGTTCCTCCTCTTCTCTCTGTTTTTCTGAATGAAAGGTTGGAATGGTAGTGAAGGGTCAAAGGTGGGGCTGCTCTTATGTGCTCCCTTGGCTGATGAAAGGGGTGAGGTGGTTGGAGAGCCATGTTGCAGCACTGTGCCTGCAGCAGCAGGTATGGCTTCCTTCCTTGTTTCATGGGATTATGTCTATTCCTAATCTTGCCTTTGCTGACTTTCTTTCCTTTCCTCTTTGCAAGTCTGCTGCAGTGTATTAGGAAGGCTTCCATGCTTCAATCTCAACAGAGACGTGTAGTATAAGGTTTGTGTAGGTATTTTATGTATTTCCAATAGTATAGGGTTGCATCCTATAATGCATTGAAGTGTAATATTTGTTATAAATTATGTTGTGTACACTAGATCATTCTCAATGTATGTAATCTGTAATTAATCTTTTCTTCTTAATAAAGTCTGTTTAGTATTAGAAATCCAATCATATAATGATTGGGCCTGAATTAGTAATTGTGGCTTGGCCCAATTTCTGAATATGGGCTTCGGCCCAACTGAGACTCTAATGGGCTTCGGCCCAACTGAGACTCTAATGGGCTTCGGCCCAACTAAATTCTAAATGGGCTTGGCCCAATTTGAAATACTCAATGGGCTCGGCCCTAACTTAAGAATCAACGACACTCTCGTCTTTAGTCGATAAAACTATACTTAAGTTGCTTTATTCTTAGCTTAAGAATAATTATATACTTAATGCGAATAATTCGATCAAGTAGCTAATCGATTATCCGTCGATCACTAATAAGTAATTAGAAATTAAGTTGCTACTTAATTCTACTCGAGAGTAATTTAAACAAACTATAATTATCGACTAGAAGTGGAATTTAATTGCTACAACTTGGAATTCTTTTCCTTCTTAATAAGAAATAGATTCTTACGAATTTACGGGACGTTACACTCTAACTAGAATTAGTCATTTTAATCCAATTTCATGTGGGAAACCTCCTAAGTATGTTTCACTCAATTCCTCATTGTAATGAAATCAAGTAGATTAATGAAAGGCCTAATTCCTACTAAGATATTAAGCAATTCATTAACTCCCAATAGATCATGGAGTTCCTTAACCCTACTATACTCTAGCATGTAAATCTCTTGATCCTAGCATCTAATCTAAGCCTCCTAAGCATAAGATCAAACACTTGGTATGCAAATATGGTGATCAATCATAATTACATGATAAAACATAGCCCAAACAGAAATGAACATGAAATTAGAAGGTAAATTCATAATTAAAGCTTAATCCCATCACTTATTCCTAATCTACATATAATTGGAATCACAAAAAGATATATCTAGACATGATTAAGAAAATTAAACCATAGAAAGTAAATGAAATCATGCTTAAAACATAGAGAATTTTATAAGGAAGAATAAAATGGCCTTGAATCTTGAATCTACAAAGTGATGCTCTCCAAATCTTGAAAATACTAAAGTGGAAAGAGGGAAATGTTTCTAGGGTTCTAGGAATATTAAATGTGCAAAAGATACATGAAAAAGGGAAGAATTTGGGCTTAAATATATTGAAATTCGTGATGAATTCTCGCTCAACCGGCGGCTTAGGCTGAACCACCGGCAACCTGGTGGCCTGCTGGTGCAGGCCGCCATCCTCTCTGTGGTCCACGGCAGTCTAGGGGCCGCCTGACTGGCGGTCTAGTGGACCGCCGGTTTGGGTCACCAGTTTGCCGTCCATCCGTCTTCTCTTGCGCAATGTTTTCGTTTTCGCTCGTTCTCTTTTGTCCGAACTATGATTTACGAACCGCTTTTTGCTACGAACTCCTCTTCGACATGGAATGATCAAATTGGCCAAATGAGTTCTTCATTATTCCTGCAAAAAGCATAAAAAGACTCGAGAGAACGAGGAAAACATAAATGAAATCAAACTAGTGAAACCCTAAGTTTATAACTTTGAAATTCCACATTTTTAAGCACAAGTTTCACTCTAATTGAGCTTGATTCTCTCTCGTTTCGGGCCTCCGATCCTTAGCTACTTGAATGCTCTTTTAAATTCTCACAAAAATAGATCGAAAACTGAAAGAAAACGAGAAAAGTAAAAAGTATGCTACAAGTTAAGAAACCCTAGCATTTATAACATTTAAGCACATAAATCGAGACTCAAACACATGCAAAATACACTTGACATGCACATAAAATACGTGTTAATCAATTTACCATGATGATAATCAACTTATACCTTGAATTTCTTGAATTTATCAGGGATTCAGACTTCTGTTTCATCAAATATATCCAAAACATTGAGTTCGTCAAGCAAATGATGAAGTACTCGTAGCCACCCCTTAGCTTGTACCGACATTGGACCACACACATCCATATGAATTAAATCCAACATACTTTCTGATCTATCACAAAATCAAAAAACAAAATTCTAATCTAGCACGATCAACCCTCGTGTGTTTACAAATGCAGCCACAAACAGGCTGATTTTAATACAAAATTAAAACCAAAATATTCATATTTACCATGATAATTAGATCTCTCCAAAAATCAAAATTTCATCCAAAAACAACAAATATGAAACAAATAATCATATAGTTATTTTACAGAGCCGACTTGGCTCTGATAGCAATTGTTGGAACCGGGATCCCTTTGATGTAAATTTAATTGTTATCATAATTATTATCATACGATTATAGATCTTGAAAGCGGAAATCAATCTAAGATCGTATACATGTTTGTGTAACACCGGTGGAATCTGAGTCGAGAAAAATATCTTCCATGCACTAGATCTCTACACACGAGATCTAGCTCTTTTATATAGTGATACGAACCTTGGCAGATCCGTAATTCAACACGCAAGCGGAAGACTCAATAGATACCGATGGAAAATCCCAAAACCTCTTAGATCGAATCCACGAAGTAATATAGGCGAGACGAAGCTCCCTATACCCCAACTGGTATTGTCTAAGCAACTCGGGGATGATGAATGACACACAAACGAGGGATGATTTACTCGCTTGATTCGCCGGATAAAGAATTCAACTTGCACACAAGAAGAACTCGAAATAATCTCTTAAAGAGAAGAAACGATTTTTTTTTTCATATATCAATAATAAGCCAAATTCGGCCAACACCAATAAGTCATATATATAGCTGAAATCTAACCCTAGTCTAAGTAGAAAATAATTAAAAAAATAAAGCCCATAACTAAAGTCTTCTAAACTGCTAGCTAATAAAGCCCATAAAATCCAAAAATAATAAAAATAACAATAATAAAGTCTTGGGCTAATAATAAAAACGAAAATTAAACTTCTCCCATCTTCAGCCCATGTCATCTTCAATCCTTAGCCCACAAGCTGAAATCCTCGATCCACGGACTGCATCATATAGACCTCGAGATCTTCTACAGTATTCCCTAGCAACGAGAAGAATTTCGAGTGGGCAAAAATCTATCTTCTCTGCCTACCCAGAAACCGGTGCCCCTTATCCACCTTCTGAGAATCACGTATAAAAAACGTACTTATCTTTCTCCACTTATCCCTTATATATAAATAAGAAGTGGAGTGGTGGAGAAGTTAGTAGGGTTTGGTTGATGGGCCAGGATATACTCTCTTGGGCTACTCTAGGGATCTTAAGAAGGATTTGGACTGGACCTTTCAATATAATTAATAATCCAAGTATTCTTTGGCCCCGAATACTTTACTTAATTATATTAATATTATAGTATTTTCACTATAGTAAAATAATATTGCACTGCCGTCCAATCCCAAATTATTACATACCGGGCTCCTTTTTAGATTACATTATTTCCCGTGGTTAAGATAATGCATGTCCATTAATTAATATACACGCATAAAAGTATGCTTTGCAGTATATAACCCTAACACCGACTCCCTCTATATTTGTCGATAGAGTAAAATCCCTAATCTAAGAGATTAGGGGACATTTGCTCCTAAATTTTCCATTTACGAAACAGGCGGCGGCGAGGCTGCCTCCACCGGCAATAGCTCCTGTCGCTGCCTCTCTCTTATTCTTGTTATGTTCGATTTTATTTATTAATAAAATTTCTTAATTCTGATTTCCTCCCTTTCTTTCTCTATTTTTGCAGGTCCGGTGAAATTGACGATGAGGATGCCGTTGTTGCCCTCTGTCGACTCGACTGAGTTGAGACCTGCACCATTGACTCCCTTGCTCTCTATTGGCCACGTTTGCTGCCGACGGGGCTTAGTGCCTCGATGGAGGTTCTACCCTCTATCACTCATTAATCATTTTGCTTTATTAATTGTAGAGTCTTATGTGTATATGTATCTCCACGAGTATGCTTTGCTGTTTTAGATTCTAGGTTTTCTTCTTCTTTTTTTTTTTTGGATTTCAGAAATGTTGTACTACTGTGCCTTATCAATTCTGAAATATGTTCCGTTCTTATTTCAAAATTTTCAAAGTGTTATGCTTGCTTCGAACTTCTTGCTTGATTTAGAGTAGATGGTGAGTCTATGCTCAGTTTAGAAATCATAGTTGTTAACATGCTCTATTGTTATGCTTATGGTCGATTAGTACCTTAGGTCGGAAATGTTATAGGTTCGGTTTCGATCATGAAATTGGTGCTAGCCTTTTTAGTTCTAAGTTCATACTTGGAAGCATGCTATACTTGTGGTTTTCATGTTTTAGGGAAGATGAAGTCTTGCTGGAAAACTTGTAGAGTTTCGATCATAAGGAAATTTGCTAGTAAAAGAAATAGTAGCATGTTTGTTTAGTTCTAAGAGTTTGGGATTTGTCATTACCTTAAGGTATGAGTTGTTAGCTCGAAGAAAATGGAACTCTATTCCTTCTCCTTCTCTAAGCTGCTGCAGCTTCTTCTCACTTCCCTTCTCCCTTGGCTTCTCTTCCTCTTCTTCTCTCTAAGTGTTTAGTATATTTCAGATTTTGGTGAAGTGTGGGGTGAAAGGGAATGGCTGTAGGAGCGTTTATATACATGAAGGGGTTACTCCTTGTAACTAGACCATTAGTTCATACTATGGCTTATTCTCTGATTAACACGTATTTTATGTGCATGTTGAGTGTATTTTGCATGTGTTTGAGTCTCGATTTATGTGCTTAAATGCTAAAAATGCTAGGGTTTCTTAACTTGTAGCATACATTCTATCTTTCTCGTTTTCTCTCGGTTTTCGATCTATTTTTGTAAGATTGAAAGAGCATTCATGTGGTTAAGGATCAAAGGCTGGGAATGAGGAAGAATCGAGCTTAATTAGGGTGAAACCTAGGGTTAAAAATGTGGAATTTGAATTTATAGAGTTAGGGTTTCACTAGGACAAGTTCGTTTATGTTTTCCTCGTTCTCTCGAGTCCCTTTGTGTCTTTTTGCAGGTTGATGAAAAAACTTTCTTGGCCAATTGATCATTCCATGTTGAAGAGGAGCTCGTTAGGAAGCCGTAGCAAAAAGCGGTTCATAAATCGGAGTTCGTATGAGAGAGAACGAGCAAAAACGGAGAAAGCGCACAAGAGACGAAGAGTTGACCGGTCAAGGAAGAGGACGACCGGCGACCCAGCCAGCGGTCCAGCCGGCCGCCGGCCCCCCTCCTCTGGACCGCCATCAGCCACAGAGATTTTGGCGGCCTGGCCGGCGACCCAGCCGGCGGTCCAGCCAGTCGCCGGTTAACTGCCCTTCTTCACTTAAGGGGCGAGTTCGGCTCGCCCAAACTCGCCCCGGTTCGTCCCGTTTCGCCCCGATTCGACTCAAACTCGATTTTCAATGTATTTAATCCTAGAATTCACCCCATTTGTGTATCTTTGGCATATTTTATTCTCCCAAGAACCCTAGAATATTTTCCCTCTTTCCTTTTTAGTATTTTAAAGATTGTTGAAGCTTTACTTTGTGGATTTGAAATTCAAGACCACCTTCTTCTTCCTTATTAAATTCTCTTCCTTTTAAGCATGATTTCATTTACTTTCCATGGTTTATTTCCTTTAATTATGTCTAGCTAATTTCCTTTTGGTTCCAATATATGAAGATATGATCTAGAAAACTAGGTTTTTGGATTTTGTTGTTGGATTTACCTTCTAATTCATATGTCTTGTGGTTTGGGGCTTGATTTTATTGCATGATTGATTGGCCATCATTGAATGCATACAAGGTGTTTGGTTAAATGCTTAGGAGGCTTTAGTTCATAACACTTGGAGTCAAATCACACCATACTAGTAATTCTTGCTAGTAGGAGCTTCTAGATAATTAATTGAGCCATTTGGAGTTAATTTATGCATCTTGAGACCTAGCGGAGATAGATGTCATAGGTTAATCGACTAATGTTGATTGCTTCGAGAGAAGAATTGATGTTTACTATATATAGAACTCCCATATGAATTAGATTAAAATGGCTAATCCATGCAAATCCGTAAACCTAGGCTTTTAGTGATTATTAGATTATATTTGGAACCATACTTTCTCTTATTGATTTTATATCACTTGCTACTTGTTGTTTGTTAGTTAAGTGTTAGGTTTGTTAATTACTTTTCATTTGTCATTAATCAATCAAAAAACACAAAAACATGATATATTGTAGCTTGGATAGTAGGTTTAGTAGCTAGGTTACTACTTGAAACTTGAGCGTCCTTGCATTCCTTGTGGTTCGACTCGATTACTCAATCGATTATTATTGCTCTCTACCCTCACTCTTAAAGTGAGGGCGGATCAATTTTTGGCGCCGTTGTCGGGGAATGTTTAGTTTGAGTTTCAATAGTCGATTTGGTTATTGAATTACTAATTCAAGCATTTGTTTCTTTTAATTTTTATTTTGTAGGTTTATGCACACAAGGTCTAAAGAAAGACTCGTTCAACCTTTGATTTTGAACTTTGAAAGAAGACATAGAAGACGGAATTCTATTGAAGAAGAAGCTATGGAAGGAAACAATCAAAACATGGAAGCTCTTATGAGAGAGATGGAAGAATTTCGTGCTTGGAAGGAAGATCAAGAGAGGAGAGCTAATGAGGCACAACAACCTCCACTTAACCAAATGTTCGAGCCTCCTACTCAACAATTTCAAGGAGGTGAATGGGGAACGATAAATGCTAACAACTTCGAGTTGAAATCCGGGCTTATTCAAATGATAAAGAGTGAGCAATTTGGGGGATCACCTATGGAAGACCCAAACACTCACCTTAGCACATTCTTAGATATGTGTGACACCGTGAAGTTCAATGGTGTCTCCAACGATGCAATTAGGATGAGGATGTTCGGCTTCTCATTGAGAGATCGAGCCAAAGATTGGTATAAAAGTTTGAATAAGGCAGATATTCACACATGGGATGAGCTATGCAAGGCGTTTCTCAACAAATACTTTCCTCCTTCCAAGGCGCAAAAGCTTATATCCGAAATATCGCACTTTTCTCAACAAGGCGATGAATCATTATTTGAAGCTTGGGAGCATTATAGGGAGCTCTTGAGGAAGTGTCCCCAACATGGTTTCAATGAGGGTCAACAAATCACTAATTTTTATAGTGGTTTGACGCCTCACACAAGGAGCATAGTGGATGCGACTTCCGGAGGATGTTTGGTGAACCGGAATGCAAGAGAAGCTCTAAGGATAATCGAAGAAATGGCGGCTAATAGCTATCAATGGCCAATGGAAAGGGTTCATCCGAGGAAAGTTTCTTCTATTGTTGATGAGAAGTACAAAGTTATGGCAAAGGAATTGGCCACTATGAAGAAGAAGTATGATGAAGCACAAGCTCAACTCAAAGTTATTCAATCTCAAGTGATGTTAGAACCCGAGGTGATTGTGGATGTAAATTTTGTGAATCAAAGGAGTTATGGGAACTATAGGCAAGGGTTTCAAGGAAACGCTCAAGGGAACTATCAAGGAGGCCATTCTTATGGAACTCAAGGAGGGAACTTAGCCTATCATCCCAATAATCGTCCTCATCCCAACTTATCCTATGGAAATCTTAATAATGGTCAAAATCCACCACCGGGATTCTCTACTTCTCAAGGGAATGTTGAAGAGTAAAGGAAGACACCTTCTTCTATGGAGCAATTGCTTCAACAACTTGTTGCAAATCAAGGACAAATGGCTACTCAACAAAATAACATGGCCAACCAACAAACTCAAATGGCAAATCAACAAAGTACTTTCATCCAAAAAACCGGACAAAAGGTGACTACCTTGGAGAATAATATAACTTCATTGTCTAAACAAGTGAAGATGTTGGAAGGGCAACTAAGTCAAATGGCAAATCATGCTACAACTCAACATACTCCGGGCAAGTTTCCAAGTAACACGGAAGTGAACCCTAAGGGATGCAATGCTATCATGTTGAGAAGTGGAAAAGGGTATGAGAATCATGTTGCATCCGGAAGTGGGAAGGAAGAAGTTCTTGTTGAAGAAATTCCTTATGAAGAAGAAACCTCAAAACATGAAGAGAAATCATCAAAAGAGGTTCAAGCTTCATGTGCAAAGGATGAAGGTTCAAAGAAAGTCACTCTTCAAGAAAGATTTCAAGAGGATGATTTGGTAGAGGCACCTATTCCTACCAAAGATGTGATCACTAGAGCTCTTTTCCCTCATCATTTGGCTAAGGCAAAGGTGGATGAGAAGATGAAGAGATTTTTAGAGATTTTCAACAAGGTACATCTCAACATACCTCTACTTGATGCATTGAGGGATATGCCTAGTTATGCTAAGTTTTTAAAAGAGGTCGTTGCCAACAAAAGGAAGTTTGGTCAATTTGAGACTATAAACTTGTCGGAGGAATGTAGTGCAATCTTGCAAAAGAAGGACATGCCTTCAAAGCAAAAGGATCCCGGAAGTTTCACAATAGTTTGTTTGATTGGTGGTTCAAAATTTGGAAATGTTTTGTGTGATTTGGGAGCTAGTATAAATCTAATGCCTCTATCCATTTTTAAGAGATTGGAAATAGGTAACATCAAACCTATAGCCATAGCTCTTCAAATGGCAGATAGATCTATCACTTATGCAAATGGAAGATCATAGAAGCAATGCTGCAGAAAAAGAAGTAGAGGATGTCCTTGTGAAAGTTGAAGATTTCATATTCCTGGTCGACTTTGTGGTTCTAGATATGCCGGAGGACAAGAACATGCCTCTCATCCTTGGTCGACCATTTCTTGCAACGGGACGGGCTCTTATTGATGTAAAAGAGGGTAATCTCACTTTTAGAGTCAATAATGAATCCCTCACCCTTTCCATATTCGATGCTATGAACAAGGTCGATGATTCTCAAGTTGAAGAATGCAAGATGATCATTACCTTGCCTACATCTATGGCTAAGGATCCGGTGGAACATGTCATCTCCAATTCTATCTATACCTATTCCGACTTGGAGGATGCTTGTGATGATCTCCTTGAATCACTTGCAAGGATTGATGCTAACCAAGGCTCTCCAAAAGATGAAGTGAAGTACCTTGATATCAACAAACCGGGGGAAGTTGGAAGTTCAACTCAAGAGAAATCATCTCCAAATACTCCTCATTCAAGCCATGAGTTGAAACCTCTTCCGGATCACTTAAGGTATGTTTTCCTTGGTGATAAAGACTCCTTTCCAGTTATCATATCAAAACATCTTTCTACATCCGAAGTTGATAAATTGTTGAGGGTGCTTAGAAGGTATAAGAATGTGATTGGTTGGACCATTGATGATAATAAGGGTATTTGTCCATCGGTGTGTATGCATAGAATATTGATGGAAGATGGTTTTCATCCTAAGGTTCAACCTCAAAGGAGATTGAACCCCGTGTTGCAAGAAGCTATTTGAAAAGAGGTTTTGAAGTTGTTAGATGCGGGGATGATATATGCAATCTCCGATAGTGAATGGGTTAGTCCAACACAAGTTGTCCCAAAGAAGGGTGGAATGACCGTGATCACCAATGAGAAGAATGAGATGATTGCTACAAGATTGGCCACTGGATGGCGTGTTTGCATCGACTATAGGGCGTTGAATGCAGCCACAAGGAAGGATTATTTTCCTCTTCCTTTTATCGACCAAATGTTGGATAGATTGGCCGGGTACGAGTATTATTGCTTCCTTGATGGGTATTCGGGGTACAATCAAATCATGATAGCCCCCGAAGACCAACATAAGATGGCGTTTACTTGTCCTTATGGAGTGTTTACATTTTGGAGGATGCCTTTTGGTTTGTGCAACGCCCTGGCTACATTTCAAAGGTGCATGATGTCGATTTTTGATGGTCTTAATGAAAACATAATGGAAGTGTTTATGGATAACTTTTCGGTGTTTGGCTCGAGTTTTGATGCATGCCTAGACAACCCCTCTATTGGGTTGCAAAGATGTGAAGAGAAGTCTTTAGTACTCAATTGGGAAAAGTGTCACTTCATGGTCAAGGATGGAATTGTGCTTGGTCATAAGATCTCTTATGATGGATTGGAAGTGGATAGAGCTAAGATCATTGCCATTGAGAAGCTACCTCCACCAACCAATGTGAAATCCATTCGGAGTTTTCTTGGTCATGCCGGGTTTTATCGAAGATTCATAAGGGATTTCTCGAAGATCACAAAACCTCTATGTTCTCTTTTAGAGAAGGATGCTAAGTTTGAGTTTGATGACAAGTGTTTGAAAGCATTTGAGACTCTAAAGAAGGCTTTGATATCAACTCCCGTCTTGATTACCCCATGTTGGAGTGACCCTTTCATATTGATGTGTGATGCTAGTGATTGGGCGTTGGGAGTTGTGTTAGGCCAAATCCAGGACAAGGTATTTCGAGTTATTCATTATACTAGTAAGACCTTGGATCCGGCCCAAAGAAACTACACTACCACGGAACGGGAATTCTTGGCTATTGTCTTTGCATTTGATAAGTTTCGAGCTTATCTTGTTGGAAACAAAACCGTTGTATATTCGGATCACACGGCTATTCATCAACTCATGGCCAAGAAGGATTGCTAAACCTCGCCTTATTCGTTGGATTCTTCTTCTACAAGAGTTCGATGTTGAGATTCGTGATCGAAAAGGTTGTGAGAATGTCATAGCAGATCATCTATCTCGTCTTGAAGATTCAATTGAAGGTGATGATGACAAGTTGGAAATTGGTGAGTGTTTTCCCGATGAAAAGCTCTTTTATTTAACTATCTTTGCTTTGAAAATTCATAAATGTTGGTTTGCGGATTATGCAAATTACTTGGTTCTTTATGAGTTACCTCCAAATCTCACTATGGATTACGCTAAGAAGAAGTTTCTCCGTGAAGTGAATTTCTATTATTGGAGTGATCCTCATTTGTGGAGAAGATGTGCCGATGGTGTGATTCGGAGATGCGTTATGGAGATTGATTGGCAAAAGATTATCAAGGAGTGCCACAATGGACCAAGTGGTGGATATTTCGGAGCAAATAGAAAGGCCATGAAGATTTATCAAAGTGGCTTTTATTGGCCTTCGATATTTCAGGATTGTCAAGCCTTTGTAAAAATGTGTGATCGATACCAAAGGATAGGAAACATCTCTAAGAGAGATGAGATGCCCCAAAATGTTATGATTGAGGTAGAGTTGTTTGATGTGTGGGGGATTGACTTTATGGGCCCTTTTCCAACTTCGTGTGGATTTTCCTATATTCTTCTTGCCGTCGAGTATGTATCGAGATGGGTCGAAGCCATTCCAACCTCGACAAATGATGCAAAAGTGGTGATCAAGTTTCTCAAGAAGAACATCTTGACTCGGTTTGGCACTCCGAGAGCATTGCTTAGCGATGGGGGGTCCCATTTTAACAACAAATGGCTAGGAAATGTGCTTGCCAAGTATGGAGTGAAGCACAAGATCACTTCACCTTATCATCCTCAAGCCAATGGTCAAGCCGAACTCGCAAACCGGGAAATAAAGCAAATCTTGGAGAAAACAGTGACCACTAGGAAGGATTGGGCCAACAAACTCGATGATGCATTATGGGCTTATAGGATGGCGTACAAGACTCCCATTGGTATGTCACCTTTTCAACTTGTATTTGGGAAGTCTTGTCATTTACCTTTGGAAATCGAGCATCAAGCATATTGGGCTACTCGAGCCATCAACTTTGATTTCAAAGGAGCCGGATATAGTCGCATTGATCATCTTGTTGAGTTGGAGGAATGGAGAAATGAGGCTTATGAGAATTCTAGAATTTATAAAGGAAAGAGCAAAGAAATTCCATGATATGGGCATTCGAAGGAAGGAACTTGGTCCGGGAGATGAGGTGTTGCTCTTTAATTCTAGACTTCGTCTTTTTCCGGGAAAACTCAAGTCTCGATGGACTGGGCCTTATGTGATATACAAGGCTAACAAGAATGGCACCTTTGAACTCTTGAAGGAAGATGGTTCCAAATTTCTTGCTAATGGTCATCGTCTCAAGCCTTACTTCAAGTCGGAGAGAACTCGTGAGGAGTCAGTTTTCTACCTCAACGACCCTTGATTTTGGAGGTAATGTCGAGCTAACGACGTTAAACAAAACGCTAGTTGAGAGGCACCTCAACACGTATCCTTTTCTTTTTCATTTTCTTTAGTTTTTATTTCATTTTTGATTTTTTTGAGTCGTTTGTTACGTTTTTCATTTCGTTTTGAAAAAACCCATAAAAATAGAAAATTAAAAATTAAAAAATAAAAAAAATTGAAACATATTTAGGGGGTCTCGATAGAGGGTCGGGAGTCAGCCCCTCCCGTTGGAAGGGCCGAAAAACGGCCTGAAATCGAGTCGAAAGGTGCAGCAGCTGGCGGCGACCCAGCCGGCGGTCCAGCCGGTCGCCAGTCCAGCCCGCCACCACAGACAGAGATTTCGGCGGCCCAGCCAGCGGTCCACTGGGTCGCCGGTCCCCCTTCACTCTCCCCCCTATTTCTATTTTATGTGTTAATGCATTTTTCTTTTTCATTTTATTCCATTTCTAATTAAAATCTTGAAGAACATCCCCCATTTTCTCTCCAAATCTCCAATTTTCTTCTTCCAATTACTCCCAAATCCTTTTGAATCAAGTTTAATCCTTCCATAGGTCCATTACCCATCCTAGAACCCACATTTTAAGCCAAGAAAATCATATTTTTCCCATCCTCTTCATACAAAACGAAAATTTCTTTTTCTTTTGAAAGAGGTGAATCTTCTCTATTTTCTTCAGGACAATGAGGTAATGAGCTTTATACCCTTGTTTTTATGTGTTTCTACTTGCTTTCTATGAATTAGTATGTATGTTTTGCTTACTAAATTCATGAAAATAAGTAGAAATTCTTGCTAGAGTTCTTTCTTGAATTTTTGGGAATTATTGAATGAGGAATGTGACTTTGGGCATGAAATTGGATAGCATTAATTCTTCCTTTTAGGATTTATGCTATATCTAGTCTTGAAATGGGCATTTTTTTTAGGAACCATGTCTCTTATGCATTTGAGCATACTTGGAATGAATTTGTAATATTTTTGATTTCTTGTTGAAAATGTGAATGAATATGCTTGATGTTAGATGCAAAATTCATTTCTTGAATGGTTCATTGCTTGAAGAGGTCATGAGTTCATAAATTCTTGGGTGTGAAAGAGGAGAATTCATTGCATTAGTTTCTTGAGTTGATTATCCAAATGAACTTGAGTTCATTTTCACTTGAATATGTATGAATGCTTTGGAATGATTTTTCTTGGACTTAAGGGAGTTATGTTGTTGAAGTGCTTGATATTTGCTTGAAACTCACTTATTGAATGTTTAAAGGCAAAATGGAGGGGGGGGGGGGGGTGATGGCTAGAAGCAATGTGATTGTTTAAGTGAAAATCATTTGATTAATTTCTTGAATCTTATTTTGGATTTTTCACTTGGTGTAGGGATAAAGGAGCTAAAGAAAAAGGGACTTCTAAGGCACCTTCTAAGGCTTTAATCACTTATTCCAACAAGAGGCGCAAGGGTGATGCCTCTTCATCTCAACCATCGGACACCATCTCACGAACAATGAATCCAAAGGTCCCGGAGACTTATGAGATAAACTTGAGCAACAACGACGAAAGGGCAGCCTTTGCCTCTCTTGTCACTAGAGGGATTGAAGTGACATAATTTCCGTCTAAAGAGGTGTTAGTGTCACTCGGCCTTTACGATAATGTGAAGGAGCTCTTTGATAATATTGGTTGGGGGAGCTTTCTAGATGACACCATTCAAGACCGGAGGAAATACTTTAAGGTGG
Organism: Mentha longifolia; assembly: GCA_001642375.2. NCBI lineage: Eukaryota > Viridiplantae > Streptophyta > Magnoliopsida > Lamiales > Lamiaceae > Mentha > Mentha longifolia. The sequence goes on along the minus strand of CM038116.1, from coordinate 23,706,168 downwards.
TCCTCGAAATGTTGAGCACATTGAATACCACACACATGATTATCAATCGGTCCTTCACATTTCAACTATTTGGAGGCAAGCAAGTGATGTCTTATGTAGATATTGATAATGCCTTCAATGTGCCCCATGGAGGTGATCGACTTGTTGATAGAACTTGTGATGTGAAGAGCGTGTGGAGAAAGCTTGCTCCAAACTCGGAAGACGAATTTCGGGCCGGATATTCGAAGTCCAATGAAGTAAGGAATCCGGTGCTTCGAATGGTGTTGAAGATATTAGGGCACACCATCATTGCAAGGAGTGAAAATACATCGGTGAGGAATGATGATCTCTTTATTTTGCATGCCATGCTCACCGGAAGGAGTATAAGTTTTTGCGACCTCTTTCTTCCTCAATTGAAGAAGCAAGCCCAAAATGACGGAGGGAAGATCAACATTGGAGGCATGCTTACTCCAATTGCAAGGAAGATACGATCCAATCTTGGTGGATATCCTCCCATGAGTGATGAGTTTCTCCTTGACACCGTTAAGCTCTGATGCTTACGTTTCCTCAAATCAAGTTCCCCACCTTACTACTTCCTAATTACCAAGAAGGAATTATATCCTTTGCCTAATGTGATGAGCATCTTGGTCACCAACTTTGAGGAAAGGATGAATTGGTACTTGGATACCCCCGAGCACGTGATGATCATGAAAGATAAGATTTTTAATCACGGTGAAGGGGATGAATATTCACTAGGAGGAAGAGGTGGTGAAAGAAACCGAATGGTTGAAGATGAAGACATGGAAGAGAGTGATGAGCCTTTGAGAGATGAGCAAGGTTCAAGTGAACCAATTTATGATGAGAGATTTGAGGCTCTTGAGAGCCGAATGACTAACATGGAAGTTGGTTTCGAGAGTTTGGATGCCCAAGTCACGGTTATGAGGCACGAGATGACATCCATGAGAATTACACAATTGGAAGAAGCAAGAAGAAGCAAGAGAATGGAAGCACTTCTTGAGAGCTTTCGGGAATATCAAATTGGTCAAGGCGCCACTTGGCCAAGACCACCCCCAAAGTAGCTCGGAGTGTTTGTAAGTGTAATTTAAATCCATTATTTATTTTTCCCTCCAAACTCATTTTAGAATTTATTTTCTAAAATTAGTTTGGGAGAGGGGGGTATGATAAATGAATTTAAATTACTTACATTTCATGCTTTTAAATTTGTTTTAAATTTGCTTATATTTTGCTTCTTTGTTTCTTGGTTTGTTTATTGTCTCTCTTGATGCCTTATTATGACTTGGTGATATCTATGTGCTTTGTTTGTCATTTGGTGATTTGGATTTAGATATGTTGATTTTGATTTAATGAATGGAGTTTGTTGGATTTTTGGTAAGAAATTTGGATTGGAGGCGGTTTTTGGATGATGGATTTGTTTTGAAATATTTTAGGTCATGGTTGTTTTGTCTTGTTGTTTTGTGGAGTGAATTTGGTGAAAATTTGATATTTTGTCTTGAAGCATTTGGGGATGAATAGGGGTTGAATGAATATTTTGTTAATTCATGAGGTTAGTGTATCGGATCTTTAGGTTTTGAATGCGAAATTTTTGAGAAAAGAAAAGTTCTAAGTTTGAATGAATGCTTGCATGCTTGAGTGTGAAAGAACGTGTTTTATCTCTCAAGTGCTTTTGAGTGAGATGCCGATGATTAATGCAAAATGGTGACATTATTTTTGAAATTTCTTGATTTTAAGTCAAGCATGATTAGGGTTATTTCACTTGAATGGCTTGGAATGATTGAACTTAAGTACTTAGACTCTAGAGGATTTTGAGCCTTAAACTATGCATTTTTACATAGTTAACATCCTTTCTTGAGAGTTTGATCTTGCATTGCATATTCTTTACTAGCAGTTGCCTTGATACTCTTGTTAGAAGTACTACATGTTTGCATGATTAGGAGATGATCTTAGGCCATCATTGCATAGCCCATTTTCCCTAAACACGAACCTATCTTTCATTACCATTGTCGTCCCATTTTGAGCCTTGAATAGAGCTTTTTCTTCTTGAACCGGATGATAGGGGGTGAAGGATGGTTAAGGGAACCTTGGTGAAGTTGAAAATTCATGAATAATGTTGAGTGATGGTGAAAGGTCTAGAGATTGATTTTGAAATGAAAGGGAACTCCTATAAGCTCTAAGTTATAAAAGAAAAGAGTTATAAAAGAAAAGAATAAGAACAAAGTTCTTATTGAAAAAAAAAAAACAGGAAAGAATAAGAGCATAAATGAGTGTTTCTTTAGATATTTTGTAGAAGCTTGGGATTTCATTTGATAAAGAGGGGTTGGATAAGGTGGAAGATGAAGAAATTCATACTTAGAAAGGTGAAGAAAGGGGGTAAGGGTACTTGAATGCAAATTGAAGTCACTTAGCCTAAAATTCCCCACCTTAACCAATGTCCCTATATTACAAGCTTAATAAAGACCTTTTTTATCCTAATTTGTGCATTCATTGTAGTATTAGAAACTTGAGTTGATAGGCAAGCTTATGACTAAAGTTATGTGTTGCATGATTTCGATGAGTGCTTACCTTTTCCATATGTTGAGGGATCGAGTGATACACATATTCCTTGTGAGGTATAGAGTCGAAGGTGCTTGAGTGATTGATTTCTAAGTTAGAATAGTATGTGATCTTATGAATGTTTGGCTTGATTTGAGAATTTCCTTGAGCTAAATTGGTTTTTGATATGATATGAGGCATCGAGGAACTCAAAATGCACACTTCATACGTGTTAAGTGTTTTGATTGTTCGTTTCATTGTTCGGGACGAACAATGGCTTAAGTTTGGGGGAGTGATTAACACGTATTTTATGTGCATGTTGAGTGTATTTTGCATGTGTTTTAGTCTCGATTTATGTGCTTAAATGCTAAAAATGCTAGGGTTTCTTAACTTGTAGCATACATTCTATCTTTCTCGTTTTCTCTCGGTTTTCGATCTATTTTTGTAAGATTGAAAGAGAATTCATGTGGTTAAGGATCAAAGGCTAGAAATGAGGAAGAATCGAACTTAATTAGGGTGAAACCTAGGGTTAAAAATGTGGAATTTGAATTTATAGAGTTAGGGTTTCACTAGGTCAAGTTTGTTTATGTTTTCCTCGTTCTCTTGAGTCTCTTTGTGTCTTTTTTCAGGATGATGAAGAACTTTATTGGCCAAATTGATCATTCCATGTTGAAGAGGAGCTCGTTAGGAAGCCGTAGCAAAAAGCGGTTCGTAAATCGGAGTTCGTATGAGAGAGAACGAGTGAAAACGGAGAAAGCGCGCAAGAGACGAAGAGTTGACCGGTCAAGGAAGAGGACGACCGGCGACCCAGCCAGTGGTCCAGCCGGCCGCCGGCACCCCTCCTCTGGACCGCCATCAGCCACAGAGATTTTGGCGGCCTGGCCGGCCCAGCCAGTCGCCGGTCAGCCGCCCTTCTTCACTTAAGGGGCGAGTTCGGCTCGCCCAAACTCGCCCCGGTTCATCCCGTTTCGCCCCGATTCGACTCAAACTCGATTTTCAATGTATTTAATCCTAGAATTCACCCCATTTGTGTATCTTTGGCATATTTTATTCTCCCAAGAACCCTAGAATATTTTCCCTCTTTCCTTTTTAGTATTTTGAACATTGTCGAAGCTTTACTTTGTGGATTTGAAATTCAAGACCACCTTCTTTTTCCTTATTAAATTCTCTTCCTTTTAAGCATGATTTCATTTACTTTCCATGGTTTATTTCCTTTAATTATGTCTAGCTAATTTCCTTTTGGTTCCAATATATGAAGATATGATCTAGAAAACTAGGTTTTTAGATTTTGTTGTTGGATTTACCTTCTAATTCATATGTCTTGTGGTTTGGGGCTTGATTTTATTGCATGATTGATTGGCCATCATTGAGTGCATACAAGGTGTTTGGTTAAATGCTTAGGAGGCTTTAGTTCATAACACTTGGAGTCAAATCACACCATACTAGTAATTCTTGCTAGTAGGAGCTTCTAGATAATTAATTGAGCCATTTGGAGTTAATTTATGCATCTTGAGACCTAGCGGAGATAGATGTCATAGGTTAATCGACTAATGTTGATTGCTTCGAGAGAAGAATTGATGTTTACTATATATAGAACTCCCATATGAATTAGATTAAAATGGCTAATCCATGCAAATCCGTAAACCTAGGCTTTTAGTGATTATTAGATTATATTTGGAACCATACTTTCTCTTATTGATTTTATATCACTTGCTACTTGTTGTTTGTTAGTTAAGTGTTAGGTTTGTTAATTACTTTTCATTTGTCATTAATCAATCAAAAAACACAAAAACATGATATATTGTAGCTTGGATAGTAGGTTTAGTAGCTAGGTTACTACTTGAAACTTGAGCGTCCTTGCATTCCTTGTGGTTCGACTCGATTACTCAATCGATTATTATTGCTTTCTACCCTCACCCCTAAAGTGAGGGCGGATCATTCTCTAGACAACAAGCTTCCATAATCTTTTCTCCAATTCGAGGTTGATTTGTGGTTTAGTGTGTCCAGCTTTTCTTTGTCCTTGTGACTAGACTCTTTAAATCTTGCTATGGTTTATATGTTGGATAATAAACCTCCCCTTAATCTCACTTCCTTCAAGACTAATTTAGCTCTCTTATTTTTCATATTTGTTTGGCACAGGTGGCTGCTATTTGCAGCTGATTTTCTAAAGTTGAAAGGCTGATTCCAGTCCTAACTTTTAATTTAAAAGAGCCGTGTACTTCACCATTTCTTATCTCTATTCTTTTATTTTGAGGTTAATAACTTATTAGCATTCAAATGTTGAGTTGGTGTAATGAATAGTTTAGTTATTAATTGATTCTGAATTTGATTTGTACTAGCCATGTATTTTTCGGCCATAATGCCTTTCTTTATATACTTAATCAATTTTGGCTGACCCTTGTCTCTTATAAGGATAATGGGCTTGGCCCAGCATATACAAACTAGTAGTAGGCTCAGCCTGCTACATAATCGATTATTCGTTGATTAACTAAGAGTGTTTAGTAATCAAGTTGCTAAATGATTCTTACTTGAGAACTTGGAATTGAAGTACTACAAGTTGGAATTCTTCGTTCCACAAGAGATTATGCTTCTAAGATGGATAGAAAAATATGGGACGTTACATCCTCTCCATCTTAAAAGAAATTTTGTCCCAAAATTTGCATACTTCAATGAATAGCTTGGGGTGTTTTTTAATTTTTATTTTTATCTTTGAGTTCCCACGTTGCTTTTTCCTATCCGTGGTGCTCCCTTAAAACCTTCACTGAGGTAATCGACTTGTTCCTGTGTTGTTGAACTTTTCAGTCTAGAATCACTTCTGGCCTATTCTCATAACTCAAGTTTGGATAAGAACTACTTCATCTTGGTGAATAACATGTTTCGGATCGTACATGTATATATATATATATATTTTTTTAAGTTGTGAAACGTGGAAAACATTTTATATTGTTCTCAAGGCTTGGTGGCAATGCCAGTCTGTACGCTACTAGGGCATATCCTCTCTAGAATCTCATAAGGTCCAATGAAACGAGGTTTCAATTTTCCCTTGACTCCAAAAATCTCACTATCCCTTTGGAAGGAGATACTTTCATAAACACTTTCTCTCCTCTTTCAAATTAAATCTTAATTCGATGATTGTTAGTATAAGACTTCTGTCTATCTTGAGCTTCCTTTATTCTATCTCTGATTTGCTGCACGATTTCAATTATCTCACTAATTGCGTCAAGGCCTAACATCTTTCTCTCACCAACTTCTTCCTAATAAACTGGTGACCTACACTGTCTTCCATGCAGTGCTTCGTATGGTGCCATATCTATAGTCGCCTGGTAACTATTGTTGTAAGTAAATTCGATCAGTGGTAACACTGGCTCCCAGTAATCATCCCGATCGAGCACTACTGTTCTCAACATGTCCTCCAGGGTCTATATGGTTCTTTCTGATTGCCCATCAGTCTGAGAGTGAGACGCAGTACTAAAATTTAGTCTAGTTCCCAATTATTTTTTCAAACCCATCTAAAATCTCGAGGTAAACTTCAAATCTCGATCCGACGTGATTGAGATTGGTACTTCGTGAAGGCGTACTATCTCTCGGACATACAATTGGGCCAACTTCTATGATCCGTGAGTTATTGAGATAAGATAATAAAGTGAGCACTCTTTGTAAGTCGATCTATAGACACCCAAATGGTTGTATTTCCTTTTCTCGACTTGGGTAATCATGTCACAAAATCTATGGCGATATGCTCCCATTTCCACTATGGAATTTCTAGGGGATGCAACTCACCATAAGGTCGTTGGGGCAGAGCTTTCACTTGTTGACAACCTAAGCGTCTCCTAACAAATGAAGCTATATCTTCCTTCGTACTGTTATACCAAAATTTCTCTTTCGGTCTTGGTACATTTTCGTACAACTAGGGTGGGCGGTATACGGCGTATTGTGAGCTTTACTCAGAATCTCGTTTGAGTTACTTCATCCAAAATTTGGCTTATCAACTCAGGCGCTAGTAAAGGTGGCGATTATTCCCCAATTGGACTTTTTAGGGGATATTGTTAACTTTCCTGGCCTAAGATTATTGGCTCTCGGTTTCTAGTTCATCTAGATACTTGGCTCATTAAATTCACTAATGGGTTTGGCCTAATAATCTATATACTCAGTAATGAGAAACAATACTCGCTAGCTTAACTAGATAGTCTGTTCGTATATCTGATCGTTTATGCAGTTGTTATGTAAGAACCATCGTAATCAAATTGCTATTTGATTATATGCAGAAAATACTACTAATAAATCATCTTCTTGAAGAATCTGACCATGATTAAGCTTTTAATCAAAACGCTCTGGATTACTAGGCACTTACTTGATCATGGAACCTAATCAAGTACCGACTAAGCAACTAATTACTCACATAAGATTCATTTTACTAGTTGTTTCATCCTAATTAGAAATAATTAGGGAATCATTTCTTTGGGATTCTATCCCAATCAGAAATAAGGATGTAACTAACATTTTTATGACAGAGTTTTCATATCAACGCTACCTGATTAATAGAAAGGTGGGCACAACTTCTAAAACCACCTTGCGGGACTCTTGAATGAATGCTTCCTAGCTGATTAAGAGAAATGTTTTTTCTGGCTGAGTTTTACGACTCACAGCATCTTCCACTATATTAGCTCTGCCGGGATGGCAGTTGAATCCACAGTCGTAGTCTTTCATTAACTCGAGCCACCTTATCTATCTCATGTTAAGGTTTCTATACTCGAAAAAGTATCTAAGGTTTTTGTGTGAAAATCTCACACCGAACTCTGTAGAGGCGGCGTCTTCAAATTTTCAGGGCATGCACAAATGCTGTTAGTTATAGGTCATGTGTTAGGTAATTAAGCTCGTGGGGTGTAAGTTGTTGTGAGACATAGGTTGTTACTTTCCCTTGTATCAGAACACAACCAAGTCCATTCTTGGAGGCATATGTGTAAATCAATTACTCTTTGTCTAGGTCTGGAACTGCTAAAATTGGGGTGATTGTTAATTTCTCTTTTAACTATTGAAAGTTTGACTCATATTCCGGAGTCCATCTATTACTAGATTCTTTTACTAAATAGTTGCATCCTTGCTCTTGCTATCTTAGAAAATCCTTCGATGAATTTTTGATAGTAATCAGCTAATCCTAAGAAGCTTCAAATTTCATTTGGTGTCAACGGCTCTGAATTGTTCTACTTCTGCAGGATTCACTTTAATCCCTCAGCTGACACTACGTATCCTAAAATTGCTACTTCCTTAAGTCGAAACTTGTACTCACTGAATTTAGCGTAGAGCTTCTCTATTCTTAGAGTTCTTAACACTACTCTCAAGTATTCATTGTGTTCCTTTTCATTCTTCAAGTAAAATAGAATGTCATCTATGAAAATTAAGACGAATTTCTCTGAGTAAGGGTGGAAAATACGATTCATAAGGTTCAAGAATACTACTGGTGCATTAGTCAATTCGAACGGCACAACTACGAACTCGTAGTGTCCATATCTAGTTCAAAAAGCTATCTTAGGTATATTTTCCGGTCAGAGCTTCAACTGATGGTAACTCGATCTTAGTTCTATCTTTGAAAACACACTTGCTCTTTTGAACTAGTCAAATAGATCATTGATCCTGGGCAACATATGCTTATTCTTGAGGGTAAACTAATTTAGTTCTCGATAATCTATACATATCCTCATGACGTCTTTCTTCTTCATAATTAGTACATGCACTTCCCATGGTGATATGTTAGGTTTGATAAATCCTAAGTCTAGAAGCTCTTGGAGTTGCACCTTGAGTTCCTCCAATTCCTTCGGTGCCATTTGGCATGGTGTCTTGGATATAGATGCTAATCTAGGCTCTAAATTGATGGTACATTCTATTTCTTACCTAGTAGTGAGTCTGGTAGGACATTCGAAAATACCTCAGACAACTCTGGTATGTTGTTTTTTTTTTGTCTCCTATCTTTCTCTTAGCTGTCGGCTCTTGATTCAGGTAAACAAGATAGGTCGGGTGACCTCTCCTTATCACGATTGTTGCTTCATTGCCTAAGCCTTCACCTTTTATCGTTGCTTGTACCTAAAGCATCGTTGACTCTGAGGTGGAAAAAGGGGTGGTGGTGGGGAAAACTATCGTGGTGTTTTCGGCTGTGCTTGCAGTGCATGAAATTGCTGTGACTGGCCTTGTTGATTTAGTCTGGCATCCCTCCACCTCTATTTGTTAGCACAACTATTCACATAGCGCCCTTTTGCACTTTCTGTTAAAATTCTGAAATCGTGCTACGGAGAGCGTTGGTGCTCGTTATGTTGTTCTCCACTGAGAAGGCTTGCTGAACTGGGAAACACTGAGTGGTGGTCGCAGAATCTCTGATAAGCCAATATTTTTTACTCCTCATTTTCCTCGCGATCTTCTTTCTTACTATCATACTATAATTATGTTTTACTTTTCCTTTCTTTGGAAAGTTAACTTGGGCATAAGGTTTCCTCACTTGGTACTACTCTTGACAGTTTGGTCTACTTTGAGGTTCTTGTCGGTCTTTCAAATTAGGATATTTTCCGTCCTTGGTCTCTTTTCTTAATATAGGGTGGCTACCCTCATTGCGTACAATTTCGTATTTCCTTTCTAAGTCTCGATACATATCATACTTGTCGTATCTCCGTGTTTCTTTTCCTCTGGTGTTTAGGTCTTGGCATATGTCCTTGTTTTTCAAGAACGCCTTACTATTCTCACTTTACTTCCCTTATAGAGAACAAAATAAATTCTACTTTGACCTGAATTGACATTCTTACAGCGTCTTATCCCTTGAAGCAGTGGAATTCTCTGTTAGACTAGATCTTTCGATTTATCATGTGCCACCTTATTTGCTCTGCTACTTCTGTGGGTTCCTAGTTTGTTGATTATAATTGGGCTCCTCAACCGGACTAGAAGCTTCCCTCGTATGGTTATGATATTCCACTACTCTTATATCAAAAATCTCAAAACTCCTTATAAGAAATTTAACTACACAAGTTTAGTTTAACTCATCTGCTTACTCGATTCATATATCAATGCTACTGATTTAAGCTATACTTCTAACTCATAAGTATGATGCCTTCAATTCCTGGAGCTTGATAGATTCTTACTGTTAATTGGTCTTACACCACCAATAAACAAACTCATTAGCTCCATTGATACACTTGCTACATATATCTTTAAAATTGATCTCTTTCCTGATATGAGTCATAATACTTGTATCCCACTCTTCCACTTCCAATTCATTTGGATTCCTAAGATCTTCTTAGGAATTCCCTAAGGTTCTTTACAACTCCACGTCAACTTAAATGTCTTGTTGATATTTCGTAATTATATGTGTACCCTTGGTCTATTTTCCTTTGGATATTAAGGGCAAATCCTCATTTCTCAATTATTCTGCATTTCACATCTCAGCCCTTCTATTCTAGATCTCAATTTCTCTTCATTTGATCTATCCACATACTTCTAGTATTCCAAAAAGCATAAGATTCTTCTCATATTCTGAACTTTCAACTTGACTGATTTCTTGCATCTCATCAGTTTCAAAAGAAAGATAATACGTATAGAATGAAATAATTTGTGAATTGACGCTAGAAGGAAAATTCAATAGGAACAATATTTTAATTATGGCATGGCATTCAATCAAATGGTTTTGTCAATAAATTATAAGACCAATGTGGAAAGAATAATCAGAGGGTAGAAATAAAATGACAAAGGGTCGAAGAGAGAGACCCTCTTGCCGACACCCATCTGAGTTCTGGTCTGGGAACGATTCTACTGGGAATAAGATTATATGGAGTGGCCAGTTCCACATAAGCACATTCTCATAGTGAAACCGCCGTCCATCGTACTTTGGTGGCTTTGTCAAAGAATGACGAAAAAAATTCTCACGATTGACAGACTTTCATTTTAAGCTCAAAATTATTATTATTTTTTTAAAGAAGAGACTTCATTGGCTTCAAGGGGGTCAAAAGGGTACATGCCACATCATAAGGCAATAGTATGCTGATTAACACGTATTTTATGTGCATGTTGAGTGTGTTTTGAATGTGTTTGAAGCTCGATTTGTGTGTTTCAATGTTAGGATGCTAGGGTTTTTAAACTTATAGCATAGTTTCTGTTCTTCTCGTCGGTTTTCGATCTATTTTTGTAGGAATTGAAGAGCAATGAAGTATCTAGATATTGAGGGCTGGAAATGAGGATGAATCGAGCTTCAAGAGGTGGAATTCAAAGGTCAAAAGCCGGTTGGAAGAAAGGAAATCAAGAATCTAAGAAAGAACCGAAGAAGGAATCGAACGAGAAAAGAATTGACCGGAAAAAGGGGGGCCGGCGACCCGGACGACGACTGGCTGGACCGCGGGCCTAGCCGCCAGCTGGCCGGCTGAGCTACAGCTTCTGCGGCGACCTAGGCGACGGCCAGCCAGGGCGCCGCCGTCCCTTCTCCCTTTGTTTCTTGACCGAGTTTGTTCGTCCAACTCGGTCCAACATGACCCAAAACTTACCTTTTATGTATTTAACCCCAAAATCTTCCTAATTGGTGGATCTTTTGCATATTTTAATATTTTAGAACCCTAGAAATATTTCCCTCTTTCCTTTTTAGTATTTTGAAGATTATTAGAGCTATACTTGCTGGATTTGCTATTCAAGACCATATTATTCTTCCTTATTGAATTCTCTATCTTTTAAGCATGATTTCATTTACTTTTCATGGTTTAATTCCTTTAATTATGTCTAGCTAAATTTCTCTTTGGTTCCAATATATGAAGATATGATCTAGATCACTAGGTTTTTGGATTTTGTTGTTGGATTTACCTTCTAATTCATATGTCTTGTGGTTTGGGACTTCATTTTGCTGCATGATTAATTGGCCATCATTGAGTGCATACAAGGTGTTTGGTTAAATGCTTAGTAAGCTTTAATTCATAGCACTTAGCATCAAATCACAACATATTAGTAATTCTTGCTAATAGGAGATTCTAGATATTAATTGTGCCATTAGGAGTTAATCCATGCATCTTGAGTCCTAGTGGGAGATAGATGCCATAGGTTGATCAACTTACATTGATTGCTTTGAGAAAAGAATTAGTGTATACAATATATAGAACTCCCAAATGAATTAGATTAAAATGGTTAATCCTAACAAATCCTAAAACTTAGGCCTCTTGTGATTATCGGATTATATTTGGAACCAAGCTTTCTACTATTGTTTGTTAACTCTTGCTATTAGTTGTTATCTAGTTTGTTACTTTTCAATTACATTGCTTGATAGAATTAAGAAAACAGCAAAATATGAAGTTTGTTCGTTTGGATAGTAGGTTTAGTAGCTAGATTACTACTTGAATCTCATTCGCCATTGCATTCCCTGTGGATTCGACTCGATTATACACATCGATTATCATTGCATCTTCCCTACCCTCAAAAGTAGGGCGGATCATACGCAACATTCTCCCTTAAATTCCTACTTTCATAATTTCGTTAATTCTCCAAACTCACCAATCCTTAGTGTAGGAGATTGTTATTTCCTTATTTATTATGAGGAACTAAACTGTCAACGAGACATGTTATTGTCACTAACGATGCATATATACGGTAGGAATATTACCTTGCATTTTAGTCCCAATCATACATTCTCAACTTTAATTCATTTTCCTTTCAAGCATCGTCTCGATGATTGACGACTATGGTTAAAAAGTCTAACGGAGTAGGATGCTAAATCATCCCTAATAGGGTTTAACTATTTTAAAAGAAGAGTTCTTCTTCCAATACCTATTTCTCATAAAAAGTTGTAACTTAGGCTGCAACATCATAATGAATTAATTATTCCCTCCAAGTGGCACTATGCCCTTGTTCTCACTACTATGAGGCAGTCTCGACGTGAATAGGTATCAACTTGGTTGCCTTGGGCAACAAGTGACTGCATTTCGACCGTGCTCGTCTCGATCTTCATCGTACTTCTTGTCTCAACTCTTATTGTTTCTCGCAATACTCCTCGTCTTCTTTTTTGCTTGACTGGTGAAGAAAGGAACTTCATTCCGATTTTTAGTTTATGCTTACTTTCTCAAAGTAAGTGTCTAAAGCAACTATATTTTCAAGAAGAGTTCACTTATTTCTCTAAGTGATCTGAGAACTAGTTTCTACAAAGTTCTAAAGTACGACTCTTAGTCACTTGTAAATTTTCTCTTTACCTCGTTGAGCGTGATATATTGGAGTGCTAGATTTTGTCGAAGATACTACTAAGTCTAGCGATTCAAGTCTAGACTTTACTTTGAAGAAAGACTCTTGGATTACAAAGTGAACCTAGCGCTCTGATACCATTCTGTCACGACTGCATTTTGCTAATATATAGCTAAGCTCGGTAATTCGTGACTATGGGTGAAATTATAAAAATGAATAAGAAAAAAGATATTTGGTGAAAATTATAAAAATGGATAAGAATAAGGAAATCAACGCCTTGCAGCTCAAAGATTTCCCACAAACGGCGCCAGTTGTTAGATCTGGGTCATTGAACTACAACAAAAATATAATAAAACGTGGATGAGGTAAAACACCTTCAAAGTCCGGCTTCAACGCTAGTTCCATTAATGCTGGAATGAGGCTTTCTCCCGGCGATTCGGATTCCAAGTCTCTACAAAAAAGACCCGAAAGAGGTTCCCCCGGAAAGGGACTCTGATGCTCAAGTCAGACTCGGCGTATAAAGAATTTGAGGTTCCCTTGGGGAAGAGAACCTCTACAAGTATAATATGAGTGGGTGTGTGAGTTTCCAATTCCTCAGAGAAACTTGCAGAGATAAGTGCGATAATAGAGATAGTTAGTTCTCAAAATTGCGTACCTTAGGAATGAAGATAACGTCACTATTTATAGGCTCATGGAGAATGAGGGTAATACTGTGTTTCCTCGTGAGAATGGACGATAGTTTTGTCTTTTATCCAGGGAAAACATCTCGAGTGCCCATCCGAACAGTATACTTTTATGCAGGGAAAATGTCGTCCTTCATCTACAAATAATATGCCACGTAGAGTAGTCCCAAAAGTTAGTTAAATGATATTCTGGGTTTCTTGGCTTTTTGCCCAGAAATGGAATAGTGCTTCTGCCCATGAGGCATAAGCATTGCCAGCTATACTCGCTCTTTATAAGAGTCATGACTTGGATATAATGTTTACATTTTGTAACCTAAAGACTGGCTTCTACTCTTGCTTCTGCTTTTGATCATGTAGAGAGGCGAATATGGAGAATGGCTGCGCATGGCATGTGGCCATAATTAATGATATAAACCCTTTAATCCATGATATACAAGTATTAAATAGTTTATATGAAGGATTATAGGGACAAGCTGATATTTTCCTTAACAACCTAAGGGAGTTATCTAAGTTCCCCCAAATAAGATCCATGGTAAGCAAGTCTAACTAATCTCTACCCTTCTGCCCTGCAAAGCTTATCTCCCCTATGGTGTTGTAGTAGAATTCAAGGAGCCTTAAGACACACTTAGGTAAACGTCAGGGATAAAGTGAAGTACTTCAACCATTTTAGAATCATGATACCGACAGTATCAACAAGCTCATTACGATAGTTACATTCTTCAAACTGAAGGGCTTTGACAACCAAACGGTATAGTACACATGGCGATGTGGGATAATAGACACCTGAAAGTTCCTTAGTAGCAACATCAAAATCATGCAACAATTCAATAACTTTATCACAATTGGTCCAATGAGATTCCATGAGCAGATGTTTTGAAGCCTCAGCACGAAAAAAAGCACACGAGTCCTCCTTATACTCTTTGGTATGTCTAAGTATCTCATAGGTTGAGTTCCACCTAGTGGTGACATCTACGTTGAAGCTCTTACTATGACCTCTCCTAACTTTAGTAAACTTGGTCCAGGCTCTATGGAGTTTAGTTTTATCTCTATGTATCGTAATAACTTTCCGAATGGGGGTGACAAGACTTCTCTAGCAATTTCAGACCATCTTGAACACATAGATTAAACACATGTCAAATGCAATGGGCATGAAAATATTTTCCTGCTAAAGAGGGGTTACAATGTGCAATGCACAGCTGCAGTATTAGCAGATGCATTATCGAAACCAATAGAAAATATTTTCTTGAGGAGAGAAAATTACTGTAAAACTTTGATGAAGCAAAGTGCGATATTGGGGCCAGTGTGTACACAATTGAATTTTCGAATGCACAATATCATTTTGCATGAAGCAAATTTTCATCAACCCAATGCACAATTATGCCAAGAAATGAATTATGATTGAATGCACATGACCAAATATTGGAACTGATGAGCCGGGATCCAGCACTGATGAATTTATTTAGTTGCTCATGTTTTATATTTTATTTGGGCTTAAAAACTTTGTATTTATTTCTAATTTGGTTTAGTCCAATTATCACAACATGTTTAGGTGATTAATTGGCCCAGTTACATTTAATTAAGGAGTCCGAAATTATCAAGCCCAAGCCTTGCTAATTTCGAAACCTAGCTTAGGAATTAGTCAAAAATTTATGTTATTTTTGCAGTTACTATTCACAGATAATATTGAATCAGAAATCTAGTTGATCGTTTTGTCTCATATTTCATGCTTCGGTTCACGATCCTATAGGTTCTTGGTAGAGTTTGATGTTGGCGACTTCAAACTTGAATTCAATTGACTCGTTCGTGATATCTCGTAGTATACGGTTTAGTCGAGCCACGAAGATTGCTTGATAATCGCGTTTCAGATCCTTGTAGATTCGAGGTTCGATTCTGGTAATTTTACCCTTTTAATTATCGAATTTTGTTAATCCTTTGTTTGATTTTCGCTCTCAGCCATTTTGCATCTTTCATACATCCCAAATATCCATTACCCATTGTTCGTATAATCATCCGATCCCAGAAACCCCTAGAATAATTCTAGATTCATTTTTGAAACCCTAAAACTGTCCCGAAAATAACCACCGAGCCAAATCGAAAACTACTCGTGCGTTTAAACTTAATTTTGTATATATTCTTCATAACCCTAAGTTGTAACTGGTGTTAAAATTTGAGATTAATCGGAATTGAATTTCTTAGGTTTCTGTCGACGCCTATTCATTGTATTTGTGGGTAGAAATTCAGGGAATTATCATTCGGTTTTCATAGTTGTAATTTGGATTGAATCTTTCGTATCTGACGTTGTTCGATTCATAGCTTCCGCATATTGTAGATCGCATCATAAATTTTTTGATGAGCCGGGGTCCAGCACTGATGAATTTATTTAGTTGGTCATGTTTTAAATTTTATTTGGGCTTAAAAACTTTGTATTTATTTCTAATTTGGTTTAGTCCAATTATCACAACATGTTTAGGTGATTAATTGGCCCAGTTACATTTAATTAAGGAGTCCGAAATTATCAAGCCCAAGCCTGCTAGTTCGA